>CAVLGL010000046.1:12973790-13573790 GCA_963668995.1 Parnassius mnemosyne | reverse complement strand
ATATTACTGGAAGTTTCCATTTTCCTGGAATAAAGGCATTCTATCTTAGTCCTCATGGCTGACGACGCATCTGCATTTTGATTCGCAAACGAGGATAGATTTCTATGGGCCACAGCAACCACTTACCATCAGGTGGACTGTGAAAATCCTTCGGCATGAGACGGTTAAATAACTAAAGTTCTGTTGTTCCAAGGCATTGTCGAAAAGCAAAATGAAAACTTCCGTGACATTATTTGTAATATAATATCTATTCAATTAAAGCTGACAGATGTAGAAAAGGCTTGTGTTAAGGTTTGCCACCGGAGTGGATCAACTCAAAGGATAGGCGGTTTATTTGGGATAACAAAGCCAATCTTAAAAGCTCCGGTATCACCATCTCATAATTTTTGTCGAAAACGAGGCATCACATATTTACTACAGCACTGGTCATTGAAGGAAAACTTGTTATAATGCTCCCGATAAAACTCGACTAAACATTGAAACGCTGGCTAAATTGGAAGTACTTGTCGTGAAATATTCTTCGCTACGCCGACGTATAAATAACTGAATATAGTAGTATTGTTTTCTTTAAAAAACTGCATTACTAAAATGGTAGCATTCAACTTTTTAACTCATTATTGTTACATAATAATGAAGTTAACTGACTTAAGCGGAACGCATATACTCGTACGTCACAAATAATACACTTTTAATTTCAAGGTAATGAATATTGTTGCAATGCAATGAACGCAAATTAAACCAACTTATTAAGATTTTACTACCTACCTAATTTTTTAAGTTTATTTATGTTTACAACTTTACATTACTTTGTTTTATTGTATGCTCTAAGGTTTAAAATGACGTTCCGTTTTTACCTTGTATTGCAATTAGTATTTTTGGTTTTCTTCTTCTATTACTAATATAATCTGTATTCATAGATTAATTTAAAAAAAAAAACATTAGGCTATTAAGTTTGTATATTTTTATTATAGGATATTGCTTTTTATTATTAAGTTATTTTTATTATAATTTTATAGTATATTTTTTTAATATTTATTGTCATAATTACGATAAGCCCATCTTATTTTAATGCTTGTTTTTTCTCATCTTCTACTAGTTTTTTAAGCGCGGATATCGAGTCATCTAAACCACTTGGACTGCATAATCATACTTCTGATATATTTTCTCCTTACTCAAATATTTTTTACGTTGTCCATATCAACGAACAAAGTCTCCCTGCCCACTATACTATACCTTCTTGCATCCATTAGCAATAATCTAATCGACGCACTTCTTATATCTGAAATTTCTTTCACCTTTTCTCTTCCTTCTTTTCAGTTTTCACTTTCTCTAATGATTGGATCGGTAAGAGTGGTGGTGGTGTCGCTATTTACTTGCGTTCTGAAATCCCTTAAAACCAAATCTTTATTTACCCGTCAACTTATTTGGAATTTGTTGATTTCCTATTTTCTTGAGATTATACTTCAGCATACAAAAATCCTTCTTTGTGATATACAGCCCTTATATGCAAATTAATTATTTTGATGAATTTGAAAATCTACTTACAGGCTTCTGTCCCATATATAGTCATGTGATCGTGATGGGAAATTTTTAAACTTGCTTAGTCAAAAACGATTCACGTGCATATAAGCTGAAGTCTATAGTGTTCGCACATAATCTACAAATTTTACCCCTCTCTGCTACCCATCATTTTCCCAACTATACTTCGTCTTTACTTGACCTTATCATAGTTTCATTTTTAAATAATATTGCAAATCACGGACAAGTAACAGCTTCTTATTCGTACCATGACCCAATTGTCATATCATACCGTGTTCGTCCACCAAAGCGTAAATCACATTTTCGATTTCTTCGTAGCTATAAGGATACTGACTTGGAAGCCATAAGACGAGTTGCAAGTAAAATGGATTGGTTTCTCGTAATGGATTGTCAAAATATTGATCATATGGTGAATAACTTTATTACTTTAATTCTTAGATTATATGATTGACATGCAGCTCTCAAACGTATAAAAATAAAACATTGTCCCGCGCCCTGGATTACAACTGTGATAATAGAGCTTATGGCACAATGGGATAAAGCCAGAAGTAGATATAAACATTGTACCTTGTAAAGAAATCTAATCAAGCTTAAGATTTGCGTAACCGTAGCAGCGTCGTAACCGTAACGATTGCAGCGTCTCTGTAGAGATAATAAAAGGCGCTACTTTCATGACTCACTTTCAAACTGCGATTCAGGAAAATCCTGGAGTTTTCGCACAACAGTCGGCATTGACAAACGTGCTGCGCTTGCAATTGCAAATTTTGATATAGATACTTCCAATCGTTATTTTTCTCTTCCACTTGTTTCCTTATCTTCACTTATAAAGACTAAGACCTTGCTAGAATTATCCAGATGCCCTTAGACACATTTCTCCCAGTTTGAATTTGTATTAGTGTCAGAATATAAAGTAAAGTTAACAGGGCTATCCATATCTTCTACTGCATCGGGAAACGATAAAATTTCTTCCACAATGATAACTATGATTACATCGCAGCACTGGAATTACAATGCTTCCTGTTCCTTCAAGCTACTCTCTGCGCTACAGATTTCGGTACGGCTCTGAGCCTTACTGCTCGCCTCTGCTTCACGGCACTCTCGCAGATTACTTGCCTTCTTCTCGACTCACGCCAGACTTACAAGGCAATTCCCTGGCACTTGCAAATTCGTCGACATCTAGACTGCACTATCGACCTCCGGTCTGAGCAGGGGGGTGACGTGGCGAAGCTGTCGTCGCGCTACAAGCGAAATATTTCGAAGCCTAAATCGCACTAACAGAGTTCTGAAATTAAAGCAGTATATATAGAATAACTCCGAACTACCAATGGGAGCGTTGGACGCTCGGGCAGAACACCTTGCCCGGCGGGAGATCTCCCCTTTTCCTTCCACCGCCACATAAATATGATAGGAGAAGGTAAATGGGGAAAATTGTGCAGTAAAGTTAAAAGTGTTGAGGAAGAATACCGAAAAAATTACCATGTGATCGACCTAAAGACGGAAGCTCAAGCGAAGATGAAAGTGATGATGAAGTAGCATCCAGTAACACCAACACACCATCTGGATTCCACGTGACCCAAGACGACATAATGGACGGCGTGTCACCCTTAGCTTAAGTTTTCTTGTTAGAAACTGCTTTATATTTTACGATAGAAATAACAAATAATGCTGAAGTAAACATTATCCATTTTTAATTCCAACCTCTTCCAAAGTTCTAAGTAGCTAGTAAAACACCTATTATGATTCTACAATAAAACAATTACTATAATGTTATAAAACATTAGCCTTACTTAGCCTTAGTACTTTAGAACGCGACTGTACCCATGCGCAGAGACTCCCTCCACGTTGCACTGAGATTTAGTTTGCCGGTGACATAAGAATTAGAGGCGGCAATCACTATAAAACTTGCAAGTCATTTTTAATAATTTACGTACCTCTTTTAAAATTTAAAGTATTGGCCGGATTAAATACGAAAAGTCAATTAAAATAAAGTAAATGTATTATTTTTTACATTAATTCTGATAGATTAATCAACTGTCGATCATAATTGCAATTGACTTTAACTATTAAATTATTCAGTACCATTTCACTATTTTCTTATACAAAATCAATGAAATAGTGTTTATATTTGTGGGAGTACTGAGTACCCAATTAGGTACGTTTATTCATTTCAATAATTTTTGTAGTAAAGAACTGCTTGTTGCTTCTGCTGCTTCTTAATACAATTGATTGTGTAATTGTATTAAAAATGACAACCATAACTTTTAAATTCCATATGAAGACTAGTAGTAGGGATAAATAAATAAACGTTGGCTGTAACGGTGTGTGGAAAGTTCCAGTGCTTTAAGGACATTGCCTTATGTGCGCATTTGTTTTGGCGGAATAAATTAATAATTTTAGTTTTTGTTATAGTTCCGTGTTGACTATCACGATAGACAGTACGATTGTTTTGTTTATTAAATTATTCTTGTTATTTATTACTTAATGATATTATTCTTGTTGTTGCGGTTTAAGTTTCTTTTTTTGTTTTTATAATGCCTAACGCGTACGTTTATAGTGCTCGTGAATACGGCAACATGTTAATGTGCCTTGGAGTAGCTCGCGGAAATGCTTCGCATGCATTGCGAATTTATCGAGAGAAATTCCCAACCGCTCGACATCCAGATGACTCTCGTCTGATAACAGCAGCATTTCAGCGAGTATTGGAAAATCGGCCCATTGCTCTGGTAGCGGCACGAGTTGGAAGTCAAGTGGCTGTTCACTCAGAGTAGCGCATTTTAGATGTCGTTCGCCGGAATCCGAACCTAGGTACACGAAGTATCGCTAAATTGTTAAGGCGTCGGGATGAAATAAGTGTGTCATACTGTACAGTTCACAAAGTGTTAAAGCGTAACCGAATACGCCCATACAAAGTGTACAAAGTGCAAGCGTTAGTTACCGGCAGTCACGACCGCCGGCGAGTTTTCTGCCGTTGGTTAAAAAACCAAAAAGAACGTGTGCCTGGTTTCATTGAACACGTCATCTGGACGGACGAGTCAACATTTACCAGAAACGGCCTGTGGAACCGAATAAATACACAAGTGTATTCCGAGGTTAACCCGCACGCTGTTCGACAAACCGGGCACCAAACCCGATGGTCGGTTAACGTATGAGCAGGTTTATTTAAAAATCGCATACTAGGACCAGTATTTCTGCCACAGCGACTTAACGGACAGCGATACATGAACTTCATAAATGAACAGTTGGTGGACATTTTACACGACCTATCGTTAGCTGAATATCGCCGCACATGGTTCCAGCACGATGATGCCCCTCCACATGTCGCGAGGTTCGCTCGTGAGCGCCTCAATGAGCTATTTGTTGATCGCTGGACCGGCAGACTAGGACCACACGCTTGGCCACCTCGCTCTCCTGATCTGACCTCGCTGGACTTCTTTCTGTGGGGGTATGTGAAAGAAAGGGTTTTTAATCGTGAGTGGGATAGTGCTGACGAAATGCGCCAAAGGATCGTGGATGTTTTCGACAAACTACGTACGGACTTTATCGAAAACCACACGATGATGCCCCGCCTGCATGAGGAGACGCAACACCGAGCCCAAATCTGCCTTGAATTAAATGTAGCACAATTTGAGCCGCACCTCATAAGACCACGGAGGATTTAGAGCGGTAAGCTGTTTCATAACTAATTTTTTTAAATAACTTAGCACTGAACTAATCTGAATTGGTACATAACTGTATGAGAATAATAAACATAACTACACGATGAATGAAAACGCATGACTATAACCTTGGTTACATTTCATTTAAGTTTCTTTTTCATTGCCGTGTAGTGGCGGTTAAGAATTACCACTACCCCATATCTTCCCGTGGGTGTCGTAAAAGGCGACAAAGGGAAACAGGCAGGAGATGGACAGCAGCATCTTCCTGATAACAGCAAAAATACAATAAAAAAACTGCGGTTGCCAACCCGCTCGCCAAGCGTGGCAACTATGGCAAATACCCCCCTATCAATGTAACAAAGAGATGGCCCCCAGTCCCCGGTGGCCCCGCTATTTCTGGCTACGTTGGCGACCATGGTAACGGTGGGGCAGGGGGTGCTAAGAATCTCCGGTGGAGGTTCGGTTGCCACCTAGGACGACTCGACCTGGCAACATACAACGCACGCACCCTGAGGACTGACGAGAAGATTGTGGAGCTGGAAGAAGAGATAGACAAGTTACGCTGGCATATTATAGGATTATCCGAAGTCCGAAGAAGGGGGAGGACACGGTAATCCTTGAATCCGGCAACTTGCTCTATCACCGGGAGGGTGACCATCTGTCCCAAGGAGGTGTCGGATTTATCGCCCACAAGTCTCTCGTTAACAACGTAGTAAAGATTGAGAGTGTGTCGACGAGGGTTGCGTACCTTATACTTAGAATCACCAAACGGTATTCGCAGAAGGTCATACAGGTTTACGTACAAACCTCGGCACGTCCCGATGAGGAGGTAGAGGAAATGTATAAGGATATCTCCAGAGCCATACATTTTTCCAAAACCCAATATACGGTGTAAATGGGAGACTTCACTGCAAAACTAGGCACAAGAGAGAACGGTGAGGTGAAAATAGGGAAATTTGGAATAGGGCAACGGAACCCAAGGAGCCAGCAGCTGGCCGACTTCATGGAGAAAGAGGGACTCTTTATGATTTACTCTTTCTTCCAGAAGTGGCCCCACAGGAAGTGGACCTGGTCGAGCCCCGACGGTTCGAAAAAAAAACGAGATTGACTTCATTATGACGACCAGACAACAACTGTTCAGTGATGTCTCCGTGATCGCGAGGGTGAAAACTGGTAGCGATCACCGAATGGTCAGAGACACACTGAACCTAAACGTTAAGTTGGAGAGGTCTCGTCCAATGAAGTAAACGTTCAGTCCCCCTCGTGCTCTGTTCCAAAGTCCCGAAACCTTTCAGCTCGAGTTACAAAACCGTTTTCAGTGCCTAGAAGACTGCAATGAAGTGGACGATATGAATGACAAGCACGTGGAAACTGTCCATGCGGTCGGAGCTAAGTTCTGCAAGACCCGTCACAGAAGAACACAAAAACTCTCCGATCACACTCCTAATCTCATGATTATTAGACAGGAAATGAAACTACATTCTTCAACAGATTTGACAGCATACAAGCAACTGAACAGACAGATCTCCAAATGCATGCGGCGGGACTTACGCAACTTCAATACAGCTTGTATTGAAGAAGCAATCGAGCGGAACCAAGGTTCAAAAGTCTTTGCCAGAGATCTGTTGCTAGAAAGAGCCATTTTTCAAAGCTAAAGACCGAGTGTGGCAGCATCGTTTCCGGGGCACCTCAGATTTTGAGTAAGATTGAGAGGTTCTATGGGCAGCTGTACACGTCATCGATGGAGCCACACGCGAGTGTGAGTAACGATCCAAGAGCGAGTCTTATCCGACACTATTCCGAAGATATCCCGGATGTCAGTCTGAGCAAGATTAGAATGGCTCTCCAGCACCTTAAAAACGGCAAGGCCCTAGGCGAGGATGGAATTATAGCGGAGTTTCTGAAAGCGGGTGGAAAACCGGTACTTGAAGTCCTTCAGAAGCTCTTTAATTCCGTTATCCATGGTGGCATTACACCAGAGGCGTGGAGCAGATGTGCGGTGGTCTTGTTCTTCAAAAAAGGTGACAACGCTCTCTTGAAAAACTACAGACAGATTTCCCTTCTGAGCCGCGTCTACGTGCTGTTTTTGAGAGTAATTACGAATCGTCTCGCGCGCAGACATGACGATTTCCAGCCTCCCGAACAAGCCAGTTTCCTAAAGGGCTTTAGCACCATAGACCACATACATACCCTTCGGCAAGTTGTACAGAAGTCCGAGGAGTACAATTTGCCACTATGTCTGGTGTATGTGGACTATGAGAAAGCCTTCGATTCCGTCGAAATTTGAGCCGTGCTACAGTCCTTTCAGCGTTGCCAAATTGACTGTCGGTATTTCGAAGTGCTGAAGTGCTTGTACAGTAGAGCTACGATGGCTATCCAAGTACAGAACCAGAGTACGAAACCTATCCAATTGCAGAGAGGTGTAAGACAGGGTGACGTTATATCCCCGAAACTCATCGCTGCATTAGAAGACGTTTTCAAGCTTCTGCACTAGAAAGGATACGGTATTAACATTAATGGCGAGTATATCTCTCACCTTCGATTTACCGACGATATAGTCCTTATGGCAGAATCGGTGGAGGACCTAAGCACTATGCTCAATGATCTCAATAGTGTTCCCCAACGGATAGGTCTTAAGATGAACATAGACAAAAACAAAGATCATGTTTAATGTCCATGTCACACCTATGCCGGTAGTTGTTGGGAGCACTAAGCTATTAATTGTTGACGAGTATGATTACCTGGGACAAATAGTTCGACTAGGTCATTCCAACTTCGACCGAGAGGTCAATCGACAGATTCAACTCGGCTGGGCAACGTTCGGGAAACTACGACACATCTTCTCGTCAGACATACCTCAAAACCTTAAAAAGAAATTGTACAACCAGTGCGTGTAGCCAGTGATAACTTACGGATCTGAGACGTGGTCCTTCACTGCTGGCCGTATGAGGAAGCTCAAGGTCGCTCAGCGAGCTATGGAGAGGGCTATGCTCGCGGTTTATCTGCGTGATATACTTAGAAATGAGGATATCCGCAGTAGAATCAGAGTAACCGACATAGCACAACGGATTAGTAAGCTGAAGTGGCAGTGGGCCGGCCATATAGCTCAAAGAACTGACAACCGTTGGGGAACAAAGGTTCTCGAGTGGCAGCATCGTACCGGTAGGCGAAGTGTAGGGCAACCCCCCACGAGATGGAGTGACGACCTGGTAAGCAATGCAGGAAGTCCATGGATGCAGGTGGCTCAGGACCGTGCGTTGTGGCATTACTTGGGGAAGGCCTATGTTCAGCAGTGGACTTATGAAAGGCTGTAATGATGATGATGATGATTTTTTCATTAGCGTGGAATCGAACTAGTTATTTGAGTTATTTAACCTGTAAATTCGGATTTAAGTGGCTACGTAGAGACAAGCACAGTGGCAAAATAGTAGGTTTAGTAGATAAGTAAGGTATTTAGACAAGTTTTGTAAATTATTAGGTATTTTTGTACGGCCCGCTATTTATGAGCCGCGCGAATCCGCGTTTGCGCGTACATTGACCTCTAGTCAGCTGATATCAATTCATTTATTGCACTGCTGGTTTTATGTTTCAGTATTCTTATGATTTTTTTTTATGAAATTATCGTTTCATTTAGCTGTACTTACATGAAAGAGAATGAATAAAGCTAATAAAACGTTGTGAAAAGATGATTTTTCTTTCATCGGGATCGATTTTATATTACACCCATCATCAAAGGTATAGTTGGTATTGTCGTCTGTCTTCGTTTTCGAGAGCGTTCCAAAAATACCCTGTATTAAGAGATAAGTAGCGCCCTTGTAACAAACTCGTCATCATGTTGTGTCCTTTCCCTTGGTAGTGTGTTTACATCACAATTTGTTAAATAAATAAATAAATATAATTACTAACTAGCTTTTGACTCAAAAACATTAATTTTCCATGCCATTGTCACCCTTTTGGACTTAGATGGAATGCCTCGTTAGCAGTTAATAGGGCTTCCGGTTCAAAAAACGGAAACACAACATTCCTTCTGCATCCATAAAATATCAGTAGCATAGCTCTATCATGAGAAAGCTATAATTATTTAGAGTGTAATGTTACATTCTTTTTTCTTTTTCAAATGAACAATATTACATAAATTGGTGTTTTGAGATGAGTATTACAAATATTTCTTAAGAACTTGTACATTCTGTTGAATTATTAAGCGCAAAATAGTGAACCTAACTTATAATACAATAGAACAAACAATTTGGTTCAAAATATTGTTCGCGTACGGTTAGCTGTTAATTTTCTAGTTGGAAAGAATTGCTGTCGGGAAGCACATAATTGCCAAGGATCTTCACAATTCTATAGTGCTAGTTTGGAAGGAAAACATAACTCCCCACCACAATATCTGTTTTGTGCCTTTGATTTCATGAATATCCAGTAAATATTATATATTCATAAAGAATCAACAAATTGTAGGAAAATTCTAGGAAATAATTAGCTCTTAATTAATTTTAATTTAATTTGTGTTACTAGTGCTAATTATTTACATATTTAAAACATAATTTAAAAATAAGGAACGCAACTATCAGTAGCCCTTTTCAAGAATAATTTCTTATATTTACGCGAACACTACACATTTAAATAAAACACATTTTACGGACTTTATCGCGTATATTAACTTATTTTATATTCACGACGTTTCGAGTACTTTACGTCATCCATGGTCACGGCGGGACTGAGGTGTTTGACGTCCGAAAAATTATTAATTTTTGTTACAATCTACGCAGTTTTCAAATTTATAGCTAAATATAGGCCTCTCTTCAAGGAACGTCACAAAGCAGGATCCTCAGCCACTTGCATCTATTAAATTTCAGCATCTATTACCAGGTCGTCACTCCATCTAGTACGCAGCTGCCTTAAACTTCGCTTACCGGCACAAGTGCACAGGCTATCTATCTTAGTTCTCAGGGTTGAAAACGCATTTTCATTTTGTTTCTTATTAGAGGATAAATGAAGATGTCTATGAGCCACAGCATCCATTTACCGTCAGGTGGAGGTGTGCTCGTTTCTCACCCTTATTTCATAAAAATAAACATAAAATAAACAGTCCTCTAACCCCTCACTGGTTCGAGCCGTAGAAAGTTAGGCGCAAGCAAAAACTGATCAGTCAGTCTAAGAATGTTAATGTATCTTCTATGTGTCACAACAGTACAAGCAAGCTTAAAGATAAAAAAGATCATGTTGCGCAGTATAAGTTCGTTTAAAACATCAGTTTTATAAAAAAAAAATAACTGAGGATAATTTCTAACTTCAGAAATGTGATATTTTGTAAATATATGGTTAAATAAAATAACGACAGATAGGAACAGCCTAGATGCTTCCACTGCTAGCTACCATTTCCGAATGGGTTAGAGACGGGAATGAAGAGCTCACCTCATATAATGCGGTTGGCGGACATCATAGTGTCATTTAAATATTTCATTTATTTAAAAGTCTTTTAAATATTTCAGTTATTCAGAAGCTTTTAACTTCGGCAACCATAGAATACTAGCGTAAAATAGCAGCTTAATGCTTTCGTAAGGTGAGTGTAGAGAATTGAAGACCTCTTTTACTGATAACGAGGCATTCCATCTTAGTTATTAAGGGTGAAAACGCATCTGTGATTTAATTGTTTATTGAAGAAAGATGTAGATGTCCATGGGCCGCAGAATCCACTTACCATCAAGTGGACTGTGTGCTCGGTTGTTACCCTTATTGCATGTAAAAAAAAACAATTTGAGCGGTGCTAACAGGCATCGAACTCGGATTGCTAGCACACTATGTTATTGCGTACGACCAAATCTTCAGCTTCTATTAGCAATTATGTATGTATGGAATATGCATAGAGTTTAGGCTTAATAGAATTCCTCCGATAGACGAAACATGAGTCACCAGTCATATACAAATATGATAAGATCAGCGGCAAGCTAGCCAACAGTGCCTGGCACATGGGGATAATCAAAATCAAAATACAGTCAAATCTTCCTTAATGATGGCAGTGAAGAGCAAGTATACAACTCATTACATTAAATTTATAACTTTTAAAGTTTAGTCGTAGTTATTTTTCTATTGAATTAATTATGTCGTGAACAAAGGTAATAACCAGAAAATGGGGCTTCAAAATAATTTAAAAATATTTTCCCTCAATGCACTAAAATTAACCATTAACACGTGAACTCAAGGCTTTAACACTGCACTGGTTTTATGTTACTGTAATAGTCATGCTTGATATATTAAAGCGAGGCTTTATTATTCTTCGGGTTTTTTTATTAGTGAATGCTACTAGTATTATGCACGTACCTTTGCAGTAACATAAAAGATATAAAAGTAAAAAAATTACAGCCTATATACGTCCTTCTGCTGGGCACAAGCCTCATTTAAGTTCTGAGAATGTTTAAGAACGAGGAAATGTCCACCGCACTGCCCCAATGCCTCAGTGTTTTCGGAGCTAATATATCTCTAATTTTTTCGATAAATAATATCATATTCATTATCATCATTTCAGCCTTTCACAAGTCCACTGTTAAACATAGGCCTCTCCCAGTCCCGAGCCATCTGCATCCATCGACTTTCTACATCTCTTACCAGGTCATCACTACATGTAGTGGAGGACCGCCCACATCTCGCCAACTGACACGAGTCTGCCTCTCGAGAACATTTCTTTGACTCGAGATATTAATTATAGATATATACTCGAGATATCGTATTATACATAATATGTATTTTTGAAGATCTTTATTTTATATTCGACGTCTTAAAGATAATATATATAGAAATACAATGACTTAAATTCGAGTATCGGGTGATTAAGTAATACGCGCCGCTGTCGTCAGCGTCGTAGTGTAGGGATATGTAGAACACAATGAACATCGGTACGCGCGACCGACGTACGCGACCGATGTCAGCGTAGGAGGAATTCGAGCCCGCAGCCCCCTTTAGAACGGACCGATACGACTTAGGGACCTTCAAGAAAAGGGCCTACTCCTTTTTAAAAGGCTGGCAACGCATCTGCAATTCCCCTGGTTTCCCTGATGTTGCAGTTGTTCATGGGCGGCGGTAGTCACTTACTATCAGGTAAGCCGCAAACTCGTTTGCCCCCTCTCCTATAAAAAAATTAGAATCAATCTACTCTCTGCAGTTTCGCTTTTTCCCCCTCTCCAACTAGGGATGAACAGTTGCGTCGCCAACCGGAGGCAAACCTCGTCAACTACATAAATAAAATTAATTATTAAAAGTTTTTAATAATAAAATTAAACATATTTTTATTAATATCTTATAATACTTTATTCTAATAAAATTATGTTTACGGCAATAATTTATTTTAAGTCATATACATGATTATATTAATTAATTTTCCTCATAATCTTCTAAAGTACAGTGCTGGTAACTGTAATGGTTGATATACACAGAGAAATTAACTGGCTCCAAATTCGAAGCAAGTCAGTGCTGAACCCCGACTGGCATAATGTAAATTGATTTGGAGCCAGTACAACACTGTCGCGCCAGTACAACGTATAAACGGTGCAAGTCAGTCCTCGGCGCCCGCACTGGCGCCTGTTACTGATCCCATGTAAATCAGCCTTAATAAACAATTCTCAACTTCTAAACTTAACACCAAAAATCATGACATTCGGCCACCGACTCTCTAGCTCCGCTGACACACACACGCACACACACCGTGTGTGTGTGTGTGTGTGTGTGCGTGTGCGTGTGCGTGTGTGTGTGTGTGTGTGTGTGTGTGTGTGTGTGTGTGTGTGTGTGTGTGTGTGTGTGTGTGTGTGTGTGTGTAAATAAAATGTTGTCTTACTATATCTTTAGAACGAACTAATGATCAAAATGGGCGGCAACGCCTTTGAAAGTGTTCATTGAGACTTCGATCTGATTAGATTTTCAAGTCAATCGTTCGAGCCGTTTTAAATATTTTCAAAAATAAAAAACAAGTATTAAATAGATTTTCGAGCGTTGCGCTCGAAAGTAAACCGAAACTGCCAGTGATGGCCTGCAAAGTCAACCGTTTTTTCAGATTTTTTTATAGAATGATGGTAACAAACGTGCATACAGTTCACCTGATGGTAAGTGAATGCTGTGGTTCATAGATCTAAATTTATTCTCAATCAAGAAACAAATTGCAGATGGATTGTCACCGCTGAGAACTAAGATGGAACGCCTCTTATCCAGTAAAAGGGTCTCCAGTTCTCTATACACACCATAAAATACACAACACCATTAAGCCGTTATTTTACGTTGGTATTTTGTGAGAGCGTGGTACTATCCCGGTCGAGCTGACCCATTCGTGCTACAACCATAATATAGTTGCAGCGTGGCTCTACCACTTTATATTTTGTTATACTTCCCACAGTCGGTTTTTACATACCCATGGCATGAAATAGAGTCATGGATTCTTTTAGACATTCATTCATTTTTTAACTAACGTTTTTGGCTTGGATGCTTGTCTTTTAAGCCATGTCTTCATTTCAATCGGGATCTTCATTTATATAGCTTTATTTTCTTTAGCAACTGATAATATTTTTTATAGTTTTATATTGCTTCACAATATGTTAATATGTCACATTGCGTAGTTTTTGCGAGATTTTGACGGCAACTTGACCCAGCAGATAGTTGATGATTGTATCTCAAGGGGCCTAAGCAGATATACACCAATCTTGAGATTTACATCACCATCGAAGCGCTTGTTTCGCCGTTTCCACCAATAGTTCACATGCGCAGACATTTAATACCAAATATCGCGCCACTTTTACATATCCTAATCCACTTCAATCCATTATTTAAATAATAATAGAGGAGCAGCAATCCGCAGCCGGTCAAGTTCCCGCCAAAACTTCCACATTCATTCATTCATTCATTTATTACAGCCTATCAAAATCTACACTTAATCATCTGCATCTGTCATAGTTACCACGCTTAACAGTCAAGTTAGAATCTGCATTTTTTTACTATTTTAACATGTTAAAAGCGAGATTCTGACGTAAATTTCTTGTTTCATTTTCCTCTGTCTCCACATACGATACGCACGGAATGATATGATACTTACACTTATTAAAGTATAATTCCTATTCTTATACTTTCAAAGGCAAGCGATGGTTATATTTAGTAACCTTATACGTTTACCCCAATGCTGGTGACGTGGCGGAAAATTACATAGTGTTAATTAATATCCAAACAAGGAACGTTGGAAAGGTTTACAAAAAATTATAATTAATTTAGTAACTAAATATACCACTTACCATCAGGTGGGATCGTAGATAAGCGCTGCTTTAGTAGAATATAAAAAAAAAAACTAAGGTAGGATCAATTAGATGCTATAAATTACTTTAACTATTGATCGCCATTTTTTTATTATTATTCTTCATGACTGCCCCGTTGGTCTAGTAACCGAAGTTCTACTGTTGATCATGTGTTTCCGGGTTCAAGCCCCGGGTTGATCCAACTAGTTACTGGGAGTTTCCTGTCTAGGAAGCAAATTGTAGCAGCATGGAGTCAGAAAATTTGCGGTGTTTCAACCTCATGCTTTGGATAGCACGTAAAGTCATTGCTCTTGGACCTGATCTCTTCGACCGTGTTGGATTGTGATCCAATGGTTTAAAGGTGAGGGAGAAGAGAGTGCACCAGTGCTTGTGCACATACTCGTGTAATAAAATCCTCTCCTACGCAGATGACTTGTCTTCGTTTAGACTGGCCGTCGTAATTGAAATTTGGCCTGAAATACAATTTTTATACTTATTAAGTACGTAAAAGTCAACTGCTACACGTGGGCCTTTTCTATTGAAAAGAGTATTTGCATTAAACGTCAAGCTTAACAGGTGGATTTACGAACGCAGTAACAAACATCTTGCATCTTTAAAACTGTTCCCTTTTTTTATAGGAGAGGGGCAAACGAGCATGCGGCTCACCTGATGGTAAGTGACTACCGCCGCCCAAGAACAACTGCAACACCAGGGGAACCAGGGGAATTGCAGATGCGTTGCTGGTCTTTTAAAAAGGAGTAGGCTCTTTTCTTAAAGGTCCCTAAGTCACATTGGTCCGGAAAAATCGCTGATGTTAATCGATTCCACAAGGAAGTCGTGCGAGGAAGAAAACATCTTCTAAATCGCACAGTGGTGGACCGCCAATCATCCAGATGGTGTGGATGGTATCGGGAGTTCTGCCGCGATGTGCGTTCGTGAAATTTGGCGGCTGGGATTAATCCGAACAATTCCTTAGAGCACTCCCCGTGGTGAATCCGAAAGAAAATGCAAAGGGATGCAACTTCTCTTCGCAGTGCCAATGAATCGAGCCGATCGGAACGGACTCGGTCGTCGACGATTTGAGCCACTCTGCGCTGGATGCGGTCAAGTGGAAGGAGCTGGCACTGGGGAGCCCCAGCCCAGAGTCCCTATCACTAGTCTGGATATCTTTCTATAATATCGTATTACGTAATAAGTAATAGATGCTCTTAAGCTGTTTCCACACAATTTATTACCTAAACATTGGTAATATCAGTATCTTGTTCAAGAATCTTCTCTCTTGTCAGTCTCTTGTCACCGTCAGTGGGTGTGTAATTTCCGAGAATAGAAATTACAGTGTTGATGGGTTAGTGGTGTTGACACATGACACATCCATTTCCATCGATCCAACTATTTCAGCCTATAAAAATCCAATGCTGAACATAAACATCCCCCTTAAATTGACTCATACAGGGGATTTCGCCATAGTGTTCGAGCTTAGCAGGCGGGTTGTGAACCGTAGCTTTTTATAAATTTGAGTTGTTATTGGACAGATGCTTCTGTCCATTTTCTGTTTCAGTATCACTCTGTCGCCTCTTACGACATCCATGAGACGATATGAAGTAGTGGATATTCTTACACCGCCACTAGTCTAGAACTAGTCACTTTCTTGAGTCACTAGTCTCGAGGAAAACCGGCCAATCAAGCTGGTTAATAAAAGTTGGTACTCAGTATGTCCGTCAGTGACGTTGCTCGTATGATACCATATCCATTTGGTCTAAATCGCTCATTTTCTTTCCAATCTAATATAATGCAGCTATAAATAAAAATGTAATATTCGTAGTAGTTTAAAAATGAATACATCGCTCGAGGAAAAATAACCGATTGCTTACACACACACATCCCTGAAACTCGTTATTTCACTCGTTACGAGTGTTAGTCACAAAAAGTCGCTGTGTTGTTAGATTGAAAAAAAAACGAATAGTGATGGAGATTTCCAACATTGAATTTAAACTCAAATAGGTGCGTACATTTTGAATTATTTCTAGATAACGTGAATAAATTTTACAAAAAGAAATTCTCGATGTTTCGCTTAGTTGTAATCTGAATAATATATGTATACATGCCACCATAATGACTGGTGATGATGAAATGACATTAGTTCTGCCAAGCAGCAGCGCATGCACTGTTGAGTTTTGTAAGAATAAATTCACTTATTCTATTTAAAAGTATTGTATGTCCCTCTTCTGACGGACGTTGTTCTACCCTTTCCTGAGATTACCTTTTCTCCAATAACAAATCTTTAAATTACTAATAAAAAATGTTAAGGGTCACTTATCGGGATAAAAACTATCCTATCTCTCAAGTTGGACCAAAGTGCACACAGTGTACAAAATTTCATTGAAATTAGTTCAGTAGTTTAGGAGTTCATCGCGGACAAACAACGTGACACGTAATTTTTATATATAAAGTTATATCTATTATACTTCTTTTGGGGCGTTTGAGAATAATTATGAGAGTGAATTTTTTACAATGCACGCGCACACTAACAGCTAAAAACGCCACCATGAAGTTTTTGACGATGCGCCCGCACAATGACACCTCAAAGCGACAACTTCATTGGGTAACTGTCTCTCAAGTTTTCGTGTGAACTGATAATTATATTTATAATAGTTATTTTTGTTTTGTTACGCTAAAGAAGTATACTTCCGATGAGCGTACATAAGTGCACACACACACACGTTTTTTTTTTATCAACACTATTATATTATCCCCTATCGTTGTTATTTATAATCTAATATATACAATTAAATGTTTGTTTGTTCGTATTTTATGCGCTGCCATACCGTTCATCAGGTTGCGGTAAAACTTTTTCGATTTATTTCTTGCACTTGCGCGAAGGTTATAGGCAAAATAGCATCTTCATAGATAACTTCAACTAGTTTGCACGCGTATACAAAAAATGCTTAGCATGACGCGGTAGCGTTCGCCATTTGTAAATGAGGCGGCGTTTCCTTGCTCATTTACGAAGAAAAATGGCCAAAAAAACTGCCGCCAGAGCAAAATCCGCACCAGACACTCACCGTTGTGGATACATTGGTTTCTCCAAAATGACGTGTAGATTTTCTGATCCCCAGATATGACAATTTTGCTTATTAAGGTGTCCTCCGAGGTGGAAATGAGCTTCATCTGAAAAGGTGATTTTTTTGGTAAAAACGCTCATCTACGATCAAGCGGTCTTCAGCCCACTGAGCAAACCGAAAACGCATCGGATGGTCATGCGGCTTCAGTTCTTGGACTAATTGAACTTTGTACGCATTAATACCGAGATTTTATGCAATGTTGTGCGTGTAATGTTCAATTCTTGAGAACGATGACGAGTTGATGTTGATGGTTGTTCACGCACATTCTGAGTAATAGCAGCGATGTTTACAGTTGAGCGCACAGGACGAGTACGTACATGGGTTATTTTATCCAACAACGATCCAGTTTCACAAACTCGCTTCACAAATTGATCCACAAACTTCGTTTTTGGCACATCCTTTTTGTCAATTTTTTGTTCATGAATTTCTTACAGTTTGCGTTAAAAACTCAATTTGGAAATAAGTTTTTATTATTTCCCAAAATTCTTCAAGCAAAAAGCGACCCATTTCATAAATTTCAAACATAAAATTAACTTTTTGTCACATCAGTGACAGAAAAATGTCATCAAACCTTCCAACCACAAAATAACCTATTCCAATTCCAAATGTTAGATGGCCCATCCTATATTATCATTCCTAATTAAACAATATGACTCTTCCAAATTTAAAAAAGATATTTCCACAATTATTTCTTCTGCGGCAGCAACGCGCCGGATACCAGCCCGTATTATAATATCATTGATGTTGATTGCCTTAGTAGTCGTGTAACTAACTGATTAAACCCTGGATCTCGGGTTGGCCAAACTCAATAAAAGTCTGCATTCACAAAGTTGACGGATTTTCACCCCTGTGGTTGAGCCACATAAATTCATTGGTCCTGCGCCTGATTTTTCTACGGTCTTGTCGGATTGTCCTCGCATAAGACAACGACAGTAAAATAATGGAGTGTGCACCTGTGATTACTTATACACTTGTGTGTTACATAAACATAAGTGTATGTGCTCCGAGACCGAAATTTATTTTAAAGGACATTAATGTCTTTGATATCAAATATTAATAACATGTAGTAATGCTTCCATATCAATATCTAGCAATTTCTTATTTAAAAATAAATCTATTCCAGAAATGTTATTTTGAGTTCCTTTGAAATATTCACACTTAAGTCTTCATCATTTTTCCCCTCAAGATCAACAATAAAGTAAAACCTTACAAGAAATGCTCCTTCAAACAAAAAATGTATCGAAATTTTAGAACCTCTCTTCTTTAGGACGTCTTTAGTATAGAAATTTGCTATGATCTATCTTACATGATCTTTTAAACGACTGATATTTTTAAAAAGAATATGATTGTATTTTTTGTATTTCTTCTTCATTTAAAAAGTCAAAGATATTGAAAAAAATCTCAACTGCAAAACAAAAATGTTTGACACATAACAATATAGAGTCAAAAAAGATTCACACTCAAAACACTTTATTTGATACAGGGAAAATACATTTACGTAGTGAGTTAACTTTGAGAAGCTTTTAGAAAACCCAGTCAACAAATGTACTTAACAGTTTGAATTGACGGTTTTAAAAATTAACTATTTATGCTATCCAAAAATGTTAACCGACTTCATAAAAAAGGAAGTGGTTCTCAATTGTATTTTTTTATTTTCAATATATGTCACGCATTATATTTGCTAATTGCGAACCGCTTTTAACATTTCTTTTTTGATTAAGTTAATATCTCCAAGTTAGTTCCATTTGAATCTAAAAAAAAAATGTCAATTTTAAGTGTGCAAAACTGGGTGAAGTAAATGTAACTATTTAGACGACATTCTGGTTTGTTACCTTGAGCTATTAGCATTTCTTAGCCTACTCAAAAGGGTCAAATTGTAAATTTTTTGTAAAAAGAAAAAAACCGACTTAAAAACGCTAAAGACAATAAAATGATTTCCTTATTATTTAATAGCTTCTGAAGTCGTTACTAAGACATAATGTATTGAAGAATTAAAGCCATCTGATTTTTATCTTTCAATAAAATAAAAATAATAAAATAATTACCACATAATAGTTTTTGAAGTACGCAATGCAATACGAAATACGACGAACGAATATTTTGAAATACGCAATTCCTTATTTTCAATACATAGTATGAATCGAATTCCGATCCGATTTCTCTTAATAAGAAGATTCGCTTCTAAATCCTCTTCGTACAAGACCCACAAATTTTAAGTGCTTATTGGTGCCGCAGTTTTAAGTACGTATAAAGATTGACTAAAATAATTTGGCACACTCATTGTATTTAAATACAGTATTTTGTACGTTTTTCTTTTTCTTTTTGAGAAGCAAAAGAAAAAAAGCTTATATAATTTATTGCTTTGAATATTTGTATATTCTAAAAACATGAATACAAAAATCAAGCAAGCCAGACATAATGGAATCCACTGCCCCATATCGTCACGTGGGTGTCGAAAGAAGTTACAGAGTGTGACGCCTCATAATTATTATTAATAAATAATAATTAAATTCATTATACAGACATTTAAAAATGTCATAGAAATTATAATTTAAACAATAAAATGCAAATAATAAGCATAGAGTTCAAAAATATCCATTTGGAATATTGAATATTATATATATTAGTAAACGCATAAAATGTCTCAAAAAATCTCTAAATTTATTAAAAACCTGCTTAAAATGTTTAAAATATATCAAATCATATAAATACAAGGCGATTATATTGCAATAACAAAGATGAATAACATTTGTAATATAATAGAAAAAATAGATTAAAATTTTCTAAGTTGATGAAGGTGTTCGTGTAATGTTCCCTTATATTGGGGCGTTGTCGGAGACACATACCCAAGGTTGTACATATATATGGGGTGGTCGGCTGACCGACTGCTAGTACTAAGGTTGCACAATGACTAGTCCTATATTAGGGACTTAACATAGTAAGGTCTGACGAACCAAAGCATTAATATAGAAGGTCTCTATGATGCATAAGCATTATGATAGCAGAGTTATGACTTGAAGTCCCATATGAATAAGACATACAGTAGTATGGTCTATGAAATAAAGCAAATATGTGGAAGGTCTCAAATATGTAAAAGCATTATATTGAAAGAAATGGGACTTGAAAAGGATTATTATAGTGGCGTGTAGGTTGCTTCGCAGCCTCTGAGACCGAGGTAAACTTGGACTCACTAACCGATGTGTCCTAGACATATCATCTTAGTGCCGGTGGTAAGCGGGTTTGTTGTAGCAATACGACTTGCCCGTGGACATCGCACACCCCTACCGGTTGTGGGCGGCGTCTTAGCGCATAGCGTTATGATACGTCGGCTATCTTTCGGATTAGGGTGAGTGTGTTTGGTAGCACTTTTAAGTGCAGCAAGCATACTCAACTTCATGTCTTAGTGCAATAGCGCTATGATACGTGGAGTTTTGGCTACTGACGTCTTAGTACCGTACTACTATGATACGTTAGTGGTATTTTTAGTTAACAACATTATCAAATTTTGTTACCAAAGTCGATAGGGATCATGTGGGTGTGTTGTGAGGGGGCGCCATCCGTATGATAGTTGCATTGATGCTTACTGCTACTTGCAGTATTGTGTCTTGTGATGGATCTGCGGGTGTGCTGCACCTGATTCGATGCATCTTGTGGTTCTGATCGATGGAGGTATGCGGGTGGTGATGTCTGCTGGGACTGTATGGGGGACCTTGGGATGGTGTAAGTCCGACGATAGTCGTATTGATGCTTGTTGCATTCTGTAGCATTGCGTCTCTACGATGGTTGTTTGGCGGGTCGCTATTCTCAATGGCGCTCTCTGCGTCTTGGTTTGACTCACAACCTAAGTAGCTTTGCCCAAGTCGGGTCCCTTCATTGCGGGGCTGCAGACTGTCTGCCCTCCATGATGTTTTATATAACAACTTAATAATATATCTCTATAAAGTTCCCACCTTTGAGAGATTGAAGGCAACTTGTTGGTGGGTGAGACAAACATGATCGAAAAATGCATATACTCAACGTCAGAGACACAAACCCTTTCTGATGGCGAATTATTAATATTATCTTATAACTGCCTATTGGCTATATCTGCCATTGTATTGGTTGGTGGAGCATATGTGTTGACCTCATGCGGGTGGTAGCTGGAGGGAGAATCTGAGGAGGCTCTCAAGGCTGCGGCCGAAAGCCGCGCAACGTGGGACCCCATTCCCTTGAGGTGAGCGGTAGACTCATGACACGCTCTGCGGCCAATTGGCCGTGCTGACCATGCAATTGGTGGTGATGCCTTACACTTACATCACGTCTGCAGGAACGGCGGTCTGGCAGGTGGTGGCGCTCACGGAAGGCTTTTTATGGTCAGTGTGCCGATTGTTGCCTAACCTGTGTGACGTACATTTCACTGTGGCTGGATTTGATCGTATTCTGTATGGCGTTTACACGCATTAACATGCGCGACTTCGGTCGATGTTTGTGCTTACGCACTATCAAGGGGCCAAGTCCTCTTTTACTGGTTCGCCAGTTATTTTGCTGTGGACTACGGTCCAGTTCCCAACTTTGCGTACCCTTCGGGGGGAGTGCATTAAAATGGTTGGCGCTCACCGTGCGCGGCGTGTGTGGGGCCGTGTACTTAAAATGTGGGAGAGCGAAGCCCTTGTAACTGGTATTTGATATAAATATTGTGAGCCTTTTCCAAGCGGGAAGGGATTAATTAATAAGGAATTGACTGTTGTGAACCAGATAAGAGTGGAATAGGGACAATTTATTGTTCTTAACCTTTTTGAGCTCTGTCTTCGTGAACGGGGTTCTTTAGCTTATAAGACTCTACCAACAGCTTTCGATTGCTCTCGTGAATATTCATTCTTCCAAGATACACCTAAAAGAACTAAGTTACTATACAAACACAACGTAAAAAAGGGTCCTAACTAAGACGATCACGCCATAAATTTATTAAACGGCCTATATTTAAACCTTTAGAAAGATCAAGTTATACTGGTCACGTAAATTAGATATACTTATATATCTTACAGATATAGATTCTAAAGAAATACAAGCATAAGTGGATATATAGTAGAAAAGAAAAAAGATGGGGGGGGGGGGGTTCGTTACAAGAGGGAAGATAAAACAGAAGATAAGTGGATATAACTTATTAAGACTAAACGTAAAATACTTTTAATATTGATATGGTCACTATAAGATGTTGTTCGGTTCGCTAATTACGTAATAACTTGAGATAGGAGGACCCTTAAGTAGGGACTGATTAAACTAACCGACTAGGTATTATATGGATCTCACAACTTTTTACAGTAGAAGAACTGAGTTACAAATTGGTTTTTTTACAAGTTATGTTTTTGATGACGCCATATTTCTTTTTGTAGATAGTCCTACTTTTTTTCCTATCCGTTACCATCTACTTCTTGAATATCAACTACATGTTTTTGGACAATTTAGTCTACTTAATACTTTGCGAGATTTTGGTACAACTAAGACATGTCCCATTCTTGCTTTTTCATTCCGTTGACCATTTTACAAGTTACCTTTGAACATAATTATATCTAGGTACCTATCTACATCCATTACTCCATTACATTATACATATTATACAAGTACACTGATTCATTCACTGCAAATGTAACTTTGTAATCGTTTATATTTATAAATCATTTCAAGTCATTTATGCAGTTAGTGTATCTAGGAAACTGGACCAAAATTACAAAATATTTTAATTTTTTCTTAATTTGTATACTAAACACTAATTGTATTCTAAATTTGAAGCTTCTACGTCTACTACAAGTGCCTTAGAGTTTTGATGATCGGTCAGTCAGTGAGTGAGAGACAAAATTAAGAAACTTTGACTAGTTATAATTCTTAAACTAATGGTTCAAATTGAATAAAATTTGAAATGTACCGTGTTTATACAATGATTGGTTACTGAAAATTCAGGCTTCTAGTTTTATCTACAACGAAGATATAGGGGGTCGAAAATGGCCTGAACTGCTGCGAGAAAATAAAGGTACGGCCGTGCGGCTTTTTTGCTCGACTTGGCGAGATGTGATATGGGTGCGTTTTCTTTCCAAAACCGAAACCTTAATTCGGAGTCCTCAAGAGCAGTGCTAAAGGGATTCAGGGCTAAACAAAAACAAGTTCGGCTCAAATTATCGCCCTAGAATATACCCCGCTTAATATTTATCGAGTCTATTGAACTACTATGACACTGACCTGGTAGGTTTAAGACACTGTTCCACTGACCCAATAATTTACTTAGAAACTTACAAATTTTGTTATATATAAATATATACATAGATTGAATATTTAACAATTTAAAAACCAACAGCACTTTCTATTGGAAGATTGCAACTTTAATTTCACTTTAAATCCAGGCATATGAGTCATACAATCACCACTAAATTAATGATATCAATGTAATTAAAATATCAATAAATAATCATTACACAACGGCATCATCATGGCATATTTTTGAATTTGCATTAAATTCTGAAACAGAATTCATAGTATTTATGTTGTTCGATTGAATGAAAATACATTTGTACAAATTATGGTAACAATCCTTTTACATTACAGTTTGTAGTGTGTATCTGTGTATGTGTCAGTCTATGGTATCACAGCTCCTGAATGGATGAACCGATTTTGATTAAGCTTTTTACGTTTGAAAAGTGTCTTAATCGAATGTGTTCTAAGCTATGTTTCAAGAAAATCTGTGGAGGCGTTTGAATATCATCAGCTCTTTTTGTTTCGGGTTTGTTTTTATTTAATATTTAAATTATTTATATGATAAATGTAACAGCCGTACATAAATCAACCACTTAGTAATATAATATTTAAAGAGAGGTAATTTATCCTACTGGAATATGTCTTCTCGTACGTTGATGAATCATCAACATCATTATCATTACAGCCAACATTATTATTATTAATAATAAATAATAATTAAATTCAACATAAAGGCAATTAAAAATATCATATAATATATCGAACAATTAAAATGCATTAATAAGCATCAAATCCATATAATATATCTATTTCGCAAACCTTAAATTTATTAAGACTCTGTTTGAAATATTCAAAACGTATTAAATAATAGAAGTAAAAGACAATTATGTTGCAATAGTATATATAAATAACATTTGTAATGTAACTGAAAAATGGGGCAATTTTTTTTGTAAATGAGAGAGTTCCTGTATTACTGGAGGGTGTTTATGGAATGATTTCTTTTATGAGGGAGTTGCTGGAGACGCATACCCATGGGTGTACATATATATGGGGTGACTGAATGTTAGTAGTACTGTTGCACAATGTATATTAGGGACTTATGATAGTAATGTCTATGATACAAAAGCATTAATATAGAAGGTCTCTATGACGCATATATAAGCATTATGATAGCAGAGATATGAATTGAGTCCTATGTGTAGAAGGCATACAATAGTAAGCTCTATGAAATAAAGTAAATATGTGGAAGGTATAAAATAAACAATAGCATTATATTAAAAGAAATGGGACTTGAAAATGATTATTGTAGTGGCGTGTAGATTGCTTCACGTCTAAAACCGAGGTAAACTTGCACTCGCTAATCGATGTGTCCTAGACATCTACTGACGTCTTAGTAGCGTGCTACCATGATACTTTGGTGGTATTTTTGGTTAACAAAGGTACCAATTTTGTTACCAAAGTCGAGGGATCATGTGAGTGTAATGTGAGGGGGCGCCATTCGTAAGATAGTTGCATTGATGCTTGCTAACACATGCGGTATTCCGTCTTGTGATAGATCTGCGGGTGTGCTGCGCCTGATTCAACGCATCTTGTGATTCTGGTCGATGGAGGTATGTAGCTGGTGATGTCTGCTGGGACTATATGGGGGACCTTGGGATGGTGTAAGGCGACGGTAGTCGTATTGATGCTTGTTGCGTTTTGCAGCATTGCGATTATTATTTAGATTATAGCTATTTAGATTTTAGGAAGGCTTTTGACATGGTGAGTAATGACATACTGTTACAGAAGCTAGCTAAGTTGGGCTTTACTCCGAAACTTCTTCAACTCTTTGCTAGCTGTTTGGATAATGGTCGTCAATTTGTTATAGTAAGTGGTTTCGAATCCGCTGATTATTTCACTAGATCTGGGGTGAGTCAGGGTAGTACTCTTGGCCCTACGCTGTTTTTAATTTTTATAAATGACTTGCCTACCAAAGTACAATCTGCGAAGTGTCTGTTATTCGCAGATGATTTAAAATTAAGTTTGGCGATTGTTGGTGTTGCTGATGCACAGGTTCTTCAACAGGACATAGATGCGGTTTCGAAATGGAGTGAACTGAACCATCTTCCTCTTAATGTGACGAAATGCAAAGTTATCACTTTTGAATTAAAACAGAATCCTATCATTATTAATTATAATTTATACGACGCGCCTTTGGTAAGAGTATATGACATATGTCACTTAGGTTTAATATTAGATACTAAATTGAGTTTTCACAATCATATGACATCCTATAACTATTAGGCACTCATCATCATCATCATCATTATAGCCCCACAAGTCCACTGCTGAACATAGGCCTCCCCCAAAGAATGCCACAAAGCACGGTCCTGAGCTACCTGCATCCATCGACTTCCTGCATGTCTTACTAGGTCGTCACTCCATCTCGTGGGGGGACGCCCTACACTTCGCCTACAGGTACGAGGCTGCCACTCGAGAACCTTTCTTCCCCATCGGTTGTCGGTTCTTCGAGCTATATGGCCGGCCCACTGCCACTTCAGCTTACTAATCCGTTGGGCTATGTCGGTTACTCTGGTTCTACTGCGGATATCCTCATTTCTGAGTTTATCACGCAGAGAAACTCCGAGCATAGCCCTCTCCATAGCTCGCAGAGCGACCTTGGGCTTCCTCATACGGCCAGCAGTGAAGGACCACGTCTCAGTTCCATAAGTTATCACTGGCAACACGCACTGGTTGTACAATTTCGTTTTCAGGTTTTGAGGTATGTCTGACGAGAAGATGTGTCGTAGCTTCCCGAACGCTGCCCAGCCGAGTTGAATCCGTCGATTGACCTCTCGGTCGAAGTTGGACTTACCTAGTCGGACTATTTGTCCCAGGTAAACATACTCGTCAACAACTTCGAGCTTAGTGCTCCCAACAACTACCGGCATAGGTGTGACATGGACATTGAACATGATCTTTGTTTTGTCCATGTTCATCGTAAGACCTATCCGTTGGGAAACACTATCGAGGTCATTGAGCATAGTGCTTAGGTCCTCCAGCGATTCTGCCATAAGGACTATATCGTCGGCAAATCGAAGGTGAGTGATGTACTCGCCATTGATGTTGATACCGTATCCTTTCCAGTCCAGAAGCTTGAAAACGTCTTCCAATGCAGCGGTGAAGAGTTTCGGGGATATGACGTCACCCTGTCTTACACCTCTCTGCAATTGGATATGTTTCGTACTCTGGTTCTGTACTCGGATAGCCATCGTAGCCCTACTGTACAAGCACTTCAACACTTCGATATACCGACAGTCAACTCGGCACCGCTGAAGGGACTGCAGCACCGCCCAAATTTCGACGGAATCAAAGGCTTTCTCATAGTCCACACATACGCCAGACATAGTGGCAAATTGTACTCTTCGGACTTCTGTACAATTTGCCGAAGGGTATGTATGTGGTCTATGGTGCTAAAGCCCTTTCGGAAACCGGCTTGTTCGGGAGGCTGGAAGTCGTCAAGTCTGCACGCGAGACGATTCTTAATGACTCTCGAAAACAGCACGTAGACGCGGCTCAGAAGGGAAATCGGTCTGTAGTTCTTCAAGAGAGCGTTATCACCTTTCTTGAAGAACAAGACCACAGCACATCTGCTCCACGCCTCCGGTGTAATGCCACCATGGAGGACGGAATTAAAGAGCTTCTGAAGGACTTCAAGTACCGGTCTTCCACCCGCTTTCAGAAGCTCCGCTGTAATTCCATCCTCGCCTGGGGCCTTACCGTTTTTATGGTGCTGGAGAGCCATTCTAATCTCGCTCAGACTGACGTCCGGGATATCTTCGGAATAGTGTCGGATGAGACTCGCTCTTGGATCGTTACTCACACTTGCGTGTGGCTCCAACGATGACGTGTACAGCTGCCCATAGAACCTCTCAATCTCACTCAAAATCTCAGGTGTCCCGGAAACGATGCTGCCACATTCTGTCTTCAGCTTTGACAGGTGGCTCTTTCTGGCAGACAGATCTCTGGCAAAGACTTTGGAGCCTTGGTTCCGCTCGATCGCTTCTTCAATACGAGCTGTATTGAAGTTGCGTAAGTCCCGCCGCATGCATTTGGAGATCTGTCTGTTCAGATGCCTGTATGCTGTCAAGTCTGTTGAAGAATGTAGCGTCATCTTCCGTCTAACAGTCATGAGATTAAGAGTGTGATCGGAGAGTTTTTGTGTTCTTCTGCGGCGGGTCTTGCAGAACTTAGCTCCGACCGCATGGACAGTTTCCACGAGCTTGTCATTCATATCGTCCACTTCATTGCAGTCTTCTAGGCACTGAAAACGGTTTTGTAACTCGAGCTGAAAGGTTTCGGGACTTTGGATTAGAGCACGAGGGGGACGGAGCGTTGACTTCATTAGACGAGACCTCTCCAACTTAACGTTTAGGTTCAGTGTGCCTCTAACCATTCGGTGATCGCTACCAGTTTTCACCCTCGCGATCACGGAGACATTACTGAACAGTTGTCGTCTGGTCGTCATAATGAAGTCAATCTCATTTTTTGTCGAACCGTCGGGGCTCGACCAGGTCCACTTCCTGTGGGGCCGCTTCTGGAAGAAAGAGTTCATCATAAAGAGTCCCTCTTTCTCCATGAAGTCGGCCAGCTGCTGGCCCCTTGGGTTCCGTTGCCCTATTCCAAATTTCCCTACTTTCAGCTCACCGTTTTCTCTTGTGCCTAGTTTTGCATTGAAGTCTCCCATTAACACCGTATATTGGGTTTTGGAGGAATGCATGGCTCTAGAGATATCCTCATACTTTTCCTCCACCTCCTCATCGGGGTGTGCCGAGGTTGGTGCGTAAACCTGTATGACCTTCAGCGAATACCGTTTGGTGATTCTGAGTATAAGGTACGCAACCCTCGTCGACACACTCCCGATCTTTACAACGTTGTTAACGAGAGACTTGTGGACGATAAATCCGACACCTCCTTGGGACAGATGGTCGCCCTCCCGGTGATAGAGCAAGTTGCCGGATTCGAGGATTACCGTGTCCTCCCCCTCTCTTCGGACTTCGGATAATCCGCAAAAAAAGCGCAACTTGTCTATCTCTTCTTCTAGCTCCACGATCTTCTCGTCAGTCCTCAGGGTGCGTGCGTTGTACGTTGCCAGATCGAGTCGTCTAAGGTGGCAACCGAACCTCCACCGGAGATTCTTAGCACCCCCTGCCCCGCCGTTACCATGGTCGCCACCGTTTGTTACATTCATAGGGGGGTATTTGCCATAGTTGCCACGCTTGGCGAGCGGGTTGGCAACCGCAGTTTTTTATTGTAATTTTGGCTATTATCAGGAAGATGCTGCTGCCCATCTCCTGCCTGTTTCCCTTTGTCGCTTTTTACGACACCCACGGGAGGATATGGGTCAGTGTTATTCTTGACCGCCACTACACGGCACTATCTTTCTATAATTCACCACAAGTTGTATTGCCAGTCGGTTATGGAAAGAATCGGTTTGTTGGTGCCCAGGTACCTGCAGAGAGATAATGGTGGAACGGTGACTCCGCGCCGTAGGCCACGTCTTCTAGATGGACCAGTTATGCTTATCAAACGTGCTACTTTTGCACCAACAAATCGTGCATTAATACTTATAGGGGACATACTCAGCTCGATGAAATTGACCTATTTGCAGACAGTATAACACGTCTGCTGACTCTTTTTTATAAAATTATTGATGAAATGACAATTAATAATTCGAAAATTTAATTTCGTTGACTACTACTACTTTTAATTATGGGCATATTAGGATTGTTATTAGTTTTTATTGACATTGCAATATAAATTGATATGACAAAATACTTCATTGTATAATTATTAATACTTTGTTGTTTTAATTGGCTTTCTTACCATTTTAATTTCTGACACGGGCTGCCAAAAGCTTTGAGATTTTATATTCCTATTATTTTATAATTAATTAATTTATGATTATAAATTTTTGTTGTTATGGATGGATACAATTTTGAACAAAATTTTTGCATGTAAAATTTAACATTGAGTGCGTGTTGGATTTTCTGTAAGCTTTAAGTTTATGAATTAAATAAATAAATAAATAAATTGCGTCTCTGCGATGGTTGGTTGGCGGGTTGGTTTGACTCAAATCCCAAGTCTGGTCCCTTCATTGCCGAGCTATAGACT
The DNA here is from genome assembly GCA_963668995.1 of Parnassius mnemosyne. Taxonomy (NCBI): domain Eukaryota; kingdom Metazoa; phylum Arthropoda; class Insecta; order Lepidoptera; family Papilionidae; genus Parnassius; species Parnassius mnemosyne. The sequence goes on along the minus strand of CAVLGL010000046.1, from coordinate 13,543,826 downwards.
GTCTAACCTCCATGATGTTTTATATAACAACATAGTAATATATCTCTGTAAATTTACTACCTTTAAATGATTGAAGGTAACTTGTTGCTGGATGAGACAAACATGATCGAAAAATGCATATACTCAACGTCAGTGTCACAACCCCTTTCTGATGGCGAATTATTACTATTATCTTATAACTGTCTATTGGCTATATCTGCCATTGTATTAGCTGGTGGAGTATTTGTGTCGACTTCATGCGGGTGGTAGCTGGAGGGAGAATCTGAGGAAGCTTTCAAGGCTGCGACCGAAAGTTGCGCAACATGGGACTCCATTTCAATGAGGTGAGCGGTAGACTCATCACACGCTCTGCTGCTAGTTAGTCGTGCTGATCATGCAATTGGTGGTGATGCCTTACACTTATATCACATCTGCAGGGACGGCGGTCTGGGAGATGGTGGCGCTCACGGAGTGCTTTTTATGGCCAGTGTGCTTATTATTGCCTAATCCGTGTGACGCACATTCACTGTGGCTAGTTTTGATCGTAATCTGTATGGCGTTTACATGCAGTGACATGCACGACTTTGGTCGATGTTTGTGCTAACGCAATACTAAGGGGCCAAACCTTCTTTTACTGGTTTGCCAGTTATTTTGCTGTGGACTGCGGTCCAGTTCCCATCTTAATATGCCCTTCGGGGGAGTGCGTTAGTTGGTTGGCGCTCACCGCACACGTGTGTGGAGCGGTATGCCTCCCCCACATTTTTTATAAATTTGTGAGAGCGAAGCACTTGTATCTTGTATTTTATATAAATATTGTGAATCTGTTTCAAACAGGATGGGATTAATTAATAAGACATTGACTGATGTGATCCTGATACAAGTGGAATAGTGACGATTTAATGGTCTCTAACCTTTTTTTGAGCCCTGTCTTCATGAACTGCTGTAGTGAATATTCATGCTTCCAAGAGACATCTAAAAGCACTAAGTTACTATACAAAAACAACATAAATAAGGGTCGTAATAAGCCGTTTAATAAATTTATTAAACGGCCTTCATTTAAACCTTTAGAAAGATCAATATATGGTTCATATACCGGTCACGTAAATTTTATACATCATATAGATATAGAGTCTAAAGAAAAAAAGAGGTGGTTACATTATTACGTTTTATGCTAAAAAAATCAAGAAAATCTACAGCCTGTGACGGTTTCTTGTTGCTACAAATTTTAACTTTTTTTAATTTTCTTTTTTATTAAGTATATATCCGGAATAATTCTTCTGAAATCTGTTGCTTAAAATTTAAAATTAACTGCTCCAGTCCAGAAGGAACTTTTTTCCTAACCAAGTCGAGCGTTTTTTTTTTATTTTTGTAAAAAGAATGAAAATCCTAATATTTAAGATAAAGCAAGTACAATGAATCAACGTTACTTATAGCTCGTGATCATTTTGGACTACCTGAAAGGAGGATTTCTGTCTCGCTCACACTTAATCAACTGGTTCCCTCCGTTTCACTCAAACTAGAAACTTAAGTAACAGGCTTGAGGAAAGTCTCGGGTTACACAAAAATCATATTGGACAGGTAATGAAAATTAATTTACAACTGGGATTCTTAATCACAAAAATCACAAATTAGCAAATAATCTTGCAAGTGTACCATTTTCCATTTTAAAACCATTTTCTGCCGACTTCCAAAATGGAGACGGTACTCAATTCGACTGTATGATTTTTTATGTATACCTCATAACATTTATTGGGTGAACCGATTTCGATGATTCTTCTTTTATTTGAAAGCTGGTACTTCTCGTGTAGTTCCATATGAATTTGATCAAGGTCAGACCAATAGTTTTTGAGTTATTCTTAATAAATTATATTTAAGTCGGCTGTACAAAATTTTTAATTTTAAATTATGGAATACTTACCTTATGGAATTCTTACCCTTTTTACTGGAAAAGAGGCATTCCATCTTAGTCCTCACGGGTGACAACGCATCTGCATTTTGAAACTTTATTGAGTATAGATGTATATGCCATGGGTCACAGTAACCACTTACCATCAGGTGGACTATGTGCTTGCTTGTCACCATATACTATAAATAAAAACTTTTGATGGTACCTACCAAACTCGTGTGGTATATATTTTTTTACTACAGTCATTTAAACTTAGGCAAAATATTAATTATGAATACTTGGTTGGGGAAAAAAATTACATTTCTTTCTGGACTGGAGCAGTTGGTTTTAAATTTTAAGTAACAGTTTTCAGAAAAGTTATTTAGAATGACATAATAAAACGAAACATTAAAAACAAGTTAAAATTTGTAGCAAAAGGACTTAAAAGACAATCACAGGATGTAGATTTTCTAATTTTTTTTTTATAAATTCATCGCAATTTTTTTTCTGTAAACTATTATGACTTGACTTATCACCCGATTCCAGTTTGACGTCGACTTCTGGGATAACTTTCTTGGTAAAAAACTATACGTAATATTGAAATAACTTACGGAAAGGTTAAAGCGATTGTGAGTGCAAACAACTTTGGCTTTGATACCGTTTTTAATATCTCTGGCCACAAATCTTCGGCTTGACACACTGTCTGAAACTCAAGTTTTGAGTAACGTTTTGCAGAGTAATTCTTCTAATACTGGACATAATGTGCAGTCCAACAGGTTTATATCCGCACTGGACTAATTGAGTCTGGAGCTCTTATGAAGTCTGGAACATTGTCCAGGCATACGACTTCACATAAGTCAATATTTATGGCTTCCGGGTAGAGCTATCCCTCCCCCCTTTCGCCAAACCATGACGTATTAAGGATGACGACTTTTCAAAAAAGAAGGATATTTTAATTTTCCAACGAATTGTCACGCCGCTTTAAATCTTTTATATACACTTTTATTTATTTATTATGCTTGTAACTAGTAGTGCTACGTAGTAATAATATATATCTTTGGTAGTACACTTCGATCGTAAAATAAATTCATCTGTAAAGGGCACATATTTTGTATCTTCCACTAGGGATTGGGGACAGCAAGCGTTTTAATCGATCCACTCTCTTAAGCTACAGAAACTTATTTAGAACACGTCCTGTGTATATTTGGAAAGCACTGAGCATCAGGTCTTGTATAATAATTCGCGACAGTGCCCTTAAAGGGTTTTGTTGAATTTAGGCTTAGACAGCTTTGATACCCTAACTTAGGTCACAGGGTTGCTTCGATTTTTAGTGGTTTTCACATTCAGCAAAGCAATTACTGCAATTCTGTTTTCTTTAATGCCTCATGTAATGGAGTCAAATAGAACATAGCCCCTTACATGATATACAGATTTCAAATTCGAATAAAGAAAAAATAAAAAATAAATTTTAAAATTGTAACATTTATAACCCAATTAATTACTCACAGTTCATAAAAAAGGGACCCAACTACCTGAACAAATTGACATCATACCCAATTGTCCCAATGTGGACCTCACATGTCCCCAAATACAAATCTCACGACATCTTCTAAACTCGCGAAAAATCAGTAAATAAAATTTACTAATTATTATTTACTTATAATTACTAATACCGGGAATAGACCTCAATTTGCTTACTAATTATACAATCAAATGGTTCATTGAATCCGTGTAATAAAATACTGCCCCGGTGTACCTTTCTCGATAATGATGTTTTAAATTTAAAACTTTCTTTAAATAAAATTTATTTACAAGAGAAATTTAATAACTTCCTCTAATGGAGAGAAATAGATTCGCGGTCTGTATAAAGTTCTTGGCCTTCTAGTTTTAAACATTAAACCAGCCATTAAGAAAATTTTCAAACGAAAATTTGGAATAAAATAATTCTTACTCATTAGTAGCCTCACGAACCCATTGGTGATTTGTTTTGAAGTCTTTTAAGAATAAGACAATGAGGGCTAATAATCTGCCGCTCACAAGATGTCGCTAGTTGTCACAGGTGAATTTTTTGTTTTAATTGAGAAGTTAGTTTTAACTTAATATTTATCAGTTATTAGAGTATTATATTAATACATAAAACATTGCCCTAGTGGTTTGCTCTTTATGTTTTTGCACTTTATTTTTGGTCTTTATTTTTATGAATATTTGTGGTTTGGTTTATTTATTCTTAATCTAATTAATACATAATACAATTAACAGTACAGAAAGAAACATTAACCTATACACTTTTGAACAAATTAACTTCCCCGCTATGAAATCTATCAAATATTACATCAGGTGGCAGAAAAAATCGTGGATGCCCTCATTGCCACATGTCCTAAAAAATGTCTATCAACACCATGTCGGTTGTGCTGACTAGTGTAAGTACTACTAAAGTAGTGTAGTATCAGTAACTGATAGCAAACTAATAATGCTACTTCTAGCAACAGTCTTTGTTTGATTTTAACAAAATAAGTTTGTGTTTGCCACATCTAAATTCATTTAATAATGAAATCCCACTCTTGAACACAGGCCTCCCCCATAGATTATTGATCATTAAGTGGGTTTGCAACTGTAGTTTTTTTTTTATAGGAGAGGGGGCAAACGAGTATGCGGCTCACCTGATGGTCGGTGACTACCGCCGCCCATGAACAACTGCAACACCAGGAGAATTGCAGATGCGTTACCGGCCTTTTAAAAAGGAGTAGGCTCTTTTTTTGAAGGGGCCTAAGTCGTATCGATCCGGAAAAATCACTGGGGGTAATCGATTCCACAAGGAAGTTGTGCGAGGGAGAAAACTTCTTCTAAATCGCACAGTGGTGGACCGCAAATCATCCAGATGGTATGGATCGTATCGCGAGTTTTGTCGCGATGTGTGATGGTGAAATTGGGCGGCTGGAATTAGACCGAACAATTCCTCAGAGCACTCCCCGTGATAGATGCGATAAAATACGCAAAGAGATGCAACATCTCTACGCAGTGCCACTGAGTCAAGCCGATCGGAAAGAACTCGGTCGTCGATGATTCGAACCGCTCTGCGCTGGATGCGGTCAAGTAGAAAGAGTTGGCTCTGGAGCCCCTGCGCAGAGATGGGAACAACCCACCACCTCCCATGGCCCCACCGACCCTCAGGTCATACGGGCCGAATCTCGGGAGATGCGCGAGTTCTTGCACGTGGCTCTTTCCCACGCGCATTTTCTTGACTCTCTACAAATATTTAATCTGTTCCTTGTCCCAGTTTAACGTCATTCTCCCCCTTCTGGGGCTGACGGCACACTGACTCCTACGTCGTCAGTCCTTTCTGCCAACATTCTTTTCCCAGAGATGAGAACAGTATTCCATGTGAGGCCGAACCTGCGCCTCGTAAAGTTGCAAGCGGTGTACCGGCATGAAATACTGTCCCGCTCTGCTGAGCACGTCAAGGTTTTTAGAGGCCAATTTGGCCTTCCTTTCCAAGTGAGCACGAAACTGCACGCTATTCGATATGTCGACGCCGAGGATTCCGATACTGGCTAAGGCAGCAATGGGAGTGCCTTGAAACTGAGGAGATACGACAAAGGGGTTCTTTTTAGCGGTAAACGCGCAAACTTGTGTCTTCTGGGTATTGAACTGGACTAGATTTAGTAGACCCCAGTTTGTTATAGATTATCAGGAACATGCTGCTAGCCATCTCCTGTTTCAGTTTCCCTCTGCCGCCTTTTACCAAACCCACGGTACAATGTAACTTATACGTAATATTTCCTTGAAAAAAAAATCTACTAAGGCTTTACGCGAAAATGTTTTTGATGTAAATCTATGACAAAAGCGTCTATCTATTCCTTTACTTCTAAACTTGAACATCTGTTTTCGGAAATCTGTGACTAACGATTGCTTCATTATTTAAATTTGATTTCGAGAATTCATGTCTCCATTCCAAACTTTTAGTTGAAAATCGTATTGTAAGTATACATAATATTCAAATATATATACTCGTATATGCTAATATACCCATCATTTACGCCCTATAAAAGTAAACTACTGAAATTTGGCATCTACAATAGATTGCCTCATAATTGGATTTGGCCATAGCGCCACGATTGGTAGATGACAACCGCAGCTTTTTTTAAATTTGAGTTGTTATCAGAAAGATGCTGCTGCCCGTCTCCTGTTTCAGTTTCCCTCTGTGGTCTCACCTACTCACATTACATAAATATTACATAGATATTCTACACGGTTATCTCAACTACATGGCAATATAATAAATAATGTATAAATTAACTTATTTTTTCTTAATGAAACGGTAACAGTTACTTCTTTTATTTTTCGTAATCGCCACGTACGATAGGTGGATTGGCAGTCCCAGATATCTCGCAACTGTCACGCTACTTCTCATTACATCCAACATTTTAATGTATGCAATGGGGGTCATTGTAGGAGCGTGCTCGTCGCGACCCCTGCCAGCCCTTTTCAAGGCTGCAATTCTACACAGCTGCGCACCCATGTCAACGAGGGTTAAGGCGTCCCCCCAAGGCGACGCACACCAGCTCGTCCCCGTTGGTGTGAAATGCAGCGCGCAAAGCGGCGATGGGGACCGCCACCCGTCACACACAGCCCGACACGGCGGAAGGTGGAGGACAGAGTGCAGAGTTGGCACGTGGAATGTTAGAGGAGGCATGAGAGATAAGACGAATAAGCTGATCGAAATAATGAAAGAAAGAGAATTACATGTCGTGTGTATGTCGGAGACAAAACGGAAGGGTAGTGGTACTGAAGAGCTTCCTGGCGGGACGTTAGCTCTATGGTCCGGAGTCCCGGAGAGCGAGAGCGCCTGCCAGGGAGTGGGGGTGCTGCTGTCTTCTCGATTGGTCGATGTTATGACTGAATATAATGTTGTGAACTCAAGACTTCTCTGGGTTCGCTTTAAATTGGGACTGACGAAGTTATTCCTTCTGGCTGTTTATGCCCCGATAGCTTCGTCGTCCATGGCTGAGCTGGAGGAGTTTTGGGAGAATATAAGAGAAGTTCTAGATTTAGTTAGGGGAAACGAAAGAATTGTTGTACGTGGTGATTTGAATGGATGGGTTGGTACCGCTCGACCAGGGTACGATTCGGTGCTTGGAAAGTTTGGCGATAAAAGGGTTAATAATGCTGGCAAGCTTATACTGGCTGTATGCAAGGAAAAGAGTCTTCTTGTGACAAACACTATGTTTAATCACAAGAAAATCTATATGTATACTAGAGAAAGAAAGAATGAGAGAAGTATGATCGATTTGTTCCTGGTGGATGACCGACTGCGAACAGTTGATGAATACGCGAGTGTTCAGGGGTGCTGACCTGGGAACGGATCACTATCTAGTGGTTACTAGATTTAGGGGTCTATTCGCGGGTTGGCGCTACGGGACGGCAGTGACAAAATCACAGGCGGTCTGTCGCATCCAAAGCTGGAAGCTTCAGGAAGCAGATACTAGGGACAAATATCATGTGAGGGTAGCCGAAAAGCTTGAAACCATCGATGACAGAAAAGAATGTGTGGAAAGAACATGGCAGAACCTTAGGAATGGAATGGTAAGTGCAGCGGAAGAAGTGTGTGGAACGATAAAAAGAGGTAGTAGTAAAAGAAGAGATGCATGGTGGAATGATGAAGTGAAAGAAGCTGTAAAGAAGAAGAAGAAAGCATGGTTAGACTACTTGGCCTCTAGTAATGATAAAGATATGAGAGAGAAGATGAAAGAAACATATAAGCTGCAGAAAGTTCATACGAAAACACTGTTTGAGGAAGTGCGTGAAAGGTGTAGAATGGAAGCGGACGAAAGGTTGTCGCACAACTTTAAGGAGAACTCCAAACTCTTCTGGAAAGAGGTTGGAAGGACCCGAAGTGATGCGACGGCCTTAAGAATGAACAAAGTGTTTTTGAGAACCAATTACGTCCTCTCAAAAAAAACGGACGGAGCGAATTTTATAGAGAAATGAATGCGTGTAATGATCTTAGTGAGGGATCCGGGGGTGACGCCGTGACTGGTACGCCAGACCCGGACCTCGACGGCACTGAGGTCATCAGTATGAAAGAGATTGAACGTGCGATTCGAAGTTTGAAATGTGGTAAGGCTGCGGGACTAGACAGAGTTACTGCTGAAATGGTCAAGTATGGTGGGCCTCGCGTCTGGGACAGCTTTCATCTGCTGTGCAATTTGTGCTGGCGGACGGGGGATGTCCCGGATGATTGGCGATCCGCAGTCATTGTGCCTTTATATAAAGGTAAAGGTTCACATTTTGACTGCGGCTGCTATCGGGCGATTAGCTTGACCAGTTTAGCAAGTAAAGTTTACTCGAACTTGACACGTAGGGTGCAATGGAAATCAGAAAGATTTCTATGGGAGGCATAATGCGGATTTAGACCTGGAAGAGGATGCACGGATCAAACGATTTGTCTCTGCATGATCACGGAGAAGCTTCTGGCTGCTAACCAGAGGATTTTCTGTGCTTTTGTGGATCTTGAGAAAGCATTTGATAAGGTTGTAAGGAAGAAAATGTGGGAACTGTTGCCGGGGTATGGTGTGGATGGTAGATTGCTAAGGGCTGTGCAGTCACTTTACTATGACTGTAAAACCTGTGTGCGGATAGGGCATGACCTGTCACCTATTATTAGCGTCCAATCGGGCGTAAAACAGGGTTGTGTCATGTCTTCCTGGCTGTTCATACTGTATCTGGACAGCTGTTTACAGAAGCTGAAAGATAGCCGTTTGGGTGTGAAATTGGGTGACATTAAAATAAATTGTCTGCTGTATGCTGATGATGCAGTGCTTATTGCACCATCAGAGGAAGAACTGCAGACATTAGTCACGTGTATGGAAGAGGAATGTGAAATTAAAGGTCTCCGTTTGAATGCTAATAAAACTAGGTTTCTGGTATTTGAAAGGGACGAAGAGAGAACGAAGTGTCATGTCTAGAACAGGTAAATGAAATTGTATACTTGGGGAGTGCTTTCAGCCGGGATGGAAGATGTGATTTAGATGTGGACAGGCGTGTCGCTGCCGGGAACAAAGTCAATGGTGCCCTGACTGCGTTAGTCAAAAGGCAAGGCGTAGTGAAGAGTGCACGCCTTGCAATACATAGCGCAGTGTTGGTTCCGACCTTGTTATATGGCAGAAGAAGCATAAAAGTAAGTTCAATGCAGTGGAGATGCGATCTCTTCGTAAAATGTGCGGCGTTACCATGGCCGACCGAAAGCGAAACGAAGAGATTCGCAATATGGCAGGTTTGAAAGATGACCTTATCACAAAAATTGATAAGGGCGTGCTTCGATGGTTTGGGCACGTTGAGCGAATGAGTGAAGACCGAATGGTGAAGAAAATATATAGCGCGAAAGTAAATATTAAAAGGTCTCGAGGTAGACCGAGCCTAACTTTCGAAGACCATGTGAGCAAATTGTTCGAAGAGGGAAGGGTCAAGAGTACTCGGATACCTAGACGTGCATGTATGAAGAAGATAATGAATCTGAAAGAATCGAAAGAGGTATGTAAGGATCGTGACACTTGGCGATCTGTTCTCTCTGGCTACCCCGTCAGGGATTGTGCGTGAAGATAAGTAAGTAAAGTAAAGCAATGGCATACCGTCTTTACCAAGAGGCAATGAGGTAGTTAATTCTGATTTCTGATTTATATATATATATATATACATACATATATATATATATATATATATATATATATATATATATATATATATATAGACACCTTATGCACTTGTGGTTATTATCGATATTATTCAAAAGCCCAGTGTTGAACCACTACAACAACTTCAACCTTCCAAAAAGTAACAATTACATTAATTTGATAAAATTCTTGTATGAGACTGTGAGAGATTTCAATGAAAATAATATTAATAAATTTCTAACATGCAATTCAGCTTTACGCTTTGATGCAGTATATAGAAAAACGTTGCAACAAGTTGTTAACGTTTTTCATAAACTTATATTATTTCTTATTCTAAAATCTTATTTAATTTCTAAATGAATTTTTTAATTTCTAAATTCTTCTTATTAAAAAATATATATCAAAATATCAACGAATAAATAATAATAAATATTTTTAAGTCTAAAAATAAATGTAAAGAAACATGTTCTATTAAAAACATCATTTTGATAGATCTGTTAATAAAAATAATATTGAAAAATTAGTTTACTAAGATAATACTATTAATAACCAAATTGATACATGTAATCTTATTAACGACTATCTTACTAAACTTACCCATGAAGATAACTTTGATGAATCAAGTAAAATAATTTAATGGCTCCATGATGCAGGAGCTTAGCAATTAGTTGCTGTTCTTGGGGTCGCGGGTTCGAATCCCTTATGGAACAAGTATTTGTATAACCTAGATATAATTGTTCCGCGTCTAAATCTTTGTCTTGAGAAATTTGTGTTTCTAAACTGCTTCCACTGTGGGGGTCTCGTTTATAAAAAGAAATAAAGAAAAAACAAAAGTAATCACTTGAACAACATTAACATTCCCGTTCAAAGAAATAGCTTATTTTTAACCCCAGTAAACGAAACTGACATTATGATTATCATTAACTCTTTTAATGATACCCATGCTACCGGTTACGACAAACTAACAACAAGATTAGTTAAATTAAGTGCCAAGCATATAGAAATTAATTTGAGTTACACAATTAATTTGTCGTTATAACAAGGAATATTTCCTACTAGACCTAAACCTCTATTTTAAATAAAGTGATTGTACAAACATTGACGATTATAGACCTATCACATTAATACCAATAACGGCAAAGATTTTTTTAAAGGTAATGCATGTAAAAATTAGTATGTAATTACATTAATAAGAATAATTTTTTTTTGACAATCAACTTGTATTTAAAAAAAGTAGTTCCATTGCACTGGCTTGCTTTACTTTAGTTAAACTGGTTATAGAAGAACTTAATAACAAAATGTCGTCATTATCAGTATTTCTAGATATGAGCAAAACATTTGACTTTGTCTTGCATAAATGATTATTTTTCAAACTGGAGAGTTATGGAATGCACATGATTGGTTCGACAGATAGCTGTTAAGCTATCTGTCCAATCCTCAGCAAAGAACATTACTCTCAAAAATATAAAATGACTCTAAAGTTACATATGAATCTGAACTCAAACCTAATATATTGTGGTGTGCTGCAGGGCAGCATTCTAGGGCTACTTTTATTCATTTGCTGATGACACTGCACTAACTATAAGATGTTTAAACAAAATAATCTCCAATAAACTAATAATGATTTACAAAATGCAGTGCAATAGCTACAAGAGAATAATCTACTCGTCTTTATGAATAAAGCTAAATTAATACAGTACCAAACTCTAAATTCAACGTGCCACAATATTACAATGCAATATAATTATACTGTTTTGAAACCAGTACTTTATTTTTAGGTATAATTATTTATGGTAAATTGAACTGGAAAGAACATGTAGATAAAATGTGTAGTAAGCTCGATAAATTTGTATTCGCTCTTCACAAACTAAAACTCACAGCCAGTAAAGAAACTGTCCTCAGTGCTTGTCATGGGTACTTTTCTTCAGTACTACGCTATGGATAAGTAATATGGGTACTGCAGTTGACATAAGCAGTGCTTTTAAAGTACACAAAAATATATTAGAGCCACGTGTAGCGCTGACTATTTAGGTCATTGTAAGCTATTTCAAAAATTAAAGTTACTTCTAATGTCCTGTTTCTATATTTTTTGAAACTTGTTTGTTTGTTATCAAAAACTTAATTCGTATATTTGTTACGCGCATTGCATATCAATAACATTCTTTAATAAGCTGCCACCACAGATTAGACAGCTGCCTATAAATAAATTTAAACGTGCAATATTTTTTTGGCTCTTAGATAAGTGTTTCTACTCTGTTAACGATTTCATAGATAATATTTTTGTTAAGTTATACATAAATAAATGCTTCTATAATTGTAATAATAAATGAAGAATAATATATATCTTCAATTAATTATCCCTATGTAATGTTGCAAATGTATATATTAATTTGTGTAAGTAAGTATTATAAAATATTAAATGTTATTTTAACTGTACTTTGTAATATTTCTACACCGGATACGGTAGTATATGTGAACAATTCTATAATTTAAACATCTGTAATTACATCAGCAACATCATAATTTTAAGTTAAAATCTTTATAATTATATAGTCGCAACGCTAAAAGATCATTTTTAAAATGTAAAACTTTAACTTGGAGTCTTTGAAGTAGAACATTGTTACACGACCTTTGAGATAGTCAATATTACCCGGGTATTAAAACTTAAAACTTTGTTGTAGTAACCTTAAGCTGCCCAATATAAGGAGGGTGGACCTAATCCCTGGGTGGCCTATCCTTGAACTTATGACATTTTAAAATTTTTGAACAGACTACCCTAAATAGCTCTCCTGATACTCTGTATATGCTGCCATTCATGATGTTTACATTACTTGAAACTGGAGTGCTCTGAAGTTCAAGCCACAAAATTTTACCAACCCATATCGCAACGAAATTTACGTTATCATCCACATCATCTGGACGCTTGGCGTTCCAATACAGTGCGATTTAATAAGATTTTTTTTCCTCGTACGACTACTTTGCGGAATCCGTAACCACCCGTTGTTTTTCCGGACCGATACGATTTAGGGATAGTCAAGAAACGAGCTTACTCCCTATTAAAAGGCCGACAACGCATCCGCCATTACTTAGTGTTGCAGTTATTCACGGGCTGCGCTTGACACTTGCGGTGAGGCGTATGCTCGTCTGCCCCCTCTTTTTATAAAAAAAATCTGGTCTCCTCTGGTAACATGAACCTTGACTATAATCTAGCGGCCAATGAAAATGTTCGTGTATGTGTATATCTATCTAGCAATTCCACATAACCTAATGGCCCATAATCGTCATCATCATCATTACAGTCTTTCACAAGTCTACTGCTGAATACAAGCCTTCCCCAAGGAATGCCACAATTACTTTGGGAAAAACTTACTAGGTCCTCATTACATCTAGTAGGAGGTCGCCTTACACTTCATCAACCGTTCCGAGGCTGCCATTTCAGCTTACTAAACTTTTCCCCATCGGATGTCGGTTCTTCGAGCTATATGGCCGGCCTATTGCCACTTCAGTATACTAATCCGTTGGGCTATGTCGGTCACTCTGGTTCTGCTGCGGATATTCTCATTTCTAAGTTTATCACGCAGAGAAACACAGAGCATAGTCCTCTTCACAGACCGCTGAGCGACCTTGAGCTTCCTCATATAGCCAGCAGTGAAGAACCACGTCTCAGATCCATAAGTTATCACTAACAACACACTCTGGTTGCACAATCTCGTTTTTAAGTTCTGAGGTATACCTAACGAGAAGATGTGTCGTAATTTCACGAACGCTGCCCAGCTGAGTTGAATTCTTCGATTGACCCCTCGGTCGAAGTTTAACTTACCTAATCAGACTATTTGTCCCAGGTAAACATACTCGTCAACAACTTCAAGCTTAGTGCTCCAAACTACCGGAATAGGTGTGACATGGACGTTACAAATGATCTTTAGTTTGTCCATGTTCATCTTAAGACCTATCCGTTAGGAGGCACTATTGAGGTCATTGAGCATAGTACCTAGGTTCTCCAGCGATTCTGCCATAAGGACTATATCGTTAGCAAAAATAAAGTGCGTGGTGTTTATACCGTATCATTTTCAGTACAGCAGCTTGAAAACGTCTTCCAACGCAGCGGTGAAAAGTTTCGGGGATATAACGTCTCCCTGTCTTACACTTCTCTATAGTTGGATAGGTTTCACGCTCTGGTTCTGTACTCCGATAGCCATCATAGCTTTACTGTACAAACACTTCAGCACTTCGTTATACTGACAGTCAACTAGTCACCTCTGAAAGGGCTGCAGTACCGCACAAATTTCGACGGGATCAAAGGTTTTCTCATAGTCCACATACACCAGACGTAGTGGCAAATTGTACTCCTAATTTGCTGAAGGTTATGTTTGTGGTCTATGGTGCTAAAGCCTTTTCGGAAACCAGCTTCTTCGGGAGGCTGGAAGTTGTCGAGGCTGTGTGTGAGACGATTCGTGATGAATCTCGAAAACAGTACTTAGACGCGGCTCACAAGGGAAAGCGGTCTGTAGTTTTCCAAGAGAGCGTTGTCGCGTTGCCTGTAGAACTAGACTACCGCACATTTGCTCCATGCCTCCGGTGTAGTACCACCACGGAGGACACGACGTCATCGCTAAAATTGAAATACTTGAGTCGCTCGCTCCTAGGTTAAGACATTATTCCTCAATGGTCATAAACCGATTTTAGATCATCGGTGTACTTCTTGGATCTTTCTTCCCCTTCGTGTTCCTCAATCTCATTTTGCTCCTAATCTGTATAGCCTCGATCCGATTTCCTGGAATCAATGTACCACCTACTAATTATTATAAATCACGATGACTCCGTCTGTCTTCTTGAACGTCACTAGATGACGAGCATATTACCTATTGCAAGAGATGTGTGTGTGTTTTTTTTTTCTGTTATGCTTCCACACTAGCTTTTTTTATTTTCGATTTTATTTAAACAAAGAGACAAAACAAATAAACATAAAAATGATTGAGTGAACAAAATTAACTCCAGGTGGCAATGGCAATGGGTAAGAACGATACTTGCATGGCAGTCTGGTACCTGTAAGCGAGGTTTAGGGCTAGTCCCACGTGATGGATTGACTACCTGGTGGTATATGCAGGAAATCGATAGATACAAGTATTTATTTTATTTTATTTATATATTACAAAAACAGTAACAGCATTATAACAGTACAAAACCAAGACGATGCTTTACAAAAACCAAATAATAAGTGAAAAATATAACTAATGACATAAAATATAAGCTTAATACTATTATAATTAAGAAAAAAATATAAATAGAAAAAAAATTATGAAAAAAGCCGCTTCTGTGAACTTTGCTAGGCTGCAGTGAAAAATGTCCGTTTCTTCGGAAATAATATTCAATAACCTTAAAGCCCGTGACATAGGTGCAAACCTGAGCAGATTAGTCCTCGCGTGCGGCACCTTAAAGGTGGGATGTGGGCGACGCCTAACCACCGCTTTATCAGGCACAAGCAGCTGCAACGCCTCCAGTACATCAGGATGGTATAGCTGGCCACGCAAGACACGCCACACGTACTTGCAGAGTGCGACGTCAAGCCTCACACCAAAATGGCTGTACCCAACCATGCCAATCACGAATAAGCTCGGGTACATCAGCGGGTAGAAAGGATAGACGCCGTACTCCTTTAAATAAAGGAACCGCGTGAATTCATTTTGAATTTTTTCCACCATGTTGATATATTTATCTTCATGGGGATTCCAAATAATTGCACTCGTTTCCAGCCGGCTGCGAACAAGTACATTGTATAAAACTTTAATAATCGCCGTACTAAGAAAATCCCTGCAATTCGTTAGGATAAAACCCAAGTTTCGGAATGCCTTACCGCAGGTATTTTCAAAGTACTTACGAAACGTCAACTCCGCCACCATCTGCACATCTAAGTCATGTACGAAAGTAACGCGCGGCATTACCGTTCCGTCAACCTCGTACCGGTACTGCAGTGACGCCTATCTATGCCCGTAACTTATCACCTCACACTTCGACGTGTTAAAAGTTAACTTATTAATTGCACTCCACTGCACGACCCTATCTATATCTCGCTGAAGCTGCTCACAATCCGAAACGTCCGCTACCGACAAAAACAGTTTTAAGTCGTCTGCAAATAGGAGATATTTCGAGACCTTAATGACTTCTGGGAGATCATTTATGAATAATATGAACTCTAAGGGGCCCAGATTAATCCCCTGGCTCACACCCGAAAACATGAAGTAAGGTTCGGACTCATACCCCGCCAAATCGACGTACTGCCGGCGTTCACCAAGGTAACTCGCGAAAAATTTTAAAAGATGCGGTGTGAAACCCACCGCCGAAAATTTTTCTAAAAGGATGTCGTTAGCCACGGTATCAAAAGCTATCCGAAAGTCGAAGTAAGCGGCATCCACCTGCCCCCCATCGTCGATAGCTGGCGTCAAGTATGTGATAAAGACAGCAAGTTACTCGCTGTACTTCGACCCAGCCGAAACCCATGCTGAACGTCGGTCAGCTGCGAACTGACCTGCGTATAAATACATTTTTGTAATACGGATTTAAATACCTTGGCGAACGCAGACAGCACCGCCACAGGTCGGTATCCGCTCACATCTGAATTTGAACCTCCTTTAGGCACCGGTATTACTCTTGTCAATTTCCATACTTCGGGATAGTAGCCTTCTCGGAGACACAGGTTAAAAACGTGAAGCAGAGGCTTTTCAAAAACAGAGCGACAGTCTTTGACTATGTAAGGTGGTATACCGTCAGGGCCTACAGAGCGCTTAGGCTTGAGGCGTGCGAGAGCGGTGCGGACCCTCAGCTGGCCGACGTGCACCCGAGCTGCGCCAGCACGCGCGCTTGCCGCACGCTCCGCCGCCTCCGAGTTCAGCGCCGGTCACGTCTCGCTATACACAGTTTGGAAATAAGACGCGAAATATTGCACACTAGATGACTCACTTAACTCTAGACCGTTTTTTGTTACTTGAGGTTTGTTACGTCTAGACTGCTTACATCTTACGTAATTCCAAAGAGATTTCGCATCGTCCTTAAAATTCAGCTGTAATTTCTCCTGGTAGGCTTCATAATTGACTTTTAACATATATTTTTTCTGTGATCGATACCGAGAAAACGCTTCGTAATCACATTGCGCACCCGTCATTTTATACAGTTTATGATACCTCCACTTTCGCTTTATATCGCGTATTAAATCGGATGAGTACCATTCCGGGTAAACATACCTGGAATGATTCCTATTAAGTTTGGCCCTACAGGCTGTAGGAATTAAACGGTCTATTACCTCATTTACAACTGTATATAGGTACGATATGGCTACCTCCGGGGTGTCAATTTGATACAAATTACCCCAATCAATTTGTTGAAAGCTATCGTACAAAATATGAAAATTGGCTTTATAGAAATTCCATCTGCGTTTAATAAAAGATTTATCAATCTCATCACGAGAATAGAGGCGTTGCGCCTGCGGCTCCCTGGCAGTGCCCATCGTCATGCTGACATGTACGTCAATATTTAATAACGGGTCATTACACAACTTTACCTCCACGTGACGTGCTAAAAACGTTGTAAACACTAAATCTAAAGTACGGTCGTTAATATTACGGACATTATTTACCTGGCAAAATCCACAGGCCGCATTAAAATATTTAATATAACTGTGCATTTCCTTTATTGTATTTAACACAAACATTTTCTAATTTAAGAAATAATTGCATGTATTCTCTAGCTACACTATGCGGTGGGATGTAAACAACGCAACATAGAAACATTAATTTCTTATCACGGTGTACCGTCGCACACACGATTTCAAATAAGGCGGTGTCTACATTGCCGACAGGAACGCATCTCAACTCCAGCGATGACGAAGAAGCTAGAAATAGTCCAAATAATGCAGTATTTGGAAACCAGGAGGGATAAGTTCACCGTCATGTATGGGTCTATGAAGACTTGATTCCGTAATTGCAAATAAGTCGTACGGTGACTCCAAAATATACAAATAAAAAGTAGATAATTTTGTTCTAAATCCTCTAACATTCTGGTAGTAGACATAAATGCCCTTATAACAGGTTTTCATTGCCTTTTGCTGGTTTACGGGTGTTTCAAAACTACACCCATTCATTAAATCGGGTATGTATTGGCCAACTATCTCTGCAGTTCACTTTTTCAAACGTGGATTCTGGAACACCAATCCTGAATGACGAATAGTCTCTCTTGGTTTTTGGAAAAATATTTTCAATTTTGATATCCTGAGAACCACAATTTTTTTTCACGTGTTCCCTTATCGCATCATCCGAGGTTTCGAGATGGAGTGACCACACGTGTAAAAACTTCTTCTTCTGTATAGCCAGGAACGAACCGATTTGGGCGTTTCCTCCAGTTTGGATTGCCTTAAGATGGGTCTTCTTAGACTTTTTATGGCCACCTACTACTTTCCATTCTTCAGTCGCAGATGTTTCAATCATAGTTGAATCTTCTTTTTCTGTATTTTTTACTTCCAGTGTGGAAACAGCCTTTTTTTCCCGCTGCATTGCTTGGCGCGCGCGCTGCTTTATTTTTTTCTCAGATAAGGCGATCGTATCTGAGTATATCGGTGGCTCGCTCGCACTTGGGACTGTCAGTACTTTAGTCGGCACGTCGGTCTTGCTTGCTTACTGCCCAGCTTGCAATAGGTCGATTGTTCTGGCGGGCATTTCTTCGACTACCCTCTTCAGGTCATTTATCGTCGAAAACAATTTCTCAATAATGCGCTGCTGATTTTCAATCTTCTTATTCTGTGCTTCAATCAGCGTCACTTGCGTTGTGATTTTTGTTGTCAACGCTTCTACATTCTTTGGCAAATCAGCGAAAGAAGACTCCACTTTAAAACTTGTCATTTTTACCGAAAAACGGAATAAAAACACGGCGACTAATGCTCTCGTATCAAGCTATACTAGCTCGACGTATTAATATGAGAAGTAGGTATTAATAAGGGAACGCCTATGTTCAGCTGTGAAGGTTGTAATGGCTGAATGACAGAGAAACGATATTTTTTTTATCAAACTAAATTATTAGCAAAACAGTGAGACATAATAGAGGTCATAGGGGTAAACAGCTTGTAGGGTCTTAATTATCTTCTCGCTCGGTAACACTTAAGTGTCTGTTGAGCCTTCTGTATAATTAAGGTTAAAGTATGTAATCTTAATTTGTACATCAAATTCAAGGCTTCAGGATACACTATATAAATTCGTGGTATGCAGAAAATAAAATGCTTTTGAATGTTCGTAAAAGTTTTTTTTTATATAAACGACATCGGTATCAAACCGACACTTAGACCAATAAAGACAGAAAAATGGAGCACTGTGTGCATTTCCAGTAATGCAAAACTGCAAAAACCATGTTCAATATTTGTAAGAACACGCACCCTCATAAACTTATATAAGCATCTAAAATCATCTGCAACCAACAACATAGTTTTTTACGTGGTAGAGCCATGCTGCAGCTATATTAGTAGTATAGTTGTAGCACGAATGGGTCGGCTCGACCGGGAAAGGACCACGCTCTCACAGAATACCTACGTAAAATAGCAGCTTGACACTGTTGTGTTTCGTATAGTAAGTGTAGAGAACCGGAGACCCATTTTACTGGAAAAGAGGCATTCCATCTTAATCCTCACGGGTGACGACGCATCTTTATTTTGATTCTTTATTGAGTATAGATGTAGATGTCTATGGGCTGCAACAACCACTTACCATCAGGGTGACTGTGTGCTTGCTTGTCACCCTACCCTATAAAAAAAGTCCATAGATGTGTGTCGGGAAGTAAATTTTACGAACTGATAAAAAACAAAAGAAGAAAGATGTGTGCGTGAGTGTGTCAAAAAGTTGAGCATAGTTTCGTGATCGCTTGAAATGTAAGCAGCGCTTTGTCTATCTTTCATTGGAGGTCTGAGATCACATAGTAAAAGATGTTCATTATCAACCAAAAAGAAATCGATTGTGAATACAATTAACAGTTAGGATGACAGGAGAGATGAATACATCGTTAGAAAAACGTTGCATGTCCGAGGAACACATTGTTGACACAAGGCGGTCTTAAGGGTGTAGATAGCCAGCATAATTACGGACTTTGAGGCATTTTATCTTAGTCCTTGGATGAGACAACGCATCTGTAGGCTTCTTTATATGAATGTCTATGAACTGCGATATCCACTTACTATCAGCTAGACTGTAAGCTTCTTTGTATAAAAAACAATAATTACTTACTGATATAACTTCATACCAACTGTTCTATCTCATAACTTCATTATATACTTTTTGGTACATGCAATATTTAGGGAAATCAAATTGTTATTACTGATTTTTAATATTGATGATGCCTGAAGCACCAAAAACTTATGAAACACATCAACTTTTTCGAACCATTTCCAATATCTTTTTTGTTTAGGAATTGCCTGCGGTCAATCTTTCACGCACAGTTTAAGAAAGGGTTAGAACTTTTAAGGAAAAAAAATATTCGTGTATAATCGATCTAAAAAAGTTTTATTCTTGCAGAAATTAATCTTTTTTACGATTTTCATACTTTTGTTACAATATTTTATATTTGACACATTTTTAGGGCAAGATTGGCAGGATTAGTAATGCATTGGTTCCTTGGTGTAATTATATTTAGTTATATACTCGTACATTTGGTAGTCGCTACAATGAGATAAAAATTCTTTATTTTGTATAATAATTTATTGAAATTCCACGATAATTTTTGAAGTTAATACTTAAAAAACCGTGAAGTAAAATGTAATGAAAGTTTACGAGCAGGTATAGAGTAACGCCAGCAGTAATCTAGAATAGTATCTCAAAAACTTAAAGATTTAAAAAAAATTATAAAATAAATAATCTTTGACTCAGTTAAATCTAAATAACACCTCATTGGTGGATCCTACCCTGATGAAGCTTGGATAGGTCACTAGTATTAAATAAATAATATATAATAAAGATTTATATAATATTAGTGGCGGTGTATGATTATCTACTCTCTACCATATTGTCCCGTGGGTGTTGTAAGACGCAACAAAGAGAAACATACCACATGGAAAGCAGTTTTTTTCTCAATAACAATTAGTATATGAAAAGCTGCGGTTACCAAACTGCCCGCCATACGGGGCAACGATGGTAAATGCCCCTCATGAGACGGTATAAAGCAAAATCTATGTTCAATAATGAACTTTAATAGATTCTAATGCAATGGATGGTTTAAATTAGATACAAAGTGGTGGGTGCACGCGTAACCAGGAATTTCCCTCACTGGTAGGTGAAGTTTGTGGGTGTCACAGGTTTTGTCTAAAATGTAGTTTCCACATAAAAGGTATTTTTATATTATTATTATTATTAGATGAAGGTCTTAGATTTAAAAATATTTTTCTTGTTTTATAATTGTAAGGGAAAAGCAGAAGAATAGGAGCCGTGTGACGCTATGAGATATGCAGCGAAAGAGAATTCATCACCCCATTTCATTCCCAGAGTGTTCTTCCTGCGATATCAACGTATCATCATCATCAGCATCACCATTATGATCATCATCGTTAAAGCGTTTTACCACTGCTGTATATGTTCCCCCGACTCAAGGAATTCCATAAAGCTTAGCCATATGCCATCTGTATTCATCGACTTCCTGCATATTTTACTAGGCCGTCACTCCATCTACAATTATAATAGCCATAAGGAACATTAGAAAACACAAAAAAAATATTTATTTGAAACTTTATAATACATAATTAAACCACATGAATACATATTACATTATTAGTAATGCAAATCGTAACTATTAATAAAAAAATTCATATTATTTTACTGGTTATTGTTGAATTATTATTTGATCTATTTACACCAGACTATCCTCAGTACTGCTTTATTATTTTGTTTCTGTACCTAGATTTTTTATATAAAATAATGGTGACAAACTAGCACAAAGACCACATAATTGTAGGTGGATGCTGAGGCCCACAGATATTTACATTTTATCCATGAATGAGATTTAAAATGGAATGCGTTGTCACCCCTGAGGATTAAGATGTAATGCCTCGTTACCAGTAAAAAGGGTCTCCGGGTCTCTACACTCACCATACGAGCATTATGTGAGAACGTTTAGTTTATCCACCTTCAAATCAAAATTAATCAATTTCTATGAATTAACGAATTAATTAATTATTTATTATAACATTGGAATTGTTTTTGATTTTTATTGTTTGGTTAATATAATATAATATGACAATTAAGATATTTATAATATTGTCAAATAATTATATTTCTTTTTAATAATTTGTATTTATTCAATGATCTAATTCAGTTTTTATTCCTTACAAAATAATCAATGCATGTTGTGATTACCCATGAAAAGAAATACAATTATAATGTGTTGAATTTGTTATGAAAATGATATTTGTATTACTGTTGTAATTTCTGTTGGTGATCCTAATAAATAAATAAATTAAATAAATAAAAATAACGTGGTCATAACCTGGTCGGCCGACCCATTCGTGCTACAACCAGAAAATAGCTGAAGCGGTTTTTTTAGTTTGATTATTAAGTTAACAGTGGTAGAGCCACGCGGCAGCTTTTGCTGTCGCACGGATGGGCCGGCTCGAACCGGGGTGGTACCACGACCTCACAGAATACCAGCGTGAAGTAGAGGTTTACCTCTGCGTTTCGCTTGGTGAGTGCAGGAGGCCGGAGGCCCTTTTTACTGGAAATGAGGCATTCCATCTTAGTCCTCACGGGTGACAACGCATCTACATTTTGAATTGTAATAGAGGATAGATGTAGATGTCTATGGGCCGCAGCAACCACTTACCATCAGGTGGACTGTGTGCTCGTTTGTCACCCTTATCTTATAAAAAAAGAAGAAATACAAAAATAGAATAGAAACATATTTTGATACAATGAGAATTCCATATCAAACTGATTTTTCTGAAAATAAACTCTTAGATTTGAAAGACAACTTATAACATCGTAATGAATGCGTAGCAGTACTGACAACCTTTTTGCTTTTGTAGCTTGGCGATTTAGATAAATGTGAAATAAAATGTTAGAAGTTTTTATAGTAAGCTTCTTAAGTATTTTCTGATACATATTCAGTTTTATTAAGAATTCCTGACATATTTCGACGTTGGCAATTTCTAAACACAGATAGAAAATAAATAAATAATAATAATGTTACACACGAGGCTAGAAATTGAAAAGTAATCATCGTAATATGAAGATTATTACAGCACCTGCTAGGTAGGCAGCGTCTTGGGAAATAGCGACTTGGAAAACAATTATGCAACGAAATTGTAATAATTCTTGATACTTGAAAGCCATAAGAAATTGATTAAGAACAACTGAGAACTTTTGCAACATTAAGCACTTGTTGATCCAAAAAAACTTGGCATTGCTTCACTGATTCTGAAGCCTTAAACGGAATGCGAAATTTTCTGTCAGATTCTGCACGGAACAAGTGGCTTACAAATAGTTGTTCTAGGTATGGATGTTAGTTCATCTGAATTTTCTGTATGATTAACGCGTTTTGTATAAAACAAAAGTGAAAACGAAATAACAGACATAATGATCTGCTAGTGCGCTCACTAGCATCTGCTAGTATAGCCATTGAACACCTGAAGTCAACTTCAAACAAAGAAGACTGTAGATGCGCTGTCACCTCTGAGGACTAAGATGGAATGTTTCACAGCCTGTAATTATACTAGCTCTTTATGTCCTTTTGACCGAAATAAACCACTGCTATTTGGAAGTAGAAATAAGTAAAAGCGTTGTGCCTACTAAACGAACCCTTTAAAGAAAAAGAGTCTTACCACCTATTAACATTCCTTAAGACTTTTCTAATTTTGAAGAAACTCCATCGTCATCTTCTTTAAATATAAAAATTACGTGTCACTTTGTTAATCCGCGATTAACTCATAAGCTACTGAACTGATTTCAATGAAATGTTTCACAATGTGTGCAGTTTGGTCCAACTTGAGAGATAGGATAGTTTTTATCCCGATAAGAGACCCTCATTTTTTTCTAATTGTGAATTTAATGATTTTTTTAGGACATATGGTCGTCGGAAAGGGTAAAACAACGTCTGCCTGATCAGCTAATTCACTATAAAATTAACATTTTAAAAGATTTAACTTAGGCAAATACGAGCAAAAACTTCCAGTCGAAGTTCCTGTAATTTCGAGATTTACCGTTGTGAAATTTGTTTTATTAAAAGTTTTTTTTTTATTAAAACATTACCCCACACTACGACTTTCTCCTTCAACGTGGAGCCTATTTACAAACATACATTGCACATGGACAAACATCTAGACTAGATACATTCCGTGCAGGATTAAAACCCACGAAACTCAGCGCCGCAATTTTCTTCAGTAAGCTCGCACCGTATCTATTTTCAGAGCTAATTCATTATTCAACAGACAGTATTCAACAGACATCAGCTCCGCGCTCATCTATTCGCCTACGCGGCGTGGTTAGTATCGGGTAATTTCTTAAAATATTTTTGTAGAATAAGAATGACAAACGAACACACAGTCCATTGATGGTAAGTGCAGATGCGTTATCACCCCTGAGTACTAAAATGAAATGCCTTATTTACAGTGAAAGTGGTCTTTGGTTTTCTTCTCTTTACGCTCACAATACGAAACACCATGAAGCTGTTATTTCTTTTTATTTATTTATTGTCAACAGAACCAACAGCATTTAGTAACATTATAAAGTTTGTAAATACTTACATTTTCTACTGCCAATTTCACGCTGGTATTTTGTGAGAGCGTGGTCCTTCCCCGGTTATGCCGACTCAATAGTGCTAAAACCATAAATTTGTTGGATAACACACGTAAATACTGCATGAAAATTATGTATTTCTAATATAAATTGTATTGTGGAATGTATTCCCATATATTTTAGAACAATATAAACATTTTTAAAATTCAGTCCCCTTGCCTATTATATGCTGACGACCTAAAAATATTCAATAGAATTGGTGAAGCTGACGACACACGCATCATACAGGAAGACTTAAACAGCCTGTCTAATTGGTGCAAAGAAAATAAAATGTTCCTTAATGTCAAAAAATGCTATGTCATCACCTACACACTTAAAAAAAACAAGGTATCAAACAATTATATCTTAGAACAACAAACTCTGTCTCGTGTGTCGTCTATCAGGGATCTCGGGGTCTTGTTTGACGAACAGCTTAGTTTCTGCCAACATTACGATCTCATAGCCAAAAAATCTAACCAGGTACTAGGTTTCGTTACCAGACAGAGCAGGCACTTCAGGAACTCTCAAAGTTTAATTTTGTTATATAACAGTCTGGTTCGAAGTAATTTAGAATATAGTTCAATAATATGGAACCCATACTACACAGTGCACTCTGAGCGCATTGAATCGATCCAATCCAAGTTTTTGCGTTTATTGAGCTTACGTACCGGCAACAATAGAAGATTCCGGTCATATGCTGAGAGGCTTAAAGAGTTTGACATGACCCCACTTCACCTCCGTCGCGACGAATTGGACCTAGTTAACCTACACAAAATAATACACTCGGAACTGGATAGTCCCGAGGTTTTGGAACTGTTAAATTTTAACATAAAACACAACCCACGTAGACCTATGAAAAAAATATTTGACATACCCCTATCGCGAAATAATATCTCCCGGAATCAACCCCTATCAAGGTTATGTCGACTTTATGAGAATTATAGCCTTCGCTTTACCAACCTTGATATCTTCAACTCTAGTCTGGTTCACTTTAGAAATGTTTTGAAAGGCATTCTCAAGGACATCCCCTTTGATTGATATTCACTAAAATTATAGTTCTTAATTTGTTGGATTTATGAGCCTGTTAGTTTAAGCAATTTTATTTAAAATGTTTGTTTCTCAATCTTGGCATGCCGTGATAACACGTATAAGGATTATGTCTTGTATTACACTATTATAATTGTAAGTTATAGCTTTAAGTCATGATGTAATCTGTTGTGTTGTCCAATAATAAATAAATAAAATAAATAAATAAATTTCTTATATTTACTATTTTTATCGCGTATTTTAACTTATTTATATTCCCGTTTCTTTTTTTTTACCATCTGTCAAGTGTAATATCACTCTTAAGATGCAGGAGTGCACAATGTGGTTAACTATGACATAAGGACGTTAAACACTTCAATCCCCCCCCCCCCTGCAATACTACTACTGCTGTAAAATACTCGAAACATTCAGGCACATAAAATAAGTTAATATATATAATATGTTACGGCCTACAGCTGCTCCAGCAAGCGTAGAATCTTCTGGGGCCCATGAGCAGCAAACTCCACGAGCAGCCGCAGGTCGGACCCAAAATGACCACATGGAAGAATTTCCTATAACACTAAGCTATATGGGAGAATGCTATAAAAACATATTACGTACCTGTTTGCGACTCTTAGATCGCCGCAAGGCTCGGTCAGCCCATAAGTGGGTGTGAGGTGCATGACAAGTAGTGTTTAGTGATGTGTAAATATCTGAGGCCTTGACCTCCTTAGGCGAACAGCAGTGGCCGAGTTACAGGCTGCCCCAAAACGCTGCATCGCTCTAGCAGGCTCCACCGCTGGACCACTTCCTTCTTCCTTGTCACTATTTCAGTCTATTAGCTTCCTTGTACATTTTACTAACTTAAACTCACCTTATTCCACATTCATCGTTGAATCGAACACGTGACATCCGACACAGTAACGGACAGTAGTTCAAAGTTCAACATTGAATGTCCCGGATTCACTTATCACAAAATTATAAAGAGGGAATTAAAGCGATCTCTTAATGAGTCATACTACTCAGCGTTAAACACAACTAAGTTCCTTCATTCGACACCACGTCGCCAAAAGATTCAAAATTCGCCTCGTTGACGTATAAACTAACAAGCCAACACACACAAAAAAGGGCACTTAATGTGACGACACGATTATTATGATTTCTTGATGATCAACCGGGAGAAGCTCTCGAACAAGGAATGCGCGGTTCGTACCCTAGACCGTATATCTACGCGACGCGCACGTGCACAATTCCGCATCCCCGAACAAGTTAAATATTACAAAATTCACATATCCACGTAAGGAAGTAACACGCACTTAATCTAACTATCTGGACCCGACAACGGTCGCGTGAACTTTCGCCGCAATCACGAGCTACGCGGGTTTCCCTCATCGTGGCTAGTGGGCAACTCCTCTTTTCGCCCACGCGTCGAGCCTCTGCCAGCCGCATACCGCCGCCCCACCTGGCAGCGTTTTATTTCACCTACATACTATCAGGTGACGCGACAGCTCGAACGCAATTGGAGGGCGTTTAACATGGCCAAATTTGGCCATAAACAATATATATGTATATATATATATATATATATATATATATATATATATATATATATATATTGTATATTAGACGAGACCTCTCCAACTTAACGTTTAGGTTCAGTGTGCCTCGATCACCGAATGGTTAGAGGCACACTGAACCTAAACGTTAAGTTGGAGAGGTCTCGTCTAATGAAGTCAACGCTCCGTCCCCCTCGTGCTCTGTTCCAAAGTCCCGAAACCTTTCAGCTCGAGTTACAAAACCGTTTTCAGTGCCTAGAAGACTGCAATGAAGTGGACGATATGAATGACAAGCTCGTGGAAACTGTCCATGCGGTCGGAGCTAAGTTCTGCAAGACCCGCCGCAGAAGAACACAAAAACTCTCCGATCACACTCTTAATCTCATGGCTCTTAGACGGGAGATGAAACTACATTCTTCAACAGACTTGACAGCATACAGGCATCTGAACAGACAGATCTCCAAATGCATGCGGCGGGACTTACGCAACTTCAATACAGCTCGTATTGAAGAAGCGATCGAGCGGAACCAAGGCTCCAAAGTCTTTGCCAGAGATCTGTCTGCCAGAAAGAGCCACCTGTCAAAGCTGAAGACAGGATGTGGCAGCATCGTTTCCGGGACACCTGAGATTTTGAGTGAGATTGAGAGGTTCTATGGGCAGCTGTACACGTCATCGTTGGAGCCACACGCAAGTGTGAGTAACGATCCAAGAGCGAGTCTCATCCGACACTATTCCGAAGATATCCCGGACGTCAGTCTGAGCGAGATTATAATGGCTCTCCAGCACCTTAAAAACGGTAAGGCCCCAGGCGAGGATGGAATTACAGCGGAGCTTCTGAAAGCGGGTGGAAAACCGGTACTTGAAGTCCTTCAGAAGCTCTTTAATTCCGTCCTCCATGGTGGCATTACACCGGAGGCGTGGAGCAGAAGTGCGGTAGTCTTGTTCTTCAAGAAAGGTGACAACGCTCTCTTGAAGAACTACAGACCGATTTCCCTTCTGAGCCGCGTCTTCGTGCTGTTTTCGAGAGTCATTACGAATCGTCTCGCGCGCAGACTTGACGACTTCCAGCCTCCCGAACAAGCCGGTTTCCGAAAAGGCTTTAGCACCATAGACCACATACATACCCTTGGGCAAATTGTACAGAAGTCCGAAGAGTACAATTTGCCACTATGTCTGGCGTATGTGGACTATGAGAAAGCCTTTGATTCCGTCGAAATTTGGGCGGTGCTGCAGTCCCTTCAGCGGTGCCAAGTTGACTGTCGGCATATCGAAGTGTTGAAGTGCTTGTACAGTAGGGCTACGATGGCTATCCGAGTACAGAACCAGAGTACGAAACCTATCCAATTGCAGAGAGTTGTAAGACAGGCTGACGTCATATCCCCGAAACTCTTCACCGCTGCATTGGAAGACGTTTTCAAGCTTCTGGACTGGAAAGGATACGGTATCAACATCAATGGCGAGTACATCACTCACCTTCGATTTGCCGACGATATAGTCCTTATGGCAGATTCGCTGGAGGACCTAAGCACTATGCTCAATGACCTCGATAGTGTTTCCCAACGGATAGGTCTTAAGATGAACATGGACAAAACAAAGATCATGTTCAATGTCCATGTCACACCTATGCCGGTAGTTGTTGGGAGCACTAAGCTCGAAGTTGTTGACGAGTATGTTTACCTGGGACAAATAGTCCGACTAGGTAAGTCCAACTTCGACCGAGAGGTCAATCGACGGATTCAACTCGGCTGGGCAGCGTTCGGGAAGCTACGACACATCTTCTCGTCAGACATACCTCAAAACCTGAAAACGAAATTGTACAACCAGTGCGTGTTGCCAGTGATGACTTATGGAACTGAGACGTGGTCCTTCACTGCTGGCCGTATGAGGAAGCTCAAGGTCGCTCAGCGAGCTATGGAGAGGGCTATGCTCGGAGTTTCTCTGCGTGATAAACTTAGGAATGAGGATATCCGCAGTAGAACCAGAGTAACCGACATAGCCCAACGGATTAGTAAGCTGAAGTGGCAGTGGGCCGGCCATATAGCTCGAAGAACCGACAACCGATGGGGAAGAAAGGTTCTCGAGTGGCAGCCTCGTACCGGTAGGCGAAGTGTAGGGCGTCCCCCCACGAGATGGAGTGACGACCTGGTAAGATATGCAGGAAGTCGATGGATGCAGGTGGCTCAAGACCGTGCTTTGTGGCATTCTTTGGGGGAGGCCTATGTTCAGCAGTGAACTTGTGAAGGGCTGTAATGATGATGATGATGATATATATATTGTTACGGCCTACGGCTGCTCCTACAAAGGTTCAATCATCCGGGGCAAATCAGCGGAGATTCAACGAACAGACGCACAATAAACTATATGAAAAATGTTGTATCCTACTACAATTAAAGGGGAGGCTAATCAAATATATATTACTTACCTGTATGTGAGGCGACTGCTGTCTCAGGGCTCGGTCAGGCCGTAGGTGTGTATGTGTTGAGTATAGTGGTGGTTTGTGGTGTTGGTGGTGATAGACCTGCCGGGAACTTCGAAGTCGGCAGCAACCCGGACTTCGGCGCCGCTCCAAATTGTGGTAATCTCCCGCGGCGTCACCCGCCGTCACTTTCTTACTTCTTCACTCTAATACCGAAAACATATCCGAACTATATCAAAGTCCACTCGAGCAAATTAATATTGTCAAATGCACTTATATGCTAGCAAATTAGAATAATCAAATTCGCGGTCAATTAGGCGCGCATTACACGCAATTCAGACTTTTATCGCAGTCAATGTTAACTTCCTAACAATTTTTCAGCCCGGCGTCGAATTCTAGACTTAACAAAGAAAACTTCGTCGTGGCAACATCTGCTAACAAAACCGACTCCAAAAATGGAGGTTTCCCGGGCGACTTTAAAACGTGCTCTCGATAGCACCGTATTCTAGCAACTCTGTTGCACTCACGTTCTTACCTCGCGCCCTTCTACCCGACGACGCACGGAAGTGGGGCCAAGGTGACTTTTACAAGTCAACGGGCGGAACGAGTGTGAATGCAAATTTCAAAAGTTAATTATTTGGCCTAAACATAATAATATTCGTAAAACTCGTAGGACTCTAAGCAGTTATAAACTTTTTTTTTAAATATTTTTATGACTTTCGATGCTATCGCTTAAAATGTTAAATGATAACGCTCCACCTCGTAACATTAATGGTCCCGTAATATACATGTGAAAATTTATTAGCAAAGATCTACCTGTAAAACAAAGTGGTGAGTATTATCTCGAGTATCTCCCACCCTCCTATTAATCGTGAACACTATTTCCGGCACTAATAAAACCGATACCACAAACTTAACATCAGCATCAAGCCACTTCAGTTGCCGAATCAACTGTTCCTCATAGTAGGTACTCGTATACCACATTGCTATACTTTATAATATTACTATAATACTACCACTTAACTAAAATATTTTATCCAATAAATTGGTGGAAGCGACTTGAAAAATTTTTTCATCACATACCGTTTGTGTCATAAGAGACTATGGGAAAGCTAGTAAATATTATGGCTACCGATGGATGGCGGTATAACAATGTTGTTTACGCCAGACGAAAATGCTCAGTCCGACAACGGCAAACAGCGTCAAAGATACATTTGGTACTGTAATTGTATTAACGCAAATCCCCCTCCTAACGAGAGTAACCTATGTTAAGCTGTGGACTTCTACAGGTTAATGAAGAAGAAATTTTCAAATATTTAATATATATTTCCGCAAAGAGACGCCTGATGGAATAGATCAATATTAAAAGATTAATAAGCAAATTGTTCGCGACGGCCAAATATAGTGTTCAAAATCGAAGTGATTAAAGACAATATTAAAGTGAAATCACCGTCAAAATTGAGTGAATAGTATATTAATATAGTTATTACAGCGTATTTATAACTCTAATATATATGTATAGAATGTCTTTTCGATAATAGTTAAGATAAACAACTTTTATTGTATAAAGAAAAATCGACCAATCAGAGCGCGTCGTATCGTAGAACTTTCTAGAAGTTGATCCCGAACCGTAACTGCATAAGAGTTGATCCCGAAAATAATGGGAATAAAATTATTCCCATTATTTTCTAAAAGAGTTATAAATATGACATTGAATTAGCATAAGGTTTATTGTATAAGGAAGTGAAAGAATATTTTGTATAATTAAACGTATTTCCTTTTTATGATAAAATTAAGGAATTAATGTACCCAAATATTATGAAAATTTGGGACTTTTCGTTTAATAACTCTTTTAAATGTTAATATATTCGGTAACCTTTATAGTATACTAATAAAGGACTAAATTACCGATTTGATGATCTATAGCATGTAAGTGTAGGATTTAATCTTGTATAGAAAATATTGTAATTTATACCAATTGTATAGTGAAAATATTATGCAATAAAGAGGCAAAACGGACAATGGCAAGCGGCTCACTATAAAGTGACGCCGAAATCTTCCTTATGGACTCGGGACCCAGTAACGTTGTAGTATGAAGAACTACCAGTGGCAATCAACAGTAGTGTGAAGAACTACCAGTGAGAAACAGTAGTATCCGGTAGTAGCTGAAGTGACTAGTAGCAGAATATAGTGAATAGTGAAAGTGAAAGTGTTAGCTAGCCGAAAAAAGTGGTAACTGATATTCGCAGTTATATATAGTGAAAGTGTTAGCTAGCCTAAAAAGGTGGTAACTGATATTCGCAGTTACATATGTAACTGAAAGTGATATCTAGTCGCAGGAAGTGGTCACTGATATCCGCAGTTACACAAGTGATAAAATTAACTAGTTTAGTTGATAATAGCCGCTAGTCAGTAGTGTTAAGAAAACCAGCTACTACTAATGTACGTGGTAGAGTACATTACTAGTAGCTAGTTATATGGGGCGTATGCTGGGTATGTACGTGGTAGAGCCAAGCTGCAGCTGTATTTTTTTTATAGAAGAGGGGACAAACGAGCATGCGGCTCACCTGATGGTAACTGACTACTGCTTCTCATGAACAACTGCAACACCAGGGGAACCAGGAGAATCGCAGATGCGTTGCCGGCCTTTTAAAAAAGAGTAGGCTCTTTTCTTGAAGGTCCCTAAGACGTATCGGTCCGGAAAAATCGCTGATGGTAATCGATTTCACAAGGAAGTCGTGCGAGGAAGAAAACATCTTCTAAATCGCACATTAGTGGACCGCCAATCATCCAGATGGTGTGGATGGCATTGGGAGTTCTGCCGCGATGTGCCTTCGTGAAATTAGGCGGCTGGGAATAGTCCGAACAATTCCTCAGAGCACTCCCCGTGGTAAATGCGAAAAAAATGCAAAGGGAAGCAACATCTCTTCGCAGTGCCAATGAAGTTATAATATAGTTGTAGCACGAATGGGTCGGCTCAACCGCGGGATGACTACGCTCTCACAGAATACCAGCGTCAAATAGCAGCTTAATGCTGCTGTGTTTCGTATAGTTAGTGTAGAGATCCGGAGACCCTTTTTACTGGAAAAGAGGCATTCCATCTTAGTCCTCAAGGCTGACAACGCATCTGCATTATAACTCGCAACCGAGGATAGATGTAGATGTCTATGGGCCACAACAACTACTTACCATCAGGTGGACTGTGTGCTTGTTTGTCACCCTATTTCTATAAAAAAAATATATATATCAATAATATAAATAAATATAAATATGGTTGTTCTACCGCCAAAATTTTATAACAATAGTTATAAAATTTTGGGACTAATCAATTAGTTGAACCGCTGGCCACTGCCTTGCTATTTGTATTCATAGATCATGCATTTTAATTTTGAACCTCAGTCCACAGTATCCCAACAGCACCCGCAAAGACGGCAGTAGAAGTATCCTACGGAACCTATAGCTGTTGGACGTAAGCGACTCGCGGAGTACCTTCTTCAACATTTACTCGAGAGTTTCACCCTTCCAGCACATTCGTTGGTCCTTAGAGCCGGATCCATCCGTTGGTCTTAGAAACCGGATACATAGACACTGCCGTATTAAAGCCGCTGAATTTTCAGAGTCAAGATGCCGATCACTCGTTCGTAAGGAAGGGGAGCCAAGAAGTGAACCGTCGGTCTGGAAGGAGGTTCGTCGGACAATGCTGCCGCCGTCCACTACCAGATGTCAACACGCTCGCCGTCGACGATAGAGGGTGCTGAGGCACCATGCTGCCCTCCCGAGGGGGGAATACCCCTGCCCGTGCCGGCCACTACAGCCCGGACAATGACGCAGAGGAAACATATAGAAGGCAACGACGACATTCACCGTGCATTATCGCCGAGAGCCCGGGAACACCCGCACCGGAGAGCCACCGAGGGGCCACACCATAGCAGTACGAAGTCAAGGAAGACTATTTGACCCTATGGAAAAATTTTAAAGGCTCGTGAAGAAGTATTGAAGATCAAACTGGAACTCGCACAGATCTCCTTACAGATGGCTGAAGAGAAAGATGAATCGGACGACTATGATGAAGATGGTCACTCCAAAAGTGAGTACGTCCGATCTAGGCTCGAAAATACCGTAGCCAAACAAAAGCAAACTCAAGGCGCAACCACCGGAGGGGTTGCGCATTTAATAAAACTATACATAAGCCATCCGCGGAGGTCTTCGCCCTCGGTGAGCCGCAGAAGAAGCTCACAAACCAGGATCCCTATTCAGATTTACAAAAGGATCACATGCCACATAAGCTTAGCCAGGACTCCACAGTTAATGAAGAAAGGGGGCTCCGACCATTTATAACAGAGCTCACATCCGCTATCGCCGCACTCGCTGACATACCAAAACCAGAGAGTGCGTCACTATCGTCGCATACTTTCGCAGCGTTGAAAGCTATAATGACGCTGCCAAGCTTTAGCGGAGCACATACCGAGTGGCTTTCGTTCCGTGTCATTTACGAAACAACCCGAGGCTACTTCAATGATATTGAAAACACTGCAAGACTAAGAAAAAGTCTACAAGGAAGAGCCTTGGAAACAGTCAGCTCAGAACATGCATGCTAAGCCAGATGATATTATGCGAGAACTGGAGCTGCAATTTGGGCATCCAGATTCAATCACGCAAGCAGAAATCGAGAAGTTACGAGGATTAGCACGCTGTACAGAAGCACTAAGAGACATCTGTACGTTCGCAAGCAAAGTGAAGGGAAGCGTCGTCACTCTTCGAGAACTAAAGAGAGATTGTATAGTTACACCACACATTTTTATTTAGTAAACGCTGCAACCTACTTTTAGCCGCGTGTCGCGTGTATTTAAATTGACTTAATTAATTACAATATTTTTTCTTATTTTTATAGATTTTCCCGTCGATAGCTGTTTTTGAAGTTGATTCAACAACATAGGTACGACAACGAATTTTGTTATTTAGATTTACTTTTATTTATGTTCTCATGTAAGTGGCGTATATAATGTCTTTATGAGAATAAATGTCTTTAAACCTACAATCTCACGATCAGCAGTAAGTCAACAACCGTCGTTCTAAACACCAACTACTCAAGGAAAGATTTGCCACTCTAACTATTTTAATTTTTTTAAACTTTTAACTTTGGTGATCTTTTTCTTTTGGCGTACTCATTAACTAACTACAACTCTACTTCTTGAAAGTGTGTGACCTTACAAACCATACATTTTAAGGTCCTTCGAGAAATGGGTATTTGTATCTTTGCGGTAGCGATCGGTTCATCGGCCTCTCAGAAGCGGGTCTCACCGGTGAATTGAGAAGGCGCATATTATATTGCTCAAAGGCAATTACACTCGTACTCTCACCACGATCATTTCCAAGACGGAGAAATTCGAAGCTGGTACTACTTATTAAAGTTTCCGTTTTCGAAGATTGGAAAATTTGTTGCCTTCGGTTCGTGCACCAACCAGCGCGTCTCGCCACGATTGTGTAAGTACAAGCCAGTCTACGAGCTAACTTAACTAACTCACCTGTCGCCGCAAACTGCGGGACAATCTAAGAGATAATCTACTTCAACTTACTTATTGCCGTGAACTACGGGATAATTATTAACTTATAACTACAACTTATCTGTTGTTGCGTACAACTTATCGGGTCAACCCGAAACGACTGTCACCGAGCGTCACCGTAAACTACGGGTCAGCTACTTCACTAACTAACTTTACTACAAACTTAGTGTACGAAGAAAAACTACATCACAAAAATGTTGTATCTTCAACTACAATGCTTCAGTAACATCGAATCTCTCTGCTCAAACTACAAGAAGGATGGAGCGAGTAGAAAAACTGAGGAGTACTTACTAAGTCGTATCCGATCCCTTGAAGATCAATGGATCGACTTTGAACAGCGCCACAAAATTATTGTGGAAACTATTGAAGATAACAACATTGACTGCTTCACAGTGAATGTTTTTACTAAAAATAAGGAGAAGCTTTTAGAAACATTAACTTCGCAAATATCCGCGTTATAAAATAAAATGATGTGTCTTACCTAGTATGAAGAGCACCTCCCGCCCTCCCTTAATTGCGTGCACTATCCCCGTCACCACTAATCCCAGCATCGCTACTCCTAACACCACTACACTAGGCAAGACACACCAATGACGATAATACTGACGACGTGTTTCACCTCTACACGAGGCATAGTAGTGACGGGGATAGTGCACGCAATTGAGGGAGGGCGGGAGGTGCTCTTCATACTAGGTAAGACTCTCACTGGGATGCTGGACGGCACCACAGACACTAGCGTCAAAACGCTCTTAGAGCAGCAAGAATGCAACTTAAAAGCACTCGATCGTGTCATGTATAAAATCGACATTCAAGATATACTGGGAGCATGAGGATATTACTCAGGACGAGAAGGACATGCCCAAGGACAACTATTGCGAAAACCATTACAAGGAAAGAGTGAAACGCGCACCAGACGGAAAATACATCGTTGAGATGTCATACATACCTTCTTTTTTTTTACATGGGGAAATGCCTACGCATATCTGCCTCGCGGGGGCAAGGACGGGTTATGTCGGACTCGCACCGACTAAAACCCCATGGTGTTCTACCCTCGTCGCATATTGGCAGGGCCACGGGAACGCTTTCGCACACATCCGCGGCCCCACCTGCGCTGGCCGCCCCATAGCGGCCTCTCCTTAGAAGAGGACTACTCCTCCCCCATTTTTCTCAGGTAAGGCGCACCAGAACACATGGCGTGCCCTCCTCCTCGGCCTCCAACTTAACATGCGCAACGGACGCCCCCGTGTCCGATGCGCGAAGGCCATGGGGCCAGGAAAATCTAGCACTCAGAAGCCCCAGCCTTCCTGACCCCAGCGGCGGATCTGGTCTCTGGCTCCGCCGCCAACCAAGATTCAGCTGCGGAGGGTAGGGAGAGCGGCGCCTCGCAATACCGACACTCCTATCCCCCCGCATTCCCACCACCACCGCATCAATTGACGGTGCGGCCCTGTCAGAGTCGCGGAGGATAGGGCGAGTGGCGCATCGCCATACCAACACTCCTCTTCCTCCGCGACTCCACCTCGGCTACAGCGGTAGAGGGAGCGGACACCACTCTCACCGCAGCCCACCGACACACACCCGAAGTGGGCTCGCCAAGCCCACTTGGAGTGGCCACCTCGGGCCGACCCTACACCACGAGCCAGCCAAGGGGTTCCTCTTTGTTGACCGTGGGTGACCAAGCCACGGCTACTAAGCCCCC
The DNA here is from genome assembly GCA_963668995.1 of Parnassius mnemosyne. Taxonomy (NCBI): domain Eukaryota; kingdom Metazoa; phylum Arthropoda; class Insecta; order Lepidoptera; family Papilionidae; genus Parnassius; species Parnassius mnemosyne. The sequence continues at coordinate 13,507,245 of CAVLGL010000046.1, read as the reverse complement.
CCGCCACGACAAGGCGGGAACCCATTCGGGGGGGATGTCATACATACCTAACTACGAAAGAAAATGTACCGCTGTATATGGATTAGTGAAGATCAGCAAAATTACAAAAAATAATACGGCGCCACTCTCCAGCTGAGGAACTACAAACCTTCCAACTATGCACAACTACCACTACCACTGACTAAGTGGTCATAACCTGATCGATTCCGCTAAACAACTTTAAACATAACTTATCGACCTACTGCGCGGCGGCGCTATGAACTTACGCAAGTGGTCTGCGAATCACCTGCGTTACTAGAATACTTATCCGAGGACCAAATCTCTACGAAGAATAATTTTGTCTTCAAACATGAAGAGCCTATGAAATCGCTTGGCCTTGAATGGAATCCACAAAGTGATACTTTCACTTTCAGCTGGGACTTAAATATAAAACTGATACTATGCACAATTACTTATGGGATGAAGTGTGCTCCCTAGTTAGCGATGCGTACCATTAAACAACTCGCAACAGACGACGGCCACAAGCATCCCGAAGCGACCCATATACTCCAAAATCAGTTCTACGTTGATGACCTTGTAAGTGGTTATAACCTGATCGATTCCGCTAAACAATTTTAAACATCACTTATCAACCTACTGCGCGGCAGCGGTATGAACTTACGCAAGTGGTCTGCGAATCACTCTGCGTTACTAGAATAATTATTCGAGGATCAAATCTCTACGAAGAATAATTTTGACTTCAAACATGAAGAGCCTATGAAAACGCTCGGCCTTGGATGGAATCCACAAAGTGATACTTTCACTTCCAGCTGTGTTAAAGAAATAATAAGTTTAGACTGTTTAAATCTTTTAATCTGTTATTAATTTTTAAACACAGCCAATTTCAAACTCCTCGACCTCAGTTTTTTTCTAAAGTTGCCAGTTATATAAAAACAACTACCTAGGAGGCTATTAATACCATAGTGATTTATATAAATTTTCCTAAGTAATTTAAATAACAATATTTAAACAATAAAAAGGACAGAATTATAACCTTAAATTAATATTTTTAACAGTCGGCCATCCTGAAATGGTGGCTGTCCCAGACACAAGAAAAAAATAATATTAAATTTTTTTTATAGGAATGATAAGTAACCATCAATTGTCTATTATACTGGAACACATTCATATAGTGAAATATTACACATTGCAAAAAAAATTAAAAAATTACAACTGGTAGCTTGATACTTTGTCGGCCATCCCGCACCACAGAATGTCCCCATTCTGTAAAATGTTTAGATGTTGGAATTATGTGCCTTGAGTTTGTTCAGCGTCCCTTTCTCGCGAGAAGTTCACAGCATCTGTACAGCAAATTGGGTTGGCTGGGCACCGCTTGCATACATAGTATGCTTCGGCCTCACTCCAGCGAAATTAAGTAATCTCTGGGCACCGCTTGCACACACAAGGTACTTCGGCCTCACTCCAGGAAATTTCATTGTTTACTGGGCACCGTGTGCACACACAAGGTGCTCTGGTATCCCTTCAGTCTTCTAGGATATCAGCATTGCTTTACTGCCAGGGCACCATGTATGCACCCTCGTTGGCATCATAGAGTTCAATCAGGACTGGATGTTGGAAAAGAATACTCAGGACAAGGAATTAAGGAAATTTGTATATTTGAATAGCACACTATATCAGAATCACAGGGCAGTAGTGTAAATAACACATAAAAAATTACACGATTTGTACGAGTGAATAATTAGATTAATTGTTAGTTACTCGCAGTAATCACTTTCGGATTCTGAATCATTAAATGTCACCCAAGGCTTTAATTTATCTACCGGGAAAACGTTACTATACTTTTTTTTTGAGTAACCCTCAACGCTACAAATCAAATAACGGTCATGGTCCAACACTGTTGTCACGCGATATGGGCCACTAAAGGCTGGGACAAGTTTCTGATTCTCTCCGGGTGTCCTGGTACTCTTTTGTGTCATTACTAAATTCCCGACCTTGTATACTTTGACCTTACATCTTTTTTATCAAACCATTCCTTCATTGTCTCTTGTTGTTTAACTAACTTATCACTTGCCTCATTCCTGATTTTCTGTATAGTTTCGAGCGAAATATCTTTAGATGAAATTATTTCATGCAGCTGAGTCTCAGAAGCATTTACCGTATTTTTTCCGAAAATAATTTCTGTAGGACTTTTGCCAGTACTTTGTGTTATTGAGACTCCATTGCACCTGATTAATATGAAGGTCCCAATTCCTATCATCCTCACCATGACATAAAGCCGACGCCAGGACTGTGCGGTTATACCGCTCAATTTGGCCACTAGCCCGAGGGGTAGCCACTGCGTTTAAGATGTGCTTAAGTCCTACTGATCCAACGAATGTTTTAAATTAATTGGAAGTAAAGCTAATGCCCCGATCAGATATCAAGCTTTGCGGTACCCCGAATAGTCCGAATACGTCCATAAGAATGTCGATCGACGTCTTGCTTTTTGTATTTTTGACCGCATTTATTACCACAAACTTTGTGAAACTGTCAATTATACAGAGAATATACTTATTACCTCGTTTGGTTTTTACAAAGGGACCCAAATGGTCAATATGTAAGCATTGAAAAGGGTTACAATTTTTGTTATGGAATGTAGAAATCCTTGTTTTTTACCGCCTAGCTGTTGGGCATGTGCGCATGGAATACAAGCAAATTTTTTTACAAATTGAGTCAATTTAGGAAACCAGTAATCTCTTTTCACTTTTACCAATGTTTTCTCACAGGAAAAATGACCAGCTTCGTCATGGCACTGTTGACAAATCTTCCACCGTGCATCTCTAGCTACCGCCCATCGTAATTGGCCTTCAACTCTCCTATAAATCTTACCATCTTTCAGTACGTAGTTATTCTGAATGTCTTTTGCCTCTTGACTTTTGGCATCCAATACAGCCTTTATATTGCAAAGTCTGGGATCACTCATCTGAACCAATTGTAACCAATGCAATTTTCCTATTTGTAGCACATTAGTAAAGCTTTTCGAACTGTAGAATTCATTAGCCTTTTCTGAAGATAGTGCGTTTCAGCTGAGTGCATCTGCGTGAGCTAATTGTTTTCCTGGACGGTATTCAATTGAAAATGAAAATTCTTGAATCAAGAGCCACCATCGAGCTATTCTCGGTATAAGGTCTCTCTTGGTCAAAGTTGTACGCTAAGCATTGCAATCTGTAACAACCTTGAAGTCAATCCCAATGAGATAAACTATGAATCCATTAAGCGATGCGACAACGGCCAGCGTCTCAAGTTCATAGGAATGAAAATTTTGTTCCTCGGCTGTAGTCTGCCTGCTAAAATATGCTACAGGTCGAAACGCTGCAGCTGCACTTTGATGTTGGAGCAAGATGCCGCCTAGTTCGGAGGAACTAACATCAGTGTGCAATTCGGTCTCATAGCAGCGATTATAAATGGCTAATACTGGGCGAGTTGTTAATATTCTTTTAAGTTCAGCAAATGCTTTTACTTGGTCTTTATCCCAAGTCCATGTTGCGTAAGAGAGTTTATAGGTCTGGCAATTGAGGCGAAGCCCGATACAAAACGTCGAAAGAAACTCGACAAGCCTATAAACTGACGAACCTCGTGTACATTTTCGGACACCTTAAAGGCAGCAACAGCTTCAATCTTTTTAAGACCTGGCGTCACACCTTCGTGCGATATCTCAAATCCAAGGAAGTTAATTAAATTTTTAAAGAACTTACATTTCGTAAGGTTCAACGTCAAGTTTGCTTCCTTTAACAAGTTGAGTACGGCTTGCAACTTTTCCATTCCTTCGTCTATTGTTTTGGATGCAATTATTATATCGTCCATATATGCTAAAACTCCTGGAATATTACGTTTTTTTAGAAGTTTCAAAATGAGCCTCTGAAATACCGCCGGAGCATTGGCCAGCCCAAATGGTATACGATTGTATTCGTAGTGCCCATCTGGAGTGACGAAGGCCGTTAGTGGTTTCGACTCCTCTGATACTGGTACTTGATGGTATCTAGAAGTAAGGTCAAGCGTCGTAAAGAAAACCTGACCGGAGAGGCTATCTATCTGATCATCGATCAGAGGCATCGGGAAATTTTCTCTAATAGTCTTCCTATATAATGCTCTGTAGTCAACACAAAGCCTTGACTCGCCGTTCTTTTTTGCGACTAATATTATACGGCTAGCTTACTGACATTTTGACTCTCGTATGATGCCATTAGTCAACATATCGCTGATGATGGCATTGAGTTTCCCGCGTTCACATAATGAGAGTCTATATGGCCTGTAGGTTACCGGTTCATCATCTTTGAGCTTGATGTGCATTTCAGCGTGAGAAGTTTGTCCCAGTTCCTCAAGTGAAAATGCAAAACAATCGCGTCGTGAATTTATTATTTCAAGTAGCCTGTCTTGTACTTCACATTGTAGGCCATCGTCTACATTAAGCTGATCAACAGTTATAGTCTTAGTCGAGTCGTTTGTTGTTAATGTTTTTTATTATAGTTTCATCTTTTGTAACTTTTGGCAATAGTCCGTTTGAAATGAATGTCGCTCGAGAGATTAACGTACCCTGTGGCCAATTAAATGATTCTGAATTTAAACTAATCACGATGACGGTCCCCTTTGATTCTATAGAATACATGTCCGGAATCACCATGTATTCCTTGCCTTTCTTTAAACTGGCATCTGTAGATACGAAAATAGAACTGCTCGCTTTAACTGTTGTGCCACATGTAACAATTGTTACTCCGGAAAGTAAAACGCTTTCTATAATAACTATTGGAAGTTTTTCAGTTTGAGTACTCAATTTCTTGTAAAATGTTAATTTAGTATCAGATTTATACGCTTGTACATCTGGAAGTTCTGTGAAGGATTGTCCAATCAATACATCTGCTGGCAATAAATTGGGCTCCACTAAATAGGCTTCTTCTCTTTTATTTATTCCATCTAATTCCACTTGAATGATGATTCGGCCATACGGAATTAAGGTACCATTGCCGAATCCCTTCAAGTTTGGTAAATTGATGTTATCAATCGGGATGTTCAACTTTAATCCTAAATATTTTCTTAATAACGTGCACTGACTACCAAAGTCAATAAAACCTGATATTATTTGACCATTTACTTTAACTTGTTTATAGTGTTTATTGCCTCTGCTGTCGTTATTTGTAATCTTTAGTACACTTTTGGTTGTATTCGTGGTGTTTGTTATTAATCTTTGTTCTTTTTTTGTTGGATCTGCAAATCAATTACAGTCTTTTTCTGTGTGACCATAGCGTCGACACTTTTTACATTTAATAAGCTCCTTGAAACATCTTGTGACAGTGTGACCTTGTTCACCACAGTTAAAACATGTTATCAGAATTTTTCTTCTCGCGTTTAAATCCATAGTTTTCTTAATATGACTGTAGTCTGTATTATCACGATTAATCGGAGTGTATCTCTTAACCGTGTCTACAACCTTACACGATATATTTCTAAAGTACTTCAAGACTTCTTCAGGTTCTTGAAGGTTGGCTCCTTGCACATTCATTCTCACATTTGAATCAAATATTCTGTGAGTCAAGCATAATTTTGTCGTAATAATACTCTTCCCATGTTTCGTTGCGTCATGTTTTTCTTGTTAACATTTCGAACAACAAGTCCCCATAGTTCTGCTCACACGGGAAAGCAGATAAAAGTTTATCTTGCCATTCTGACCAGGTATATTTAATGCTTGTCAGTCCGTCATACCAACGTTTGGCTAAACCTTTCAGCTTAGGCAAAGCACAGAATAACGTTTGACGTTCTGACCACCCGTACACATGTGCTGACTCGTTTATTTTAGAAAACCAATCAATCTTTCATTGTCTGTGACTTAGCTTGTGGGTCGAATTCTGCTATCATGTGCTGAGCGTTATGTGTGGCAGTACCAGGAGACCCAGCATTAATTTTATTTTTGAGAACACTAACTAATTGCTCTAGCAGCGTTGTATTCGGCGTTTCCTTTAAACTAAGTGACCCGCGTGAACCATGACGCCGTACTTTAGAATTATGGCTTTTGGATAAAATTGAAGAATTTCATCTACTTCGCTTTAAAGTATTTCTCGAATGCCTTTGAGTATATTCTGTTCCCGATCGTCCCGATTCTGACAACAAATTTCTACCTTTTAACGAGCTACTTAAGCTACCTCGGTCATGTGATTGTCGTTTATTATATGTCCGAGACATGTCTCTGTATCGATTCTCTGATGGTACTGGTGTACGACGACGACTTCTACGATGACTATATTGCGACGTATGAGAGCGATTATCACTCTCTGCGGGAGAACGCGATGCAGTCCTTCTCCTATATTTACTGCGAGGGCATGAAACTTTGCGATTACTTCTACTTGATGACATTCGCTTATCTGTGATGTGAGTATTACTACTACTGCCTCTAGGTGGTAAAGGTGGTGTTAAATTTGGTGTTGTTTTTTCATTAATGGGGTCACACGAATAAGAATTCATTGTTAATAGCTTTAGGGCTTAAGGAAGTGGACTGGAATGAACTCAAATCTGAAATATTCAGAAATGTCTATGTAAATAAATATATATCTTAAAATAGCATATCAACTTCTTGAGTTTCGTATAATATACATATGACTTCATAGAAACTTAAGTTTCTATGAAGTCATATGTATATTTAGTTTTAAGAGTGGTAGAGCCACGCGGCAGCTTTTGCTGTCGCACGTATGGGCCGGCTCGAACCGGGGTAGTACCACGACCTCACAGAAAACCAGCGTGAAGTAGAGGTTTACCTCTGCGTTTCGCTTGGTGAGTGCAGGTGGCCGGAGGCCCTTTTTACTGGAAATGAGGCATTCCATCTTAGTCCTCACGGGTGACAACGCATCTACATTTTGATTTGTAACAGAGGATAGATGTAGATGTCTATGGGCCGCAGCAACCACTTACCATCAGGTGGACTGTGTGCTCGTTTGTCACCATTATCCTATAAAAAAAAAAAAGTCAAATAAATATATGTCGGAAATGACAAATGGAGATCCCACTTCTGATGTAGGAGAATTAAAATAGAGGATCGCAATTTTGATCTCGGAAATATATCAGGATAGCGTTAAATGTTAAAAATAATAAAAGTGTGAGAGCGGATGTTCAACTTGCTCTCTTGCTTGCGCAGTTTAATCATTATCAGTAATAAGACAACGTAACGCACTATACATTCAGTATAGTGAAATTACAGTTCGACCACACCGTAACACGTCTCCGCCACAATCACACACCAGTGTAACGTGAGGTACGTAATAACATGATAACACCAAAATATGTAAACCAACAGCAACACTACTTATCTCAATATAACACAGGGCAGCCTCTCAGCAACACCAATCCTCCTTGCCTGCACTAGAAGAATCACAACAACAAACAGAACCACAACACTATCTTAGCACTAAGTAGAATGACCACACTCGTTGAATGACTTAAGCGGAATCTCTCGCGCACGGAAACTACAGTGAACTTTATACTATAGACACAAGAGGGGGTTTCTCGATATACCCTCCATTCTACCTCGATCCAACCGGGTATTTTATAGACGCTCCGACACGGCCATCCTGACGTACGACCGTCCTCGGGCGTATGTCTTAATGCATTCCTGTAACAAACACTATTTGGTTACTAATTCGGTCGCTAGTCCATCCTGACATGAGCAGGTACATATTATTAGTTCGTAAAACTAATTGTTAGATGGTGCTGCTTGTTGTACTATGGCACCATCAATCCACGACACGGCCATTCCTGACTAGCATCCGTTCTCGGTTGCAGTGCCTGGAGACAAAATATGCTCAGAGATTAATCTAACTCGGCTATTCTACCAATATAAAAAAAGTTCCATTCAAAATGGTACTTCACTTCCCCTAAGTCTAAGTACAATAGTCAACTGTCATAACAGACAATGCCTTGTTATTAAGGCTTCGTACACAGTGCTACCTGCACAACATGATTTATTGTGAAAGGTCCGACGAACAAGTTCCAACACAGTAATTTTAACAATTTTGTTATTCTTTATAGTTCACAAGCAATGAATATTCAACCCGTGAAATTTCATTGAAATCTGTACACCAACACAGACCAGAATCGCACCAACGATTCTTTACAATCTGCCGTCACATATCTACAGCCACATATGTTACAACACATGAGGGGTCTGTGTACCAACACAGACCAGAATCGCACAAACGATTCTTTACATATCTGCCGTCACATATGGCATAATCGCACCACCGATTCTCCACATATCCGCCGTCAAATATGCTACAACACATGAGGAGCTCTGTGCACCAACACAGACTAGAATCGCACCAACGATTCTTTACACATCTGCTGCCACATATGCCAGAATCGCACCAACGATTCTCTCTATATATCTGTTGCCAAACATGCTACAACACATGAGGAGCTCTGTGTACCAACACAGACCACAATCGCACCAACGATTCCTTACAGACCCATCGCCACATGTTACTCATGAGGTGCGGTCTAAAGTTTTGAGTATGAGTATACAAGCATTCTTAATCAAATTTGGTCTCACTACCACTATCATTAACTATGACATCTAACTCTCGAGGAACTTGGTGATCGGGGATCTTCCTCACATGATCATGGGGGTATTTGTAGGGTACTTTGCACAATAACTTAACCGACTCCGGTTAAATTTACAATATTATTTACACTTTTGCCACTAAATTTTGCCGCAAAAAATCTTTGATGAGAGAGCATTCGGCACCAGAATCTTAATAAAATGGGTACGACTCACCAGTATTCATCTGCACACCGCTGTGATTGCTCACATAGCAAACGTAAACACATCGCTCACTGCTCGCCGCTGCGGCAGACATAAGGCTAGCGCACGTGGCTACTAAAACAAACCAGCACACGCCACAGTTAGCTGCCATGAAGCAAGTTCACGTGGTCTAAACAACAGCACAGAGTGTGCCGCACTCGCACAGCGAGCTGTCGCGCCGCACCAGCGCCAGCGAAACGCTGAGTCGCATCACGCACTCGGAGCGTCAACGGGAGCAGCAGGAGCACCTGGGGGTTCACAGGCATCGTCGGGGTTATTGTCACCGTGATCTGCGTTAAAAACAAGTTGTTAATTGTCAGGACAACATACACAGTTGCCTATCCTTTCATCCATCACGCATGCGAGGCCCTCAAACAGAAATACGCTCTCATACCTCTTGACTATAAAAAGAAATTTGCTTTCACAAGTATCCGACACATACTCTTTCTTGAACTTGCGAGATCTCACGTTAACCACGTGAACCACCTTAAAAACATGAACCAGGACAGCGCCTGCCAGGACAGAGCCTGATGCATGTTCAGAGAACACGATTTCCGCGCTCACAGAGTATAACACTTCCGCGCACGATGGTTATAACTCGAGGCGCGTCATAGTCTTTCACCAACGTAATAAACCTCACAATATTCAAAGGTTATAGGTGGACAGTAATAGGGACTTTATCCCACTTCTGATATCGGAAATGACAACTGGAGATCCCACTTCTGATGTCGGAGAATTGGGTGATTCTTTGAACATGTGCATATTACGCGGCCCTCCCCAAATAACTACTTAGTGATATTTAAAGTTATATTCTTTTTTATTTCACGTAAAACATGGTTCCAGTAGTATATAAAGATGTACATAATATTTTACTATTGTAATAAACAACTGAGTTATATCCATAAACGTTCCTCAAATCTCATCACCATTCGTGTCCCAATTTCCAAATTTTACATTTTGATTTGTAACAGAAGATAGATGTAGATGTCTATGGGCCGCAGCAACCACTTAACATCAGGTGGACTGTGTGCTCGTTTGTCACCCTTATCCTATAAAAAAAAAAAAAAAAAAAAAAAAAAAAAGCATTTCATGCTCAAAAAGTTGTAAATAAACCACGAAGACTGTATATTTTTGTAGTAATTTAGATAGTACACTACATTCATTACTAATTAGCAAAACTACACACATTATAGAACACATTTAAGTAATTTGTAACGACTTTGAAAATTGTCCCAACACTTTACATTCACTACCATTTATCCACACAGTCGAAGGGTTATTTTTTTCGCGTATGTATTGGTCTCTGAAAGGGTAACTCAGCGGTCGCGCTCACTTTTGCCCCACGACTCGTGCGGGTCATACGACGAAGAGTCTTTTGGCGCCAACTATAGCCTACCTTAATCGCCCAGAGATCGTGTTTGGCAAACAAAAATCTCCTTACCGTTCGAGTTTCCCGTGGTAAGTCTATTATTATTATTTATCATTTTTATGCACTGTAATAGTCGCCATAGGATACTCTTTGCTTTGATTAAGTTTCCGAGTTAATAAGTTCTATAAAGAACGTATAATGTGAGAAAGTGTACAAATATCCAATTACCGTTTGTACAATTACCATTTTTCCCGTTCGTATTTTGGCGGAAAGGTAATGAGAAATCGAAAATGGTAATTAGTACCAGTATAAGCTGGCCTCTTATTATATAGAAACTCCTTACTCCGCTATGCCAGCCCAAGGTCGAATTGTGTTACTACAAAAGCGTGATCAATTATTACTCGTTTGATGTGAACTAACACCACTTCCGCAATGAAATAAACCTACAGACTGCCTACCCCCCCCCCCCCCCCATCACTAACTTATTTTATTTAGAGTAAGTCAAAGGAGGAAACATTGCTCAAATCCAAAATCACACGCCAGAATCGATACGCTAAAATCAAAGCTGACCCTATTTTATACGCCATTGAAGAATAAAAAGAACGACAACAATACAAAAAACAACTTTTGTTAGTTGAAAAAATGACACAGGTGAAATAGGAGGAGTTGTTGAATGCACTGCAGCTGCAGCGTAAGATAGAGATGTTGCTAAATTAGATGGATTTTTGAAAATCGTAAGACAAAACACACAAAAAATTAAGCTGGCAAATGTGAAAGAATACTATACAATAGAAAAAGATGTATTGATATCTTCAGAATAGCTGAAACTATTGAAAGGTACATTGAAAGTTCATCAAATACTGTGGCAAAAAGAAAAGGACCACCTGATATATAAAGAAAACAGTTACTTATATGCTTAGACGTGAACTGTGAACATACTAAATTTGTCAGAAAATTATGTTATGAAGACACAAAAGAATCTACACTTATCAGAAATAAAGAGAATGAAAATCATAATATGACTGATGCGACCACAAACGTAAAACCTAAAACTACACAGAATAAAAGGAATATTAAAATCTTAATTAATGTTTTACTAAAGTCAAACCGCAAAGGAGACGAAACCACCCTTAAAATGCTGTCTGATTTAAAACCTGATGATAAATTAAACTTGGACCCTAATATAGTATGTGGAATTTCTGGCAGTGGCAGTGATATGAATTTTTTGGATGTATTTCAAGACTATGTTCAATCTACATTACAATTAAGCGCAAATGAAATAATTGATGGCCAGCTTAATGTTCTCGGATCATTGCTGTGTAATGATCTAGCTGATTCACAAGAGACTGCATTCGAGACTACCTGCGAAGTTCTTGGTCGTGAAAGTGATACGAATTCGAATTCAATTTTAAATATTTTATAGTTATTGTAACTGATCTCATCGCATTTAAGAACTATTTTAGATGAAACCGGTATAGTGCTGAGATCTATTTACAAAGAGTTTTGAAGTAGTGTTTTAGTTGATTTCATTAAGATTACTAGAAAGATAATAACAATTATTTTTGTTTTGAAAACCTGTTTATTTTGATTTTATTTTCCTTAATTTTTAAAATTAAGTCTAGGTTATGTTTACCAAAATTTGATAGAAACATCAAATGTTTTGTATTTTCCTGTTTATAATTGTCGTGTTTATCTTGCAGATCTAATTAAGACTTTATGATTAAGTACATGCTCGGTTTCTGGTTATGAAACAGAAACTAATTCGGATTTAAGTATAAATCTGTTTTTAAGTTTTTGTATAACATTTTATCGAATTTTAGAAATATCTTAGATGGAACTTGTATAACTCTGAGTTCTATTTACACTGAGTTTTAAACTAATGTTTTAGTTGGTTTTATTTTAATTACAATACAAATTAATTTTTACTGAGTTAATTAAATTATGGTGGATTAATTACCGGTGGATTTTCGACAATTTTTTTAAATTAAGTCATGTAATAAGTAAATATGTGATTCAAGTACATCATTCATTTTATTTATAATTACCAATCAAGTAGCATAATTACCATTTTTAAAATACTAATTACCGTTTGTTTCATATCTCATCACCGTTTAGTGAAAATTTTCAGCTTCAGATTCAGGCCAGTATAGCAGTTCAAATACTGTGCGTTTGATTTATTTCGTTAATCCGAACTATAAACTTTACGTTAAATCCATAAAATAAATAATTGGAAGCATTATTTGAAATTAATTAACGAACCCTGAATATGTCTATCTTCAAATATTCACCCAATTACAATAGAGGATCGCAACTTTGATCTCGGAAATACATCAGGATAGCGTTAACTGTTAAAAATAATAAAAGTGTGAGAGCGGATGTTCAGCTTGCTCTCTTGCTTACGCAGTTTAATCATTATCAGTAATAAGACAACGTAACGCACTATACATTCAGTATAGTGAAATTACAGTTCGACCACACCGTAACACGTCTCCGCCACAATCACACACCAGTGTAACGTGAGGTACGTAATTACTTGATAACACCAAAATATGTAAACCAACAGCAACACTACTTATCTCAATGTAACACAGGGCAATTCAAAGGTTATAGGTGGGCAGTAACAGGGACTTTATCCCACTTCTGATGTCGGAGAATTACAATAGAGGATCGCAATTTTGATCTCGGAAATACATCAGAATAGCGATAACTGTAAAAAATAATAAAAGTGTGAGAGCGGATGTTCAGCTTACGCAGTTTAATCATTATCAGTAATAAGACAACGTAACGCACTATACATTCAGTATAGTGAAATTACAGTTCGAACACACCGTAACACGTCTCCGCCACAATCACACACCAGTGTAACGTGAGGTACGTAATTACATGATAACACCAAAATATGTAAACCAACAGCAACACTACTTATCTCAATGTAACACAGGGCAGCCTCTCAGCAACACTAATCCTCCTTGCCTGCACTAGAAGAATTACAACAACGAACAGAACCACAACACTATCTTAGCACTAAGTAGAATGACCACACTCGTTGAATGACTTAAGCGGAATCTCTCGCGCACGGCACCTACAGTGAACTTTATACTACAGATACAAGAGGGGGTTTCTCGATATACCCTCCATTCTACCTCGATCCAACCGGGTATTTTATAGACGCTCCGACATATAGAACACTAACTAAATTTGCTAGAAGAATTTTAATATATGTACCTCTTGTAGTCTAAACCCTCAGAGGTCAAGAAATAAAAAATTATATTAAATAAACAATCCTATAAAAGTAGTCACTAAACACATCCCATAGGTATTACCTAATAAGGTTTGTTTGACCAACCTCATCAATAGGGTCATTACTATCACAGGGTATGAAGGCAATACTTAGTAAATGTATATATATTTGTATGGTTCAACCCGGAGCCTATGACTTGGCAAGCAAATATTGTTCACTGAGTCATATGTTCATCATCACATTATAAAATACTGATTGAACAGTTCACAATTATCTCTCAATATGAGAAAATTAAAATACAAAGAAGAAAATAATACACAACTTCCAATAATATAAAGTTATTATCTTCATATTCAAACCATCTATAAAACATTAAAGGAAATGTATTAAAGGAAATGTATTAATTTATTCATAATAAAAATATATTCTAATATAAATTGTTAAAAAGCAATTGTTTCACAATATTATTAAATAAATTAAGGTGTACACTCTAAATCCATGTAGAAAAACTTACCTTTCCACTATAAGGTTTACTGGAAGAGAAATCTTATCAAATTCAGGTCACCTTTATGCATATTTAACATTAATCAGTTTCATGAAAATTTTATTATATATTAGAACAGACTCATTAGTGGGTGCCTCGATGAATCTTCTATTAAAGTATGAGATGGCAAGATAATATATAAACAGTTAAATATTTCCTTTTTTATATTATAGGAGTAAAATTTTGTGGTATTGATATTGCAATGAGATATTTAATGAAGTGGGCTTGTTACCATTTTGCATCAACATTAATGATCAAATCTCATTCTTAATTAAGTTAAAGCAGTTATATTACTTTTTTTTTAATCAGGAATCTTTCCACTCCCCCAATATTATGATAATGATGATACAATCAAATATTTATTAATACCTGATCATAATAATTGATTAACACATTCTCCATTTTGTTTGTGAAACTTATGAGCTAATTAGATATAATTCACTTACCCAATCGTCACTTATTTTACCTTTCAGTTGATTTAGTGTATAAAACACATGGGCTAACTAATCCCACTTCTGAATTGTTAAAGAAATAATAAGTTTAGACTGTTTAAATCTTTTAATCTGTTATTAATTTTTAAACACAATTTCAAAATCCTCGACCTCAGTTTTTTTCTAAAGTTGCCAGTTATATAAAAACAACTCCCTAGGAGGCTATTAATACCATAGTGATTTATATAAATTTTCCCAAGTAATTTAAATAACAATATTTAAACAATAAAAAGGACAGAATCAAAACCTTAAATTAATATTTTTAACAGCTGGGACTTAAAGAAAAAACTCATACTATGCTCAATTACTTATGGGATGAAGTGTGCTCCCTGGTTAGCGATGCGTACCATTAAACAACTCGCAACAGACGACGGCCACAAGCATCCTGAAGCGACCCATATACTCCAAAATCAGTTCTACGTTGATGACCTTGTAAGTGGTCATAACTTGATCGATTCCGCTAAACAACTTTAAACATCACTTATCAACCTACTGCGCAGCGGCGGTATGAACTTACGCAAGTGGTCTGCGAATCACCCTGCGTTACTAGAATACTTATCCGAGGACCAAATCTCTACGAAGAATAATTTTGACTTCTAACATGAAGAGCCTATGAAAACGCTTGGCCTGGGATGGAATCCACAAAGTGATACTTTTACTTTCAGCTGGGACTTAAAGAAAAAACTGATACCTCAAACTACTAAAAGGCAACTATTGTCCGATATCTCTAAACTTTATGATCCACTGGGCTGGCTGTCGCCGATCACTGTTACAGCAAAACTTCTATTTCAACAAGTATGGGTGAGCAAGCTACAATGGGACGAGACCTTACCAGCCGATATACTAAGCGACTGGATGAAACTGAGAGCTGAAGAACTACCCCTGGTCAAAACCATCAAAATGAACAGATGGCTAGGTGGGACCCAAGATAACATCGAACTTTTGGGTTTCTGTGAGGCAAGCGAGAAAGCCTACTCATGCGTCATATACAGCCCGATTACAAACGCCAACTGTAACTTTACTTGCTGCAAAAACTAGGGTTGCGCCTTTGGCACACAAAACCACTTTGCTACGGCTGGAGCTTTGCGGGGCATTACTACTAGCACAACTGGTCGAGAAAACTAAGGAAGCGTTCAGAGGGCACAACTTAATAGTCCAAGCATGGAGTGACTCGCAAGTGGTACTTGCGTGGCTGCAGGGAGACGTGTCACGCTGGGAAAGATACGTCACGAACCGGGTGACAAAGATCAAATAAGCCATCCCCGCAACAAACTGGGACTATATAAAATCGGAGATCAACCCTGCAGACTGTGCCTCCCGAGTTCTCTATCCGTCTAAGCTAATCAACTTCAACCTTTGGTGGAAAGGTCCTGATTTTCTAATGAAATTTAACCAAAAAGAGATCCCAAGAAACTTAACCTGCTACAACACTACTATCTCCGAAATAAAAAAAGTGGCGGAGACAACCCTAGCGAAAGAAGACAACAACTTCATAATTAAATATTTAAATAATTGCAACTCATTGTTACGTGTGATAAGGGTGATCGCCTGGGTACGGCGCTTCGCGACAAACTTACGCAACAACGCGAAAGTGGACACCGATTTTCTCAGTGTAGCCGACCTCCGCGCGGCCAATGAACTTATAATAAAGTATGTGCAACGGAATGAATTTAAAAACGATACAAACTACTTCAAAAGAAACAAACAATTTCAAGCTAATCCGCCATTTTCAAACTTAACCCTTATATGTATGAAAAAGGGATTATGCGAGTGGGAGGTCGTCTCCACAACTCGATTTTACCGATTAAGATGAAACATCCAATCATCTTATCTCGCAATGGGCGCTATACACAACTTATAGAACAAGCGCATTTAACCACACTGAATGGAGGCGCCTGATTAACTTTATCATATATACGGCAGCGCTATTGGACTGTTGGCGGGAACCGAGCGGTCAAGGACAAACTACGTCACTGCGTCAGGTGTCATCGTTACAAGCCGACTGAAAATTATCAACTTATGAGCGACTTACCACAGCAGAGAACCACCCCGTCCCGACCGTTTACGCATACCGGAGTAGACTTCACTGGGCATGTGGAGATCAAACTTAACAAAGGGAGAGGGGTCAAAACTTCGAAGGGCTATATAGCCATCTTCGTATGTATGGCAACAAAGGCCGTACATATCGAACTTGTATCGGACCTTAGCACCGAAACTTTTATATCAGCATTTCAACGTATGTGCGCACGCCGCGGCACCCCCAAACATGTATACTCCGGCTGCGGTACTAACGTCATCGGGCTCGCGAGAGTGTTGCGCAGGGAGTTTGAAGAATTTAAGCAACTTCTATCACCTTTGAGTTCTTCAACGAGATCAGCAAACTAGAAGTGGAGTGGCACTTCAACGCCCCCGCGTGGCCAACTGCACGTGGCCTCTGAGAGGCGGCTGTAAAATCACTCAAATACCACCTTCGCCGTGTTTTGGGAGATCAAAAGCTCACTTATAAGGAGTTTTCAACGCTGCTGGCCCAAATTGAAGCATGCATGAACTCGCGACCCTTGTGTCCTATTACCCACTATTAGTTGTAGAGATCCCGAGGATTTCTACAACTATCTAACACCGGGCCACTTCCTCACTGGCGGACAAACTTTGTTTCTCCCGCTCTTCGATTACAGTGACGTCAGAACTCTAGACTTGCGCCGTCACTGGCAACTCACTGAAAACATGCTACAACAATTTTGGAAAAGCTGGTCTAACGAATACTTCACTCAACTTCAAAGCCGCTGCAAGGGGAACAAGCCGAGAAAGAACATTGAAAGGAGAGATATTGTCCTTGTTCGGGAAACCACTTGCCGCCGGGAAAATGGGCGTTGGGCCGCATACTGGAAGTCTACCCGGTTTCCGACGGCTTAGTGCGCGTTACTACTGTAAAAACGCAAGCTGGTGTAATCAAGCACCCCATAACTAAACTGTCACCGCTCCCACTGGTATATAAAAAATCCGAAAAGGAAAACGAGCAAGAACTTAAAACTAAACGAGAAAAAAAATACGACACGGACATCAAACTACAACATCGAGCGATGGCGTCTCCCACGCGGCGAGCGACGCGTGCAGTGCCGCAGGAGGCGCCTGCGCCGCAGCCGCACGCCGCGCTCTCTACTGCGATGACAGCGGCGGCGGACAACATCACATGCAACTTTGACAATTAAAGCTTTCAATTCTTTGCTTTGTGCTGGTATATCTTTTCCTTGAGGGTTAACTTTCGTTTCTTTGCTTTTTGGATGGCCAATATGTATGGTTACACCACATATTTTTATTTAGTAAACGCTGCAACCTACTTTTAGCCGCGCGTCGCGTGTATTTAAATTGACTTATTTAAATGCAATCTCACAATCGGCAGTACGTCAACAACCGTCCCTCTAAACACCAACTACTCAAAGGAAGATTTGCCACTCTAACTATTTTACTTTTATTTAACTTTTAACTTTGGTGATCTTTTTCTTTTGGCGTACTCATTAACAACTCTACTTCTTGAAAGTGTAGTGCCGGTCAAAAGGTACATCACACTTGAGGCCGAATTCATCAGAAAGGCCGAAAAGCTCCTAATACGTGTCATCCAAGAAGACTCCTTCAAACAAGAGATAGCCGGTCTCCGTAACGATAAAAAGGTCACCCATGATAGCCGCCTACGACCGCTCCAAATAGAATTCAAAGACGGGATCATCGCTCTACGAAGTCGCATAGCCGCCGTGAAGGGAGTCACAGAAGACATAAAGGGGCCAGCTATATTGGATGGTGATCATTACATCACGCAATTATACATCGACTGGATGCACCGTAGCCTGCATTATTGCGGAACCGAACCGACCATGAACAAGGTTCGACAGCACTGCTGGGTGATCCGACTTTGACCCACCACGAAAAATATAGTGATCCAATGCGTACAGTTTCGCATCAGAAAAGCGCAACCATCGATGCCAGCCACCGGTGATAATCCCAGCACACGTCTCGCTCACGACCAGAGACCGTTCACATTCACCGGTCTGAACAAATTTGGGCCTGGTGCGTTTGCTGAGAATACTTGTCGGAAATTTCAAAACCGGTGGGAGGCTCATGGACGATGCCATGCCGGACGGACAGATCCGCACTTTGGAGGTACGTACCGCAAACGGCCAACCAGGAAACTCGTGACGCTGCCGAAGTAGAAGCAACGTCACTCACCGGAATGGATGCAACGCCGCTGTGAGAAGATCGCCGCGACGCTGCACGGCGGGAGAGATGCTCGCGACGGCCAAATAGTGTTCAAAATCGAAGTGATTAAAGACAATATTAAAAGTGAAATCACCGACAAAATTGAGTGAATAGTGTATTAATATATTTATTACAGCGTATTTATAACTCTAACATATTTGTATAGAATGTCGTTTCGATAATAGTTAAGATAAAAAACTTTTATTGTATAAAGAAAAATCGACGACAGCGCGTCGTATAGTAGAACTTTCTAAAAGTTTTTAAATTAACTGCATAATAGTTGATCCCGAAAATAATGGAAATAAAATTATTCCCATTATTTTCTAAAAGAGTTATATATATGACATTGAATTAGCATAAGGTTTACAGTATAAGGAAGTGAAAGAATATTTTGTATAATTAAACGTATTTCCTTTTTATGATAAAATTAAAGAATTAATGTACCCAAATATTATGAAAATTTGAGACTTTTCGTTTCATAACTCTTTTAAATGTTAACGTATTCAGTAACCTTTATGATATACTAATAAAGGACTAAACTACCGATTTGATGATATATAGCATGTTAGTGTAGGAATTAATCTTGTATAGAAAATATTGTAATTTATGCCAATTGTATAGAATAGAATAGAATAATTTTTATTCAATATACATTACATGTGTAATTCTTATTGAAAGTCATTTTTTACTTTACCACTGGTTCGAAAAAAACCCTCTGTCCTGGGAAGAACCAGCAAGAAACCCAGCGGGACTTTTTTTAAAATAAATTTTACAATATAAATGATTACTAACTATTTACAAAATTTATTTTAGAAACTGCTTGGAAGCGATCATCTCATTCCTAGGGGTTATTATCAACCATGTATTCATTTATACTATAATAACCCTTTTTGTACAGTTTCAGCTTAATAAAACATTTAAACTTGGTAATAGAGAGAACCTGTACACTTTCCGGGACCTTGTTGTAATAGCGTATACATTGCCCCAAGAATGAATTACTGACTCTGTGGAGTCGAGAAACTGGTATCACTAGCTTGTGTTTGTTCCTAGTGTTTACAGAATGTATATCACTTCTTTTACTAAAACTATCTTTGTTTTTGTGAACATACATTAAATTTTCGTAATTATACTGAGAGGCCAAAGTTAATATATTAATTTCTTTAAATTTATCTCTAAGAGACTCTCTCAGTTTTAGATTGTAAATAGCTCTAATGGCCCTCTTCTGTAAAACAAAAATAGTTTCTGAATCAGCCGCATTTCCCCATAGCAAAATCCCATAAGACATTATGCTATGAAAATAACTAAAATAAACTAATCTAGCTGTCTCGACACTAGTGAGACCTCTAATCTTTTTTACATCATAGGCTGCAGAACTTAGTCTGCTTGCTAATTTGGATATATGGGGGCCCCACTGGAGCTTTGCGTCAAGAGTGATGCCAAGAAAAACAGTGGATACAACAGGGCTCAATTCCTCCCCATTTAAAAACACATTGGTATTCAGATTTTGAACATTCGTTGTTGTAAATTTAACACAATTAGTTTTATTTCCGTTCAAATGCAGATTATTAACGTTAAACCAATGCACTAATTTTGATATAGCATTATTCACTTCGTCACGTTTAAATGATTGACGTTTAAGTTTAAAAATCAAGGAAGTATCATCAGCAAATAATACTATATCATGACTATCCCCTACAAGGTGAGGTAAGTCATTAATATACACCAGAAACAGGAATGGGCCGAGAATCGAGCCCTGAGGTACACCCATTAGTACAGGTGACCCGGAAGAACTTTTACCATTGATAATAACCTTCTGTTTTCTATTACTTAAATATGAAAGAATAAGATTAAAGCGCTGTGTTCTTGACACCATAGTACTGTAGCTTCCTGATTAATGTCTCATGGTGAACACAGTCGAAGGCCTTGGAAAGGTCACAAAATATACCCAAAGCATCCTCTGAATTCTCCCATGCACAAAAAATATGTTTAATAAGCTCAACTCCAGCGTCAGTTGTCGAGCGACCCCTTGTAAAACCGAATTGATTATTATGTAGCAATTTATTAATATTAAAGAAACTTAACATCTGATCTAAAATAATTTTTTCAAAAATTTTACTTAATGTTGGTAGTACAGAAATTGGTCTAAAATTAAAGTCTAATGTACTACCAGATTTAAATATAGGTATGACTTTGCTATGTTTCATTAAATCAGGAAACACACCAGATTCGACGCTTATATTAAATATAGTGGGTAGATAAGGTGCTAATGTATCTATTATAGATAAAATAACTTTAACGGCAATCCCCCATAAGTCTGCCGTTTTCTTAACATCAATAGTTTTAAAATATTTAACGATATCTTTTGGCAGTACCCTATGGAATTTAAAAGTATTTGAACAAGCCTTTACATTTTGTTTGAGCAATGATTCGGCGACAGTAGGAGAAGAATTTAATGATTTTGTTGTCAAAAAAGGAACATCAGTAAAATGTTCCTCAATATATCGCCATAGCAACTTCTTGATCAGATCGCGTTAAATTATTGTTAATATTCAATTGAAAATCCGAGTTGCGCGGTTTGACCTTGCCCGTTTCACTATTTATTATTCTCCAGGTCATTTTAATTTTGTCGGATGCAGTTTTAATTTTGTTGCTTAAATGTAAAGCCTTAGCAGTGGAGCACACTTTTTTAAATATTTTAGAATATGTTTTTACATAATCTCTAAATATAACACTACTATTATATGATCTTTCATCATAAAGCTCGTATAACCTTCGCCTACTTTTATAAATTCCTACTGTCGCCCATTCATTAAATGATTTGCGACTGTTAAAAGAGAAAGTTTTAGAAGTAAATATTCTACTAAATTCACAACGTATAATTTCAAATAATGTAGCATACAAATAATTAGCACTTTTTTTAAACGAAAGTGATGGAAGTCTTTTTATTATATTACTTCTAAACCTCTCCAAGCGATGTTCATTTATTGGAACAAACACAACTTTCTTATTTTTCTGTTTTTTGTGTATGTAAGGTAGTGATACTAACTGTCCACAGTGATCTGAACTTAAATTTTGAATAATTGATTTATGCAAGGGCTTAACATCTGTAAAAATGTTATCTATACAGGTCGCACTAGGCCTAGCAATACGTGTTGGTTCTAAGAATAAATTTACAAGATTATACGATTTAAACAATGAGCTAAACTTAATACTAATGGAAGAAGTTTCAAGGAGATTGATATTAAAGTCTCCACACATTACAACAGACTTGTTCTGTTTACTAAGTTTGAGTAAAACTTCTTCCACAATCCTTTCAAAATGGTCATAAGTAGCACATGGGGGTCTGTAAACACTTACAACAATGAGGTGCTCGAGCTCGACACAAGCCATTTCTACAGTTCGTTCAACAGAGAGGCTCACAATATCCTTACGTTCTTTATATAATAATGATTTATCTGCTAATATTTAGGAGCCACCACGTAAACTTTTTTCTCTGTTGAAGGAACTGACCACCTGGTGATTTCTGAAATTAAAATGAAATTATAATCTTTTAGCCAATGTTCAGTAATACAAAGGATGTGTATATTGTTACTATTTAAAAACAATTCAACTTCCAATTCTTTGCCCAACATGCCTTGTATATTTTGATGCACCAGGTGTAAACAATTTTTATTACTTATTTGTGGGCTGTATTCAAAATTAATTAAACTCTTATTATTGCTAGAGATTGCCTCTATTGTCACATTCACTAATTTAAATTAGTTGGAACTGATTCCAAATTAAATGTCAAATGATTATGCTCAATAAAAGCAGTCTTGGTAGCCAAAAACTTGGCTGAGTTAAAAAGTAAATAATAAGATAGCACATTTGCTATCAGTCTTAAATTATATTTGGATAGGTAATACCTATCTTTTGTCCAAAACCTTTTTATTAAATTATTTATGTCAATTACATGAAATTTATGATTATTATCATTAGAATTATATGTCAAATTTAAATTATTATTACATATTAAATTATGCATTTGTATATTTAAATTATGTCTTAAATTATTTTCTTGTGGCAATCCCTGTATATAAGGCAGTGTGAACAAGACAATTTTGTGTACATTTAAGTTATTAAGTTGTTCAATATATCTTAATAACTGTTTGTTGTTGACACTGCCTCTTCTACCAACAAAAATTATTATTGTACTATTTGGGCAAAATTTAGTAACAATAATTTTATTTAGGATGTCACTAAAAGATGCTCCAGGCATGCAGCAATTTGTAACTTTTTGTCCCTTTAAAGAGTTATTTAAAGTTATGCCTAGATTTTTTCCCATGTCATCGCTATAAACAATTATATTATTTTTAGTAATATTTGAGTTATTTATTATTTTAATATCCTCTGCTATGGCACTGTCATAGAGTTTTTGTGGTGGTATAATATTATCAGCACACACTGACTTTGAAGAATCTGGCATTGAGTGCTGACACTCACATTGATATTTAACTAAGGAGTCAAACCGCTCCTCATTATATTTACAAGTCTTTACCAGATTATCCATAGTTAATATGTGTTCCTTTATTTCATTTTAGGCTGATTTATATTTATTGGACACAGTTTGAAGGGAGTTTATAAGTGACAATATTTCTGATTTAAGGCACTCTATTTCAGTCTCATAACATTTTTTTATGTTATCCACCTCAATTGAATACAACTTAAGTTCATATAACAATGCTTGCTTTTCTTTACATACATTAACATAATTTTTGGTATTAATCTTATTTCTTATTAATTTTTGTACTTTCCTTATGTATTTATTAACTTTTATATACTTCTTCAACTTGGTTTTACTGCAATTAATCCTTACTGTATTTCCTGAAGTGGAAGAGTCGTCACCAGTCAAGTCTATTGTTGCAGATTGCTGTAACATTCTTGAAGTATCACATTGCACAAGCTCAGAGAACAGGCTTTGAGTCTGGGAGGCTTTAAGGTTATCTATATATGTTTTAAATAGTGAAAATATTATGCAATAAAGAGGCAAAACGGACAATGGCAAGCGGCTCACTATAAAGTAACGCCGAAGTCTAGCTTATGGGCTCGGGACCCAGTAACGTTGTAGTATGAAGAACTACCAGTAGCAACCAGCAGTAGTGTCAAGAACTACCAGTGAGAAGCTGTAGTATCCGGTAGTAGCTGAAGTGACTAGTAGTGAATAGTAAAAGTGAAAGTGAAAGTTTTATCTATTCGAAAAAAGTGGTAATTGATATTCGCAGTTACATATAGTGGAAGTGTTAGCTAGCCGAAAAAAGTGGTAACTGATATTCGCAGTTAGATATAGTGAAAGTGTTAGCTAGCCTAAAAAGGTGGTAACTGATATTCGCAGTTACATATAGTGAAAGTGATAGCTAGTCGCAGAAAGTGGTAACTGATATCCGCAGTTACACAAGTGATAAAATTAGCTAGTTTAGTTGATAATAGCCGCTAGTCAGTAGTGTTAAGAAAACCAGCTACCACTAATAGATATTTTGATACTACTGAACAATTTAAAGAAATCTTTCAAATACATAGTGACCAACCGATAGTGAACAACCGTAGTTGAACAACTATATTCGACAACCGTGGTCAATATAAAATAGTTATAAAATTTCGCGACTAATCAATCAGTCGAACCGCAGGCCACTGCCTTGCTATTTGTATTTATAAATCGTGCATTTTAATTTTGAACCTCAGTCCACAGTATTCCAGCAGCACCCGCAAAGACGGCAGTAGAAGTATCCTCTGGAACCTATAGGTGTAGGACGTGAGCGACTCGCGGAGTATCTTCGTCAACATTTGTTTAGAAGAGTTTCGCCCGTCCGGCACACAAATTATACATAAAACTTATTAGTAATTTTTAAATGTAAATAACAACGTGAACCGTTGATTATCACATACTTAAACTAAGTATTCATTACATTTATATCTATATTTTTATTGTCTTTTAATGAAAAAGAGAGAGCAACTTGAAACGTTTGCATAAATTATCATCGATTTTATGAGTAAGGCCGCAAATACTTATTTTATGAAAACATTTCATTGTACTTAACCTCAACATAAATAATAAAATGTTTCAGTTTTATTTTTGATCAGTCTTCCTTCCTCTTTGAAACAATGGATGCGAAACAAACGATTTCATATAAAACATCCGGCTAAAAAATTTTAAACAACATTCTTTCCTTTTAAAGGAGATTGTTTCTAAGGCTTTTATTTGAATGATGTTTTATTTTCTAAAATAAGTGACTTTTTATGTATATTTTAACAAATAATTCTATCTTCTCTTCTTTTTCTTCATATCATTATTAATATTATAATAAATCGATATAATTAGCAACGTCTGTCTGTCCATCTGCTTGTCTGTACGGTTACTTATTACTTGTGAGTATCACAGTTAAATAAATAAAAAATATATAACACCTGATTGCAGCAATTTACCCGGACACAACAACTCTCCCGAAAAGACAGTTAGCTATGAAGATAGCGAATGACTTATTTTAGCGGCAAGGAATAATACCGTTGACAGTATCAATAAGATGATAATGACTCAAGTAGATTCAGTCTCCACATGACTATTGTTACTGTTAGAAAAGATGTATGCCACTTCACGGTGTAAAACTAAAATAAGTGTCCCCATTAATATTCTTAAATATGTCAAGGCGACAAATCTCTGCAGTGGTATACGCCTACATGTTTCTAAAATGCACAACCTTATAATTAAGGTAGTTATAATGAGCGGTTGTGGTTCTATAGAATTTTATGATTCCCAAAATACCACTAATCACGAATTAGTTGCAGTTTCAAACTAAGCGGCTACTATTCCCTATACATCTTTGTTTTTCCGTGATGATTAACAAGGCTAATTAACCATGCTTTTCGCATGGTATACAGCCAAGTCGCGAGTTAATTCTCTCGCAATCAGTACCTTCAGAACAAATGTGTGCGCACCCTGCATTATTTACACGTAGCACAGAATAAATAATATTACAAGAACAGAAGGATCACTCTCTGATAGCAAACTTGCATGTTTATACCTAGTTACAACACCGCTAATGTTCATAATACTTGCACGTCTTGGATAAGACCTTAATTGAAATAGCCTACCGATTACATCGTTGAAAAAAAATTAATGCAGCGCGCGTATTAAATCAAAATGCAACTTACGTCCGCGTGGGAGAGTCTGTATCACTTAGACTGTTACTCCCCTTGGTTGAGGCCGTTCCTACTGTAGGGTTAGGTGTTGTGAGAAAACAAATTGAACCCTTTGATATTATTTGGTATAAAATAGTACATTATAGTAGAAAACACCGTGGTGTTATGCAATTTTTTAGTAATTTGCTGATAAGAACATTATTTTCCAATGTGAGAAAGGTTAATATTCAACATCGAGAAAACATAACATTATAACCATTTCTTTGAAGTCAGATAGTTTACCTACTTACCATTTTAAACTACTCCAAAAAAAGGTGGAGAGACTAATAAAAGGAGGAGGAGGACTCAATTTGACTGTATTTTTTTATGTTTTATCTCAGAACTTTTTCTACATGAACCGATTTTTATGGTTCTTTTTTTATTTGAAAGCTGGTGCTTATAATTTATATATCTTATATAAATTTGATCAAGATCTGACCAGTAGTTTTAGAGTTAGCCTTAATAATGCGTATTAATATTGAAGTGGGTTGTACAACATTTTTAATTTCATTACTTGTCTCTTTTTAAAAAAGGATTATCTCCAGTATCGTGGGAGCAGTTTACATACACAGATTTCACAAGGTCAAACATTCAGACCCAGAACAATTATTTATAGTCCATACGTGGTAGAGCCATGCTGCAGTTATATAAGAAGTATAGTTGTATCACGAACGGGTCGGCTCAACCGGGGAAGGACCACGCTCTCACAGAATACCAGCGTAAAATGACAGCTTAATACCGCTGTGTTTCGTATTGTGAGTAAAGAGAACCGTAGACCCATTTTGCTCGAAAAGATGTATTCTATCTTACTCCACACGGGTGGAGATACATCTACGTTTTGATACTTTATTGAGGATAAATGTGGATGTCCTATTTGTATAAAGAATTTTCACGTTTTAGCTTTTTGGCTCCTGACCGCGAACGACTCAAACTGAAATCATATTTATATATTTCACATGCCATTCCATTCCATTCGATTTCATTCCATTCAATTCTATTCCATACGATACGATATGACTCAATTTGATTTCATTCTATTCTGTTTTACTGCGTTCCATTTCACTATATTCCGCTCCATTCCGTTTCATATCTCCGTCTATTTTCCATTCCATCGTCTATGTTCCATTTCACTACATTCCCCTCCATTCCGTTTCATATCTCCGTCTATTTTATTTCAGTCTATTTTATCCTGCTCTTATTATTATGTCCTAATATATTTTAATCCATACTAAGAGACAACCATCAGAGCCACGTCTGTTAGTTAGCAAGGTGTATGGCGTTTATGTTTTATTTATGCTTTCTTATTTAAGAATTGGTAAACGTCACATTAGATTAATTGCATTAATTATTTGCTTATATTTATTAGATTTTAGGTATTTTACGTACTAAAACCAAACTAGGTAAAACCCGCAACAATATTTTTAGACATATAAACACCTTGTACTGAACGTGATCGAACCGCCACGCCGGCCCCACTGCGCCGTAACCAAATGCTTAGCTACTGCACTAAAGAGCCGTCATAATTATTTTTATGTCAATTTATTTCATCATTATTACGGCTCTTCACAGGTGGACTACTAAGAAAGGCCTCCTACAAAGTAATGTCACTAAATACTGTCCTGAACCACCTGCATTAATCATATCCATGCATGTCTACCACGATGGTCGTCAATCCATTATGTGTCGGACCGGTTCGCTTAGGTCGGTTATCGGTTCTCAGTTCTTTGAGCTGTTATGTGAGTTCAATTTTCTAATGTAAGCAAATTATTCTTATAATAATTTAAATCATGTCATTCGAAATTTATAGAAAACTAAGCATTGCATTTCATATTCGTCAGCAATAGGCTTAGTGATCCCTTACATTTACAGTAGATAGCAATTCTTACAAATTGATCACACAGAACATTCCTGATATTTAAACTTTACAAGTTTTATGAACAAAAAATATTTCATAGTTAACTCATTATAATAGTTTTATTCACCACATAAAGATGCGATTCATCTTCATTAAACATGGTACTGTCGCAATCATAAATCACAACAAATCCATTAGTGACTACGATTAAGTCTAAGTAACGAACGTGTTGATTACCCTTGAAGTTAAAATATTTTTAAATACATGGTCATATAAATCAAATTCATCACAACCATTACGGTTGTAACTAACAAACAGCTAACATATATAAATGTAGGACGAATTGAAAAATTCAATGGGCCTTAAGCAAAAAACTTTACACTTGGAGCCAAGCTGCAACTATTTACGCTTGTAACACGAATGGACCGTCTCGACGGGAAAAGTACCACGCTCTCGCAGAATACCTGCGTAAAATAGCAGTTTTGTATAGTGAATGTAGAGAGCCGGAGACCCTTTTTACTGCAAATGAGGCATTCCATTTTGGTTCCAATGGTCACATCTCATCTGCATTTTGATTCTCAATTGAAGATAGATGACGATGTCTATGGGCTACAGCATTTGCTTACCATCATGTGAACTCTGTGCTCTTTTGTTATCATTATTCAATAAAAAAGCCATACTAAATGAAATCATGGAACTAACAAAATTCACTAAACATTGGATAATTACAAAAAACAAGTTATACTAACTACACTTCAGTCTTCCGAGAAATGCTTTTTCTTTCTTAGGGAAATACTTTTCAAATTGTAATTTTATTATGCAACAACACGAACACTGAAGCGATCTTGTTTTTTATCCAAACCAACTTAAATATTTTCATAAAATGTTTGTAATTTGCGTGTAAATGTGCCTGAATAAAATATTAAAGTATTTCTCCATAAGTAGCATAAAATTGGATGCACATCTTTCCCTTCTTAATTATAGGAACACGTTTTAGTAAAATTTGATATAAATAAAAATTATTTTACCCAAAAGTGTGTGGAAGTCCTTCTGGGTTGGTACCACCCTTTTGACGCTAAGCAGCAGGGCATGTACTGATGTGTTTCTGTCTAAAGGGTACAGAGTATTTTTATACGTGCTAGAACGATGGTGCACGACGACGGGTCGGCTCCATCGAGGAAGTTTCCATACAAGAAATTCCAACACATTCTTTGGATCCCACAATAGAACCTTATATAATGTTGTGAATATAATGTTGATTATTCTTTTGCGCGGTCAATAGTTATGAACTGACTGTAATGTATCGGGCCGAAATCTAAATGACTAAGAAGTTTTTATGTTATTGTGTTTTAACTTTCTTCTGCAGATTATTAACTGGAAAAAATATTCAATTTACAAATGTTTCCCAACTTTATCTCTAAAAGTCCACATGTACTCTGTGTTAATCTCGAAGGACGAAGCAGAAGTATAATTAATAATTAAACGAAGTTACCTGTATGTGAAGTGTGATGTGAAAGCTTCATCCGAAAAGATTAGCATCTCTCCCTCCAGTCATTTTGTTATTCCAAGAGTAAGTTGTGAAATATTACATCTATATTTCACAACTTACTTTTGGAATGACAAAATATACGAAAACATCTCTAAAGTAAATGAAGGTACAAAGATTTGTAGGTAACAAAGAAAAAACAAATGCTCAAATTAAGTTCCAAATCTCCTATAACTACACAATTCTACGTGTGGTCTATGCTAATCTCTTCTGACAAAGCTTTTGTATGATTATAATGTAACTTCTCATACACATAAGTTCGTTTAATTATTAATAATAATCCTTACTAATATTATAAATGCGAACGTAAGTTTGTTTATTTATTTGTTACGCTTTCATGCTTTCCCGCCTATACCGCTGAATTTATTATGATGAATTTTGATATGGAGATAGACCGTGGAGACGGTTATAGGCCACCTTTTCTTGCTAAATACTTATTGGGGGTGAGCTTAGGGGAGGGGTAAACTCCGTTTGAAACATTTTGTTCCGTCGTCCGATTTGCTTTAAGTGTTGCAGAAATGTTTTGATGACAAATTATTAAGATTTGCATTTTTATAGGATAGGGATAGGGTGACAAGATGGCATACCTCTTTTCCAGTAAAATGGGTCATTAGTCAATGGCTATTTTACGCTGGTATTCTATGAGAGCGTGGTCCTTCCCCGGTCAAGCCGACCTATTCGTGCTACAACTACAACAACTTCTTCCTCCAAACGCAATTGCATTTGAAGAGGTGACTAAGCCGCTCTCAAAGCTCTCTGTTCAGTTTCAGTTTATTCCTCAAAATGCAATAGCGTTTGAAAGAGTGACTCAGCCACTCTCATAGGAGCTTGGTGGGTTGCTTGGTACTCCAGTCTTTTCTGTCTTCGAGAAGATGTCTCATCAGCTCTCAAAGCAGCTTGTTGCTCCGCCTTATTGCCTACTTAATTTTTTGCTACCCGAGCTCGCGATGATCTTCTGTACAAGATAGAACTACGTTTGCGAGGCATTACAAAAATAAAAAGAAAAAAGTAGAGAAAATATGAAAGTTATAAAATAGAATTAAAAGTAAGATAAGGAACCTCAAGTAATAAAAAAGAACTATCGCTCAAATAAATAAAAATAAATATTGTAAATTTAAAAGCTTATACAATAACAATAAGAAATAAATTTAAAAATATGTACTTCTGTTATACATTAGTTTCATAAAACAAAACATCCCACGTTGTAAGAGTTAATCAGCGCCATCAATCAAATTCTTATAGTACTAAACGTAAAAGTACTATAGTATAAATGATGTTTTTATGTGATTTCACTGTATTATACCAAACTTGTTACGATAATTTTGTTAATTATAAAGCTGAATGTAATTATTTTTAGAGTAGGAGTTTTCCATATAAACTTTGCTAACCCCATTTCATCCTCTTAGGAATATTTTGAAAAAAATAAATAAATATGCAAATCTTAATAATTTCTCATCAAAAACATTTCTGTAAAGCTTAAAGCAAATCGGATGACGGAATAAAAAGTTTCATACAAGTAACCACGCAAGAAAGGGTAGATAATATAAGCGTCTCCAGGATCCCATCTGTTGCTATTTAAAACTTATCATAATCGATTCAGCGGTTTAGACGTGACCAAAGAACAAACAAACAAAGAAACAAAGAAACTCACTTTCGCATTTAAAATTATAGTAAAGATTACATCATGATCATCATTATCATTACAGCCCTTTACAAGTCCACTGCTGATCTTAGGCCTCCACCAAGGAATGCCACAAAGCACAGTCCTGAGCCACCTGCATCCATCGACTTCCTGCATGTCTTACCAGGTCGTCACTACATCTAGTGTGGGGACGCCCTACATTTCGCCTGTCAGTACGAGGCTGCCACTCGAGAACATTTCTTCCCCATCGGTTGTCGGTTCTTCGAGCTATATGGCCAGCTCATTGCCACTTCAGCATACTCATGCTTTGGGCTATGTCGGTTACTCTGGTTCCTCTGCGGATATCCTCGTTTTTAAGTATATCACGCAGAGAAACGCCCAGTATTGCCCTTTCCATAGCTCGCTACTTTGAGCTTCCTCATACGGTCAGTAGTAAAAGACCACGTCTCAGATCCGTAGGTCATCACTGGCAACATGCACTGGTTAAACAATCTGGTTTGAGGTTCTGAGGTATGTCTAACGAGAAGATATGTCGTAATCTCCCGAACGCTACCCAGCCGAGTTGAATCCGTTGATTGACCTCTCGGTCGAAGTTGGACTTACCTAGTCGGACTATTTGTCGCAGGTAAACATATTCGGTACTCGGATAACCATCGTAGCCCTACTGTAAAAAAACAAACACTTCACAATGCACTTCCATATACCGACAGTCAAGTTAGCACCGCTGGAGGGACTGCAGCACCGCCCAAATTTCGACGGAATCAAAGGCTTTCACATAGTCCACATACGCAAGACAAAGTGGTAGATTGTACTCTTCGGTCTTCCGTACAATTTGCCGAAGGGTATGAATATGGTCTATGGTGCTAAAGCCTTTTAGGAAACCGGCTTGTTCGGGAAGCTGGAAGTCGTCGAGTCTGCGTGCGACACGATTCGTAATAACTCTCGAAAACAGCACGTAGACGCGGCTCAGAAGGGAAATCGGCCTGTTGTTTTTCAAGAAAGCATTGTCGCCTTTCTTGAAGAACAAGACCGCCGCACTTCTGCTCCACGCCTTTGGTGTAGTGCCATGTACGTACATAGTACGTCCGGGATATCATCGGAATAGTGTCGGATAAAACTTGCTCTTGTATTGTTTACTCACACTTGCGTATGGTTCCAACGATGACGTGTACAGCTGCCCATAGAAACTCTAAATCTCACTCAAAGTCACAAGTGTCTCGGAAACGATGCTGCCACATTCGGTCTTCAGCTTTGACAGTTGGCATTTTCTCGCAGACAGATTTCTGGCAAAGACTTTGGAGCCCTGGTTCTGCTCGATCGTTTTTTCAATACGAACCGTATTAAAGTTGCGTAAGTCCCGCCGCATACGTTTGGAGATTAGTCTGTTCAGTTGCTGTATGCTATCAAATCTACTGAAGACTGCAATTTTATTTCCCGTCTAACAGCAATGAGATTAAGAGTGTGATCGGAGAGTGTTTTTGTTCTTCTGCGGCGGTCTTGCAAAAATTAGCTCCGACCGCATTGACAGTTTCCACGAGCTTGTCATTTATATCGCCCACTACATTGCAATCTTCTAGGCACTGAAAATGATTTTGTAACTCGAGCTGAAAGGTTTCGGGACTTTGGATAAAATTTGGACTTCATTAGACGTGACCTCTCCAACTTAATGTTAAGGTTCACTGTGCCTCTAAACATTCGCTAATCGCTACCAGTTGTCACCCTCCCGATCACCGAGACATCACTGGACAGTTGTCTTCTGGTCGTCATAATGATGTCAATCTCATTTTTTGTCAAACCATCGGGGCTCGACTAGGTCCACTTCCTGTGGAGCCGCTTCTTTAAGAAAAAAATTATCATAAAGAGTACGTCTTTCTCCATGAAGTCGGCCAGCTGCTGGCCCCTTGGGTTCCGTTGACATATTCCAAAATTCCTTATTTTCAGCTCACCGTTCTTTTTTGTGCCTAGTTTTGCGTTGAAGTCTCCCATTAACACCGTGGGTTTTGCGGGAATGCATAGCTCTGGAGATATCCTCATACATTTCCTTCACCTCCTCATCGGGGTGTGCCGAGGTTGGTGCGTAAACCTATAATGACCTTCAGCGAATACCGTTTGGTGATTCTGAGTATAAGGTACGCAACTCTCGTCGACACACTCCCAATCTTTACAACGTTGTTAACGAGAGACTTGTGGACGATAAATCTGAAACCTCCTTGGGACAGATGGTCAACCTCCCGGTGATAGAACATGTTGCCGGATTCGAGGATTACCGTGTCCTCCCCCTCTCTTCGGACCTCAGATAATCCTAGGATATTCCAGCGCAAATTGTCTATACCTTCATCCAGCTCCAGGATCTTCTTGTCAGTCCTCAAGGTGCGTTATGAGTTGCCAGATCGAGTCGTCGTAGGTGGCAACCAAACCTCCACCGGAGATTCTTAGCACCCCCTACCCCGCCGTCACCATGGCCGCCACCGTAGCCAGGAATAGCAGTGCCGCCGGGGACTGGGGGTCGTTTATTAATGTCATTGCATATGGAGGCTATATTGCTATAGTTGCCACCTTTCGTGAGTGGGTTGGTAACCGCAGTTTTAATTGCTTTTTTCTGTTACCAGAAAGATGCTGCTGCTCATCTTCTGCCTCAGTTTCCCTCTGTCGCTGTAGTAAAGATTCAGACGATATTTATAGTAGTTAGTTACCTTGAACTTGTGATATTGCTTAATTAATGAACTTTCTTAGAGAAAATAAACAGCATATCGATAGCTCTGAAGCATAGTGAGTCATCTAACATTTTAGGTATTTTCAGGTTTTGACGGTATTGATTGTAAAACATGTTATTTTTCAGACTATGTCCAAAAAACTTAAAATTCATAAGTACTTTTGGAAATAATCTAACGTATACTGGTTCATCTTGCTTTATTTAAAATTTGAATACGACGTACTCTAAGTTAACTACTCAGATTCAGTACACGTGGGACGCGGGTGGGGTACTTTGAGCGACATGTGCAAACTGGGCCAGTATACAGCGTTCGCGTGGCACGTGAGTTTGTTAATTTAGGTGTATATTTTTGCGATCAATATATTAAATTTGATTTATAAAATCACTATATTTTAATTTAAATAAGCATGGAGGAAACATTGCAAAATGTTAGACAGAAACTTATGGTTAATTTAGTAGATTTAAGACACTCAAATTATATTAGGTATTCACGAAAAATTTTAAAATAACGAAATTAATTTTAAACTGTTTTCTGTTTGTCAGTCTGAGCTGCCATAATTTTTCTCAT
Source organism: Parnassius mnemosyne (assembly GCA_963668995.1). Lineage (NCBI taxonomy): Eukaryota > Metazoa > Arthropoda > Insecta > Lepidoptera > Papilionidae > Parnassius > Parnassius mnemosyne. The sequence continues at coordinate 13,472,992 of CAVLGL010000046.1, read as the reverse complement.
TAATGACATGATATAAAGAGCATGTTTCCTTTATTTTCAGAGTCCCCTTTGCCACTAGGTGCTTACTTTACCAAAGATGAACTGTTAATTATCGATCACGTAGACCTAGAAGACTGTGAACTTCTTGAAATTTTTCCATCCAAAAACTACATTTCCGGATTGTATTATTGATACGTCACCTGATTTAGTTTATTCGCCATCAATAATACAAAATTCTAAAGAATCGTTATCTATCGAGATACCTGTAAATTAACTTAAGACTGAGAGCATTATAACTCCATACCTTCACCAACAATTTCGTTTTCTAGTTCAAATAGTTAAATAAACTTAAATTTTACTGTACCTGATAATCATACCAGCGATTGGTCTTATATAGGAGATACTGATTCTGCAGTAAGTACTCCTAATCGACCAAGCAATCGACGCAAATTTCAAATATTAAAAAAGATAAGGGTTGCTTAAGGGAGTAATTTAAGCAAAAATGGAAAGATAGCTAGAGAAAATACAAAATGAATAAAGGTATGAAGTACACGAGTAGAAATGGAAAAATACATCCTGCCCTGGTCCTAAAAGCTACTGTCAAAAATGTTATGATAGGATATCAGAAGAGAACGTAAAAATAATTCTGAGATGTTTTGGAGAATTGGCAATCATTCACGATAGTGGGACTTTATCACTAAGTACGTTATGAAAATAACAAAAGTTCGTCTAACTGTTTCTGAAAATTCGAGGCGGCTTTATACTTTTTAATATTATTTACCATGGTTCGATTCAAATAATTATGCAGAGATAACAAGAATATCTGTTTGTAAAACACTGTTTCTTAGAATCCTCTCGATAAGTTTCAACTTTGTTTATATTTTATATTTGGTTTGATTCAAATGTTTAATTTGGCAAAGCGTCTAATGTACGACAATATCGTGATATTGTAAACAAAATGATTGTCTTTCATAAGCCCAAAAAGACGAATGTGAAGAGTTTCACACATTTGGAAATGAAACACAGGCTACCGAAGAAGAAATACAAAAACAAAGAAATCATTTTAAAGAAAAGGAAACAACTAGAAAATTCCAAAAACACACAAACGGAATTAGTAATGCAAATTAAGAAGTTTTAGCATGTAATTTTGATTTACAGAAATGTTAAACGTACATGGTATTCTAAAAGAAAATCATCCATGTAAAATTTTACCATTTTTGATATGGTATCTTTACAAGGTTTGCTATTCTTGGAATCAACAGACAGCTAAAAGAGGAGCTAATTAAATTGTAAGCTGTGTTTATAAATTAAATGAAATGACAATACCCAAAGGTATAAAAGAGTATCGTTTCTGGTCTTACAATTGTGGAGGCTAGAATTGAAACAGAGTCGTATTTTTAATGTATATTTATGTATATAACAAATTTAATATAATTAATATTGATCGTTTCCTTGTCCTGGTCATATCCAAAACAAAGAAGACAGCATGCATGCCTTGATTGAAAGACTAACTAAAGACTGGATTATTTATACGTCAGACCTAAAACAGATGACAAGCGCTATAATGTCGTTGAAATATTACAGGAGTTGATTCTTGGTTTTAAAGCAGATTTCAAGAACTGCAATAATTGGACAACTACTAGCGATGGAACTGAAATGTCATTAACAATGATAGTTAAATTAAAATACGAGGAAATGATTACTTTAAAATTATATTTTAGTACAACTATGAAGATGATGCTTAAATGGATTAACTACATGAATAAACCGAAGAACACACAAAAAAGGAAAGGTGGATCTGCTTCTAGTCAGTGCTTATGCAAAACCACTGCCAATTGATAAAAATAAAAACAAAGACCTTATGGTTATTACTAAATGTCACGTCAGATATCAAAAGAATATCACTTATTTTATAATAGTCCGATTACAGGCAATATTAATAACGATGAGTCTGACTGTGATTAAAAGAACCTGATTCATCTACTCAGATATTGTTTCTTACCAATTTACCAAGTCCATAAGGTAAAAGTCCGAAGTGTTCTATGGTATTTCGGACTTTTACAAGCATTCACTCAGTAAATCTTAGTTTTTACCTCTAAGACACGGTAAATGTTGAAAACTAGTCATATATAGACGTGTTCGGTGCATTATCGTACTCGCAAACAGTGTGCAGCCGTCTTCGCTACCTGTTTCACCCTCTGTTTTTATTTTGAAACTGCAACGTCTCCGGCGCTGCGGGAAGAGCAGCCTCTACGCCTTTGTGTAACAAATCGTAGGCATCAGATGAGCCGGAGCGGCTGAGGCTGGTCGCCCAAGGCCACCAACAAGCCAAAGCTGCGGAGGCGGAGGCTGCTCCCCCTGCGCGCCTCCGGCTCTCTAAAAACTCTCTAGGGGTAGGACAGACTGTGTACCAGTTGGAGTCGGGGTCAATCAATGCGGTTCTTTGACATAATTTATTAATCAATTTTATACACATATTGTATTGCTTTAATTAATTCTTCGAAAACATCTTTTTCGGAAAGAATCGACGTCCCTACTGACGACGACAATGACAATACAAAATAGCGTCAGTTTTACGGTAGGAATTGACATAAATATTGCAAAAATAATTGATTTTCAATAATTTTTTTCTCAAAAATACGCGTTTCCGCATGTTGAAACATTGCGTGTGTGCTTTGAATAATGTAGCCTTTATGTAAAAAAAAATATCAATCCCCAACTTGACGGACGTCAATGGACAGCTAAGCCTCTTTATTTTTTTATATTCTACCTTCAAAAATCACCATAAAATGTTTTAAAATTATGTAGGTAATATGATTCAATGTTTAATAAATACTTTCTATTTATATTAATATATTATTGTTTTAATTCCAAAACCAACACTTACTGATAGTCTTTGGTTAAACCTAGGATGTACCAAACTCTAACGGTATAGGCGCGAAAATACGTCACATTTTATATCAATTCTTACATTTACCAGCTCATGTTGGTAAATCCTAGGGTTTAAAAGTAAAACCTAAGATTCACAAAAATTCGGGCTTTTACAGTTACATATATTCTTTAACCGCTTGATTATCAATTGAATAGGTTATAATAAATAATAAGAAATAAAATTATTTTATTTTATATGAAAAATAAAAAAGCTAAAAGCTTGAATATTTTGCAGATATATCAATTTACTACTACTCCATCAAACCAATTTTGGACATTAAAATCAGTGTATAAGGAGTCAACTACATTATTATCGTTTATAGTGTAGGTAAGAAAGTTCTAGTTTCCAATCAAACTTAGCTATTACTGTTAACAATTCGCAAGGGCAAATATTAGAGGTAGCAGTAGTGCATTTGTAAAAGTCATGTTTTTCCCATGGCCAGCTATATGTAGCATGTTCGCGTGTGTACAGAGCCCGGAATTTGTAAATTGGTGATAAAGGTCATACAACATAGTATACAGCAGCATTCTAACATAAAGCTCTATTTTATTCCTTTGATTGTAACCGCTCAGGACAAGGGGAGTTAATAAGAGATGTTAACTAACTGAAGGTAAAATTTAACTTCGCGGCGAGGCAAAACCTAAGACTCTGTAGTTTATTTTTTTCTTTTTAACTATTTAACCTCTTATCTCAATTGACCAATGACCGAAATAAATATATTAATAATTATTTCGCTAAGCTGCGTTAATCGACAACCAGAATTAGTTGACGAAATCAATATTAACGTGAGCAAAGCCACGGATAAATGATAGTAATTTTTTTTTTATATTAGAGGGGGCAAACGAGATGATGGTAAGTGACTACCGCCGCCCATGAACAACTGCAACACCAGGAAGGGAATTGCAGATGGGTTGCCGGCCTTTTAAAAAGGAGTACACTCTTTTCTTGAAGGTCCCTAAGTCGTATAGGTCCGAAAAAATCGCTGATGGTAATCGATTCCACAAGGAAGTCGTGCAAGGAAGAAAACATCTTCTAAATCGCACAGTGGTGGACCGCAAATAATCCAGATGGTGTGGATGGTATCGGGAGTTCTGCCGCGATGTGCGTTCGTGAAATTTGGCGGCTGGGGTTAATCCGAACAATTCCTCAGAACACTCCCCATGGTAGATGCGAAAGAAAATGCAAAGGGATGCAACATCTCTTCGCAGTGCCAATGAATCGAGCCGATCGGAAAGGGCTCGGTCGTCGACGATTCGAGCCGCTCTGCGCTGGATGCGGTCAAGTGGAAGGAGCTGGCACTGGGGAGCCCCTGCCCAGAGATGGGAACAGTATTCCATGTGAGGCCAAACCTGCGCCTTGTAAAGTTGCAGGCGGTGTGCCGGCATGAAATACTGTCCCGCTCTGCTGAGCACGCCAAGATTTTTAGAGGCCAATTTGGCCTTCTCTTCCAAGTGACCACGAAACTGCACGTCACTCGATATGTCGACTCCGAGGATACCAATAGTGGTTGAGGCAAGAAGGGGAGTGCCTTGAAACTGAGGAGATACGACAAAGGGGTTCTTTTTAGCGGTAAACGCGCAAACTTGTGTCTTCTGAGGATTAAACTGGACTATATTTAGTCGCCCCCAATCCGAGACTTTGTTCAGCAAAGACTCGACTTCATACACAAGTTTGTTCCGGTACTCGGCGACGTTTTCCCGAGAAATATTGGCACGGCCAGTGTATATAGCGTCACCAGTGCTGTCATCCACATAGCAATGAATGTTACTTAGCAACATATCATTGATATGCAGAAGAAACAGCGTTGGTGATAGCACACAGCCTTGTGGAACACCAGCGTTAATAGGCTTGTAGTCAGAACATGCACCGTCTACAACGACCTTGATGCTCCGATCTGCAAGGAAGCTGGTGATCCAATTGCACAATTTCTCGGAAATACTTTATATATATTTTCACATTACAATAAATACTTTATATATATTTTCACACTAGAATTTTTTCTTCAAATTTAAGTGGTGTTTTTATAAAATAAGGGTGACAAACGAGCACACAATTTACTTGATGGTAAGTGGCTGCTGTGGCCCATAGACATCTCATCACATAGGAATGCCTTGTTACAAGAAAAAAAGGTTTCTACACTCACGATATAAGCAACAGCGGTTCTCTACACTCAACATACGAAGAACAGCAGCAATTAGCTGCTATTTTACGCTGGTTTCTGTGAGAGCGTAGTCCTACCCCGGGTGAGCCGACTTATTCATGCTACAACTACAATGGAGCTGCAAGGTGGTTCTACCACGTAAAAATTGCATCGTATTCCTTTTCAGCCTATGAGAACTCAGTAAACATACAAAAAAAAATCACGGGCGTTAAATTTAGAACGTCCATCTTTTTTGTGGTTGTTTAAAGTGTGGGCTATACGTGTTAATCTCGTTTTCATAAAATAATTAACATAATCCCTGCTACATATTCATGTAATCAATCTGTCAGCATTATTTTTAAAATGAAAAAGCGCTTTCATTTATAATACTCCACACCCTCCTGGGATCTTGAAAGAAAGTTGAGTAAAAAATTATGTGTTAATATTTCAACCTTTTCCAATAATCGACCTTAAATTGACCGCGGGCTATTTCTCAGTTGAAGGGAATTTTCGCCTAACGCTCAAGGTCCTAATTTAAACGTAGCATATTTAAACTTTTTCCAGTTAAGCAAAGTTTGGCGCCATCCTTATGACGCTTACATCCCTAATTTTGTTTTAAATTTACAGAGAAAATTTGCGTATATAGCACACAACCTCCCTCATTAATTTTCTCCCGATATCAAAAAATAGACGGTACTAGATTCGACGGTATTTTTTTTTTGTGTTACCTCATAACTTTTTTCTAGGTGAAGCGATTTCGATGATTCTTTTTTATTTGAAAGCTAGCGCTTCTCATGTGCTCCCATATAAATTTAATTAAGGTCTGACTTATAGTTTTTAAGTTATTCTTAATAATTTATATTGAAGTCGTTTGTACAAAATTTTTAATTTTTAATTATTATATACCATAATAGAGTTAATTGATAAAATTTCTATGAGAGAGTTCTAAATTTTATTACATACATACATACTCTGTTATTTCAAAAGCAAAAAGTGTATATTAAGCACCCTTTTTATTTGGAGAAACTCTCCATTCTCTTCCATAACCTCTGGGACAGCTTTAAGTTCAAACGTACCGTAAACGTACGTAACGTAACGTAGATTAAGAAAAAGACGATTGATTGAAAGATGAAATTTTAATTCGTTGCGTTGAAATATAAATTTATATCACTTCATTTGATGTACCTGGATCTCTGTATGGATCATAATCAAGGCGTAACGTCAGCTTTTTGATACTCTTATTTTACATGAAGGGTTCGTTTTATTCGCTGTTATTGCTTAAATACGCAACGTATTAAAACACCATGTTACGTTTATAAGCTTCAAAGTCTGACCCCGCGGTTTGTCAAAAACACGTCTAGTGACAGCTGCATAATTAACTTACCATCTAAATATATTTAGAACTGATACAGCAGTTTACCTACATATAATTAGTTCCGCCATTTTTGCCCCATTCCGTTAGTAATTACTTTGGAACCTAAATTAGCGATATTAACTTAAAATATAATGTAAAATAAATATAGCACTTGGGGATTACATTCATACATTATACATGGTGGTTAGAATTCATATACATACATAAACACTCACGCCTGTCTCTCAGAGGGGATAGCAGAGGCTATGAACTGCCATTTGGCACTATCCTGACGCATATATACTCGTTAGTTAAGAGTAGTCTTCATTTGACCCGTTTTCAATATATCGCCAATTTGATTGATAAAGTTCCATTCAGGGCGTCGCTTTTCGACTCTGCTGTTCACTACTGCAACATAAAGGGGAATGCCCAATTCTGACCATGAAACGCCCAATAATTTGCATTTGTTAAAAAAATACATTTTTTTTATGGTAATTAATCGCAGTATTTATGTATCCAAAAAAGATTGCAATATTTTTGCACAAAAAAAGTACCGAAAAGATAAAAATGAAATTAGGTAAATCCGCAAGTCATTAGTTTGTGGGTAAAATAAAAAGTGTTGCCAATCACAAATCTCGTTAAAAAAGTCGATTCTGTTTTTTCAATTGATTTTTATGTTGTCATTATTATAATGGTAATATTATTTTCGATAATTATTATTATGTTATGATAATTAGACAAGCGAATTGCTAGCTGATTTACCATGAACTCTTTTAGAACGTAACAAAAACGCTACTGCACAATTTAACTATTATTCTTATCTGTTTTTAAAAATACATTTAAAATGGAATTTAAATAAATAAAACAAAACATATTTTAAAATGCGTGCAGAACTTAAAGCGAATCAAAGATTATTCTTTTTTATGAAATTATAAATCGAATAAAAAATCGCTATCTATTTATCGATTTTATGTCTGTTAATTGGCAACATCGAATCGGACAGCTAGGCCCATGTTATAATTATCAAAACTAAATAGTCACAAGTCGAATGACTTTGCATTTGTGTTATATAGTTTGTTATCTCGCGGCTTTGTTATCTAAGCAACAAATAAGCTTTCTAAATGGACTCCGATAATTTTTCTCGCAATATTGACCACGACCTGAAAATAGATCCGGCTCCCATTTCTTACGATAACCTCTGCACGAACTTGGACTCGATATCCACTGTTAACGATGACCCCAGCTTTCACACCGGCCAGCGTTCTTTCCAGCTCTCAGTAACTCACTCAAGAGGACATTAACGCTGTGTCAATTGTGGTTTAAATGTTACGAAAATAAGAAGTCATTTGTTGTTAAAAACTGTTCTTGTGAAAATAAAAAACCTTTATATCTTAAAAATTCGGACTTTTTTTAATCCAATTCCTTAACCATTTCATTCTTTTAATTGCATATTATCATTTCCATATGCTTTTATATGTGGGCACCTATGGCCGAAGTGTCTATGAATGGTGGGCATTCCCCTTTGCTTTGTCACTGTTTTCTCAGAAAATAGAATTGTTTTCTAATTGAATTTATTCTAGATTATTCTACGCATGTCAAAATAATCTAAATAATAAAAAATAGCTGTATATCTTGTAACATCTGACACAAATCTCATATTGCACGCCTCATAACGCGAAGCGTTATAGGTGTGTTTTACTTTCGACATGTCAAGGTCAAGCAATTTTGTGTTCTTAAAACTCCTCTATTAGAACCATATTGCATTTATATGATAATATGAGTAGAGAGCAAGAAAGCACTCTAAATAATCCATCTTATATTTTATAAAAAAAAAACATTTTATACAAGAGGTCCCAGAACGTAACGAACAAACGAAAGTGGTTGTAAACCATGGAAGGTGTGTTCCAAAGAAAAATTAAGTTCTGTACCCCAGTTGTGTGGTTTAAAAGATAAAGGGTGATTTATTCATTTTCCACAAAAGCACCCTTTGCATCAATATTTTTGATGCTGCAGCTGCAAATGAAGACCGATTTTTTTTTCTGTTTTGTATAGCCTAATCATATGCCTACTATAACTACTATTTTATTTTTCAGTACCTATTACGGTTTGGTAGTAATAAATACATAAAGTTTCGTAAAAGTGTAAAAATGTAACATTAATGTTTTATCGAGCAAGTTGGACCCTTCACCTTGTAAAAAAAACGTACCCACATGGACCTGGCAACTGTATTCAAAAGTTGGTGCAATTTATGTAAATTTTAAAATGTTATCATACCTGGTACTTTTATCTCAATTTTTTGTACTATAATTTTTTTCTCGCAGAGGGTAGATTTTGTGAAAATAACTCAATTAGATATTTTTTTATGATTCGTCCGTTCGATTAATGTAAAGAAAAATAATTTGTTTTTACGCTGATTGCCGTGTAGTGGCGGTCAAGAATATCCACTACCCCATATCCTCCCGTGGGTGTCGTAAAAGGCGACAAAGGGAAACAGGCAGGAGATGGGCAGCAGCATCTTCCTGATAGTAGCCAAATTACAATAAAAAAACTGCGGTTGCCAACCCGCTCGCCAAGCGTGGCAACTATGGCAAATACCCCCCTATGAATGACAGTAACAAAGAAACGGCCCCCAGTCCCCGGCGGCCCCGCTATTCCTGGCTACGGTGGCGACCATGGTAACGGCGGGGCAGGGGGTGCTAAGAATCTCCGGTGGAGGTTCGGTTGCCACCTTAGACGACTCGACCTGGCAACGTACAACGCACGCACCCTGAGGACTGACGAGAAGATCGTGGAGCTGGAAGAAGAGACAGACAAGTTGCGCTGGCATATTATAGGATTATCCGAAGTCCGAAGAGAGGGGGAGGACACGGTAATCCTCGAATCCGGCAACTTGCTCTATCACCGGGAGGGCGACCATCCGTCCCAAGGAGGTGTCGGATTTATCGTCCACAAGTCTCTCGTTAACAACGTTGTAAAGATCGGGAGTGTGTCGACGAGGGTTGCGTACCTTATACTCAGAATCACCAAACGGTATTCGCTGAAGGTCATACAGGTTTACGCACCAACTTCGGCACACCCCGATGAGGAGGTGGAGGAAATGTATGAGGATATCTCTAGAGCCATGCATTCCTCCAAAACCCAATATACGGTGTTAATGGGAGACTTCAATGCAAAACTAGGCACAAGAGAGAACGGTGAGCTGAAAGTAGGGAAATTTGGAATAGGGCAACGGAACCCAAGGGGCCAGCAGCTGGCCGACTTCATGGAGAAAGAGGGACTCTTTATGATGAACTCTTTCTTCCAGAAGCGGCCCCACAGGAAGTGGACCTGGTCGAGCCCCGACGGTTCCACAAAAAATGAGATTGACTTCATTATGACGACCAGACGACAACTGTTCAGTGATGTCTCCGTGATCGCGAGGGTGAAAACTGGTAGCGATCACCGAATGGTTAGAGGCACACTGAACCTAAACGTTAAGTTGGAGAGGTCTCGTCTAATGAAGTCAACGCTCCGTCCCCCTCGTGCTCTGTTCCAAAGTCCCGAAACCTTTCAGCTCGAGTTACAAAACCGTTTTCAGTGCCTGGAAGACTGCAATGAAGTGGACGATATGAATGACAAGCTCGTGGAAACTGTCCATGCGGTCGGAGCTAAGTTCTGCAAGACCCGCCGCAGAAGAACACAAAAACTCTCCGATCACACTCTTAATCTCATGGCTGTTAGACGGGAGATGAAGCTACATTCTTCAACAGACTTGACAGCATACAGGCATCTGAACAGACAGATCTCCAAATGCATGCGGCGGGACTTACGCAACTTCAATACAGCTCGTATTGAAGAAGCGATCGAGCGGAACCAAGGCTCCAAAGTCTTTGCCAGAGATCTGTCTGCCAGAAAGAGCCAACTGTCAAAGCTGAAGACAGAATGTGGCAGCATCGTTTCCGGGACACCTGAGATTTTGAGTGAGATTGAGAGGTTCTATGGGCAGCTGTACACATCATCGTTGGAGCCACACGCAAGTGTGAGTAACGATCCAAGAGCGAGTCTCATCCGACACTATTCCGAAGATATCCCGGATGTCAGTCTGAGCGAGATTAAAATGGCTCTCCAGCACCTTAAAAACGGTAAGGCCCCAGGCGAGGATGGAATTACAGCGGAGCTTCTGAAAGCGGGTGGAAGACCGGTACTTGAAGTCCTTCAGAAGCTCTTTAATTCTGTCCTCCATGGTGGCATTACACCGGAGGCGTGGAGCAGAAGTGCGGTGGTCTTGTTCTTCAAGAAAGGTGACAACGCTCTCTTGAAGAACTACAGACCGATTTCCCTTCTGAGCCGCGTCTACGTGCTGTTTTCGAGAGTCATTACGAATCGTCTCGCGCGCAGACTTGACGACTTCCAGCCTCCCGAACAAGCCGGTTTCCGAAAGGGCTTTAGCACCATAGACCACATACATACCCTTCGGCAAGTTGTACAGAAGTCCGAAGAGTACAATTTGCCACTATGTCTGGCGTATGTGGACTATGAGAAAGCCTTTGATTCCGTCGAAATTTGGGCGGTGCTGCAGTCCATTCAGCGGTGCCAAGTTGACTGTCGGTATATCGAAGTGTTGAAGTGCTTGTACAGTAGGGCTACGATGGCTATCCGAGTACAGAACCAGAATACGAAACCTATCCAATTGCAGAGAGGTGTAAGACAGGGTGACGTCATATCCCCGAAACTCTTCACCGCTGCATTGGAAGACGTTTTCAAGCTTCTGGACTGGAAAGGATACGGTATCAACATCAATGGCGAGTACATCACTCACCTTCGATTTGCCGACGATATAGTCCTTATGGCAGAATCGCTGGAGGACCTAAGCACTATGCTCAATGACCTAAATAGTGTTTCCCAACGGATAGGTCTTAAGATGAACATGGACAAAACAAAGATCATGTTTAATGTCCATGTCACACCTATGCCGGTAGTTGTTGGGAGCACTAAGCTCGAAGTTGTTGACGAGTATGTTTACCTGGGACAAATAGTCCGACTAGGTAAGTCCAACTTCGACCGAGAGGTCAATCGACGGATTCAACTCGGCTGGGCAGCGTTCGGGAAGCTACGACACATCTTCTCGTCAGACATACCTCAAAACCTTAAAACGAAATTGTACAACCAGTGCGTGTTGCCAGTGATGACTTACGGAACTGAGACGTGGTCCTTCACTGCTGGCCGTATGAGGAAGCTCAAGGTCGCTCAGCGAGCTATGGAGAGGGCTATGCTCGGAGTTTCTCTGCGTGATAAACTTAGGAATGAGGATATCCGCAGTAGAACCAGAGTGACCGACATAGCCCAACGGATTAGTAAGCTGAAGTGGCAGTGGGCCGGCCATATAGCTCGAAGAACCGACAACCGATGGGGAAGAAAGGTTCTCGAGTGGCAGCCTCGTACCGGTAGGCGAAGTGTAGGGCGTCCCCCCACGAGATGGAGTGACGACCTGGTAAGACATGCAGGAAGTCGATGGATGCAGGTGGCTCAGGACCGTGCTTTGTGGCATTCTTTGGGGGAGGCCTATGTTCATCAGTGGACTTGTGAAGGGCTGTAATGATGATGATAATGATGACGCTGATTTGGCCGATTTCAGACCTAATATTCATAGAAAAGTAAAAAGTAGTTATTTTTTTCTATCCAATTTTGGTATTAAACAAAATACATTCAAAATTACATTACATACGAAAAGAACCCCTTTGTCGTATCTCCTCAGTTTCAAGGCACTCCCATTCTTACCTCAGCCAGTATCGGTATCCTCGGAATCGACATATCGAGTGACGTGCAGTTTCGTGGTCACTTGGAAGGGAAGGCCAAATTGGCCTCTAAAAAGCTTGGCGTGCTCAGCAGAGCGGGACAGTATTTCATGCCGGCACACCGCCTGCAACTTTACAAGGCGCAAGTTCGGCCTCACATGGAATACTGTTCCCATGTCTGGGCAGGGGCTCCCCAGTGCCAGCTCCTTCCACTTGACCGCATCCAGTGCAGAGCGGCTCGAATCGTCGACGACCGAGACCTTTCCGATCGGCTCGATTCATTGGCACTGCGAAGAGATGTTGCATCCCTTTGCATTTTCTTTCGCATCTACCATGGGGAGTGCTCTGAGGAATTGTTCGGATTAATTCCAGCCGCCAAACTTCACGAACGCACATCGCGGCGGAACTCCCGATACCATCCACACCATCTGGATGATTGGCGGTCTACCACTGTGCGATTTAGAAGATGTTTTCTTCCTCGCACGACCTCCTTGTGGAATCGATTACCATCAGCGATTTTTCCGGACCGATACGACTTAGGGACCTTCAAGAAAAGAGCGTACTCCTTTTTAAAAGGCCGGCAACGCATCTGCGATTCCCCTGGTGTTGCAGTTGTTCATGGGCGGCGGTAGTCACTTACCATCAGGTGAGCCGCATGCTCGATTGCCCCTCTCCTATAAAAAAAAATTAAAAAAATACGATGCTTCTCAACTTTAGTTGTTATGGCGCATAGGAGTATGTAAGTGCAAGCGAGACTAAAGATATGGAAGTGACTAGTTCAGGTAGGTAATCCCTAGAGACCTGACCTACCCTAGATAATTGACGCAAAGGCTGATTTTGTGGAAAATTTATAAATCAATCTATATCTTTAAGCCACGCAACTTGGGTATAGGACTTAATTTTTTTTTTGGAACAGTCCTTCCATGGTCTACAAACCCTTTCATTTGATCGTTACGTTCTGGGACAGCTTGTATTGCTACTTACTATTTTATATGTGGTCATGATAACTTTTAAAAAAAATTGACGTATTGAGTCCACCAAGACGAGAGGGTTTATTTTATTAACCTTAGAATTACGTCAACTGGTTTCCTATTTCATATCAATAGCTTAAGTATGCGTAGTTTATTATTAAAATGATTTTCAACATTTATAACAGTTTTAATAATATAAGGGCCCTGTCATGTATTTTTTTAGTATTGGTTAGCCAAAGCACAAATATACCATACAGCCTATATAGATTTTATACTTTGTTTAATCGATTTAATTTGGTAAGCATTATTTAACACTACCTGTTAAAATAATAGAACATTAAATTTTATACACGTAAATTACCTATTTAAAAAGTCAAGAATACAATTTATTTTTTTCATCACAATTATAATAAACGCTCATGAGACGTACACTTTTCGATTTTCCAAACTATTTAATTTGTTTATTAACTCGGTTACGCTATAATATTTCACATGGAAATAAAACTGAAGACCCTTGTCATTCTTTCTTCACAAGACATTCGTTCTTATTTATCAGCAATGATGCATTTATCGGGAATCTATGCGTCACAACCAGAGCTTGTCACTCGCTCTCGCGTTATATAGCGTACTCCCGGGAGTACAAATATCAGTGGGGTGTCGCTCGCTCTAAAGATAGGTAATTAATTTTTTTATCATTACAATAAACACCTGAAAGTAAATAACACATTTATTCATAAAAAAATAAAATTTATCACAATGAATTAAATTACGAGTATCATAATATCAGATGCATTTATTTAAAATGACGATTTCATGACTAACTGATTATTTATTATTAAATTATTGGCGTACAGGCCATCTAGCGTCTATTTTACGCAATACTGTCGCTTTAATAGTCAATTATCAACTCTCAACTAATTTGTTGTTCGTTAAAATAACTTATATAATTAATTAGATGACGCATAAATGGAATACATTCAAATTAGTATACGAGTATAGTGTACATTAGTTTTTATTTGCTTTAAAATTTAACATAGTCATAATACTTATGAATAAGAATATCTGTTGGAGCGTTAATATTATTTTTATTTTATCAGATAGAAAATTATATTTTAAACTTGTAGGAGTCACGCCAATTTAATCTCTGAAACTGTTTAAATAGCCCTAGCGCGTTCGCCCGATGATGCAGCCGTGCAATGTTTGCGCGGTGGGCAAAGCGTCCTCAACTCTCAGTACACGTGCAGATGGTATATTTCTGCTTGCAGTTAATGTCCCAGAGAGACAGAAAAAAATTATTATGATTAAAATTTTATGGTTTATTATCACATGAATAAATAAATACTCCTTACTCTGTGCTATTATATCGTGTTATAACTAGTACTACTATTTTCGGAGAACGCTATCGTTCGTTATAGGCAGAAAGATTTGTTTATATTACCTACTTTTATACGTCTTAGAGCCATGCTGCATAGCATGTATTAGTAGTATAGTTGTATCACGAATGAGTCAGATCGACCGGGAAAGGACCACGCTCTCACAGTATACCAGCGTAAAATAGCAGCTTAACCCTGCTGTGTTTCGTATGTTAAGTGTAGAGAACACGGGTGTGAGGACTAAGATGGAATGCCTCTTTTCAAGTAAAAATGGTATCGGCTTTTGTAGATTTTGCACAGTTGCCTCCTTCCCTTTGAAATATGTGGTGGTATCTGCCTCTACACATAGTTGCCGTTTTTTGCAATGTTTTCAAATGTCATACAGTTGCCGTTTCTTTAGAGAATGTGTGGTGAACTTTGGAAGCTCGGAATTCTATGGTTCGCAATACATTTTTGTCCATTTCTTTTAATTTTTAATTTTGCAATTCGCTAGCGCCAGTACGGCGCGACGAATCGCTTGCGCGAATGTGTCATGAACGCAGCAGAACGGCAAGATTGAGTGCGTTTGCCTGGAGGTAGCTATATCGGCGCGTCCATGACTTAAATGAAGTCTGGGATGGTCGATCGTTGTAATATTTAGCACGTGTTAATATCTGTTAGTAGGTGGTGATAACTGATAAACCGTATGCTGCTCACTGTCATCCGCACGAGGACGTGCGACAGTCAGATGTGGCCGTGTCTGTGCGTCTAGAAAATACTAGAGGTTGCATCACTCTAGCGGAGTAATTATTCTAGTGCAGGAAAGAAAGATGCAGTTGCTGGGAGGCTGGTCTGTGATGCACTGGGATGTGTTGTGTTGCTGTTGGTTTGCATAATTTGGTGTTATCATGTCACTACGTTCCTCACATTACACTACTGTGTGATTGTGACAGGGACATATTTCCGGTATGGCCAGACTGTAATTGATCTAAACTGAATTGAAAAAAAAAGAGTAAGAAAAAAAATAGTTCTTACTATCATTACAGGGCTTTGTGCCGGTCCAATGATATGGCTATAGGGAATAGAGATTCTGGACTAGCATCAACAGTACTTGAAAAAAAAAAAAAGAGAGTAAGAAAAAAATGGTTTCTACAATCATTGCAGGGCGTTTGCCGGTCTAATGATAAGGTCTACAGGAAATAGTGATTCCGGACTAGCATAAACAGTACTTGAGAAAAAAAAGAGAAAATAGAAAAAAGAATGATTCTATTAAAAAAAGGGAGAAATGATTGCAGGGCTTGTCTTAATCCAATTATATGGCTACGGACTAATCATTCCGATCTAGCATGAAGAAGATTATAGTTTTGTAGGGCTTACTGCCAGAACAAAACTGATTGTCGCCCAAGTCTGAAGGGTCAATATGGACCGGACGAGATGGTGTTTTGTCAGGATAATTGAAAGATGGTTTTTCTTTCTACAGATAACTAAGATTGTGATGGAGCGCGTGCGAGGACACACGCATGTCAGTATGGTCGTGGCGGCATCTGCACCATTGCACGTGCGGCGACGTCGGTGTAGCTAGAAAGAATTCTTGTAAATGACATGTGTACCGCACACCTGCGCCATTGTACCTGCGATGACGCCCGTTTTGCTTGTATAAAATGGACGAAGCGTCCGCCGTTAGGGCCGTCTTGGCTCTGACGTGGAACGGTGTACTTCTTCCCCCAGCTTTTTCTTTAAATTTACATCATATTTTACCTTTTAACTATATTAAGTGTAAAATGGATGATTCGACAAACAGCGCCATTTGATGCATGTGCACTTCCTTTCCGCGCCAAAATTTTGAGCGAAGTGACGTTATCGACCGAGTCGACCAATCGGCGTGTATGCGCGCGTCAAAGACCGCCGTCCTAATTTGGCAGTTGCCCGACAGTTGACCAACAATTTAGTTTGAAAGGAATCGGTTAGCCCATTAACTTGATTTATCGGCCGATAAGTAATCGTTATAATATGCGCACTTGCATACATCTCAATACTGATTAGGAAACCGACTAAACTCTCGCTTGATAGAAGGTCTGCAGTGTGCGGTGTCTTTTACATGTATATTGTCGTATGGTGGCAGCGTGAGGAAATCCATTACAATATTACGTTCCGTCACGAATTTTAAAGCCGAGTTTGATACCTGCCAAAAGATCTATGTATTTTTGACGAAGTCGGACGCAAAAAAACGCGGGAATAAAAACCAGCGACCAGTAGCTACGCCCAAGGTGCAAATCATTCAGTACTGCGATCCGTGTGCGTCATTCCACCTGCCAAGCATGGCGGTAATGGAAAACCCAAGACCCCTGTCATGCAGTGGTCTTCTATCGGCTGATAAAAAAGAAAAAGAATTGCAACATCAAAAAAATTGTTGATGCTTCGACATTTTGATATTCTTTTTTTATTTATCATGAAACAAAAAAATATAGTCACAACTCACAACATATAATTATTACCAATGTAAATACAAATAAATATTTGTAAAATGTTATTTTCCATGCTTTATAATAGCTTAACCTGTGTGTATGTCTGTCTGTTACATATATACTATATAATACATTAATAAAAACATTTATCACAACCTATCAAAAGTTAAATGCTGGACCTTTTCTATAGATTATCTCATATTTGCCATAGTTGCCAGTGTGCAGGCGAGTTGACAACCGCAGTTTTGTTAGTATTTGAGGTGTTAACAGAATGATGCTTTTAATTTCCCTCTGTTGCCCCTTTCGACGCACGATTATCTTATACCGCCACACCGCACAGCATAAAATTTTTCATTACGACTTTATCATATAAACATAGGCGATAATATGATACGCGAGTCTCATCGTACTCTTTCACAAACGTAATAACCCTCACAATATTCAAAGATTAAATGTGGACGGTAACAGGGACTTTATCCCACTTCTGATTTTAAGAAACTATTCTACTTGTGATGTTAGAAACTACTCTTAAAATTATTTAAATAAAAGAATATTACTCGTATTATAAACTTCTCTAAGGGTTAAATGTTATAAATAATTAAAGTGTGAGAGCGGATGTTCAACTTCCTCTCTTGCTTACACAATTATCAATTATCAAGGATGAAACGGCTTACTGCACTACACATTCTGTATAGAACACATACAGTTCGACCAACCGTAATATGTCCCCGGCGCAATCACGTATTGATGTAATGTGAAGAACATAATTACATGATAACACCAAAGTATGCAAACCAACAGCAACACAATGCAACACAGAGCAACCTCTCAGCAACAAGATCTTCCTTGCTTACACTTGAAGAACTACTACAACGAACAGAATCACGTCACTTGTCATATTTAGGCAGAATCTCAGTGTAGAGGTAATGTTTTAGCCCAACGGGCATAATAATGACATGAGACTCTTAGAGTTACCGACTGATCCCTCTTAGTCGCCTACGCGATACTTTATACTGCTAGAATAGATGGGAGATTACAGTATTACCCTGGTTTCCTCATATTTTCTTTTATTTTTTTACCCTCGTTCCTAACTCGGCTTTTCCTGACAATTCACATGTGTGGAGGCTAAAGTAAAGTTACTGGCTTAATGTATCTTTCCCGTCTCGGCCCTTTCTAACCTTCAAATATCGACTAAGCTTTTACAGAATTGAGTACATCGCCCAAATCAGATTTTAGAATACAACGTTTCCTACTAGAGTTTAACACATGTTAAAGATACACTGAAGATACAGGGCACCCAGCTACACGCGCTCAGGCCAGGGACTTCGCTGCGTTCCCGCCATTGGGCAGTCGCGTCACACTCGCGCCAACGATCCTTCAGCATCGCACTCGTGGTAGAGAGCCGTCGGCACGACACCGCACTCGCGACAGCGAGCTGTCGGCACTAAGTCATTTGGTCACACACACAGTGGCTTTTCACATAGGCACAAAGTTAGGGTTAACTATAGTTATATGAAACATTTTACTCTAAGTATTTTCAATGTAAAATTTTAGGCACACAAAAGTAGGAAAAAAATACGTTGAAACAACTATATCAGATTTACAAGCGTGCACTCAAGTATATCCAACACTGGTCTCGTAAAATATGTATCCAAAATAACTTAAGATCGGAATAGATGTAAAAAGTTCCAGGTGCATGAAATTAAAAGAAATTAGGATAAATGTATAGAGAACCATAGAATTTCGGACTTCCAAAGCTCACCAGATATTCTCTTAAGAAACAGCAAATGTGTGACATAACAATCACCAACTATTGCACATATTGCAAAACGGCAACTATGTGAGGAGACGGATCCCACCACATATTCCAAAAGGAAGAAGGAATAAGCGCAAAATCTACGCATGGCAAAAGGCAACTGCACGCATTAAAGCTTGACTTAAGCTTATCAAGTGTTTGTACACACAACCTGCAATCAATAAGATAAACATTTGACGTCATGAAAGCTCTTATTATTTAATTACTCAGTTTTCATATCGGTCCATGGCGCTTTCATCTCGTTCTCCATCTGTGAAAAAATCAGACAGAAGGCGGCCCTACTGCCTTGACAGGGGCGTTGCTGGATCGCACGCTGACATTATAAACCAATACATCTCACTACATCTATGTCTAGCAGGATGGGGGCATCACAGAATCGCTAGTCCTTCACACATGATTCTTAATCACGTACCAATGTGAGGACGGAGGCATCACTGAATCGCACGTCCCATTACATATTAGGTTTTATGAAGAAAGAAAATTTCGTAATTAATTCATTATAATAATTATATTAACTACATAAAGATGCAATGCACCTTCATTAAACGTAGTACTATCGCCATCATAAATCACAGCTAGATCCATTAGTGACTCTAATAACGGACGTTTTGATTATCGTTGAAGAAAAATACTTTGAAAATGCATGATCACTTTACATATAAATGTTTCATCACAACAATTACGGCTATAAATAACTAACAGCTCACATACATATGTATCATTAGGATAAATTTAAAATATTCAGTGGACCTTAAACAAAATATTTAACACTTGATCCAAGCTGCAGCTATGTATATTATGGTTGTAACACGAATGGGTCGACTCGACCGGGAAAGTACCACGCCCTCGCAAAATACTAGCGTAAAATAACAGCTGAATGCTGCTGTGCTTCGTATAGTGAGTGTAGAGAGCCGGATATCCTTTTCACTGCAAATGAGGCATTCCAGCTAAGTCCCAATGATCACAACGCATCTGCATTTTGATTATCAATTGAAGATAGATGAAGATGTCTATGCACAACAGCATTCGCTTACTATCATGTGAACTATGTGCTCTCTTGCCATTATTATTCAATAAAAACATCATATAAAATAAAAACATGGAACTAAGAAAATTCACTAAACAGTGGATAATATCAAAGAACAACTTATAATAACTACACTTCAGACTTCCAAGAAATGCTTTTTGTTTCGTAAGGAAACACATTTTAAATTGTAATTTTATTATGCAACAACACGAACACTGAAGCGATCTTGTTTGTTATCCAAACCAACTTAAATATTTTCTGAAAATATTTGTAGTTTGCGTGTAAAAGTACGTGAATAAAATATTAAAGTATTCTGCCTTAGGTGGTATAAAATTGGACGCACTTCCTTGCTTTCTTAACATTCGGAACATTTTTAGTTAAATTTCATATAAATAAAAAGTATTTTACGATCTGGGTTGGTGGTACCATCCTCTTACCAATTTTTGTCGCTAAGTACTAGGACCTGCACTGATGTGTTTCTGTCTAAAGCATATAGAGTATTTTATACGTATTAGAACCATGGTGCAGCTAAATTGTTAATTATTTATTTATTTCAGACAGAGCCCATACGAGAAAAATTCAAACTGTTGTAAGATAGATCTACTCAAAAACATATACACTGTTATGCTGTTATGTGGACCCGGACACACGCTTGTAGAAGTGGCAAGTGCCACCGATGAACGAATACTACAAGGATACTGTTGGTGCTGTTCCGCAAACGGGTCAGCGCGGAGGCACACCGCCTTCTAACTATCGCGGCGAAGTCGTCAATACGGCTCTCTGCAAACATACTTGAGGCGCCGCGTCGCCATGGCAGCTCCAACAATACCCTCAAGGCATTGTTGTATTGGCAACGTAGATCGCTGTGTGCTCACTGTGTATAGCTCACCCACAGACTGCAACGGTAGAACGGTTAACAGAAAGCTTTCAAAAGCGTTAAAGTAACGTTTTTAAAGCTTTCCTGCCTATTACAACGCGCAAACCTGCGAGTCAGCATATTACAACGAACCGCCAACAATCTACGCTCTATCTCCATGTCCATATCGTCCTTCAAATCAACTGTAACCCAGTAGCCCAGGTATTTAAAACTTACAACCCGCTTCAAAGGTTTCCCACACAATGTAATTTCCGGAAGAGTAGTGTAGTTAATTGAGCCCGATTTAAATAGAATCCACTCAATTTACTTGTGTTGTACTCAAGTCCGTGAGCCGCTGCGTAGCTCTCACAAATAGACAAAAGTCGTCTCATGCCGCTAATAGATGGACTCAACAGAACCATATCGTCAGCGTAACTGATATTATTCACACAAACACCATCAACGTAACAGCCAACATTGGCACTGTTGAGTTGACCCATCAGCTGATTTACATAGAGGTTGAACAGTCTTGGAGAGCTCAATCCACCCTGTCTCACGCCGCATTGTAACCAATATACTTCGAAATAAGAGATATCCCATTTCACAACATTTTTCTGGTGCCCGTACCAGTATTGGAATAACTATATAATCTCTCTAGGTACACTAGACTCATCATATAGCTTCTGTCACAATTTAGCAAAATTTACAAGGTAAATCAAAAAACATGCGAATACAGACGTTTTTCTGGCAGTGTAGTATTAGACAGTCTGTTTAAGGGACATAATAACGTGTTCGGTCGACAAACCGGGCCTAAAGCCAAATTGGTTATCATTTAGTTGTACATGCTCCGCTAATATGTTATCAAGCAGACTGACCAGTACTTTCGACATAATATTAGCCAAGGATATTGGCCTATAATTTGTAATATCAGAGGCATCCCCGTCTTATTTTTAATAATAGGCACTACAACGGTTTTAGTAAGCTCAGCCGGTAAGTAACTATGACTTACACATAAACTATAAAACATAGCAAGTACTCGAGGTAAGTGAACGCCAGCATATTTCAAGTGTTCAATGCTCAAACCATCATAATTACCCATTGAATAGTGTCTCTAATGATCTTAGCCGAGAATACAATCTGGGAGCCACCCGGATAGGTGGCCCGAGCATTGCACACCTGCTCAATACTAACTACTGGAGGCTCAACCGTAAAATGATTACGAAATGCACTGGCGATTTCAGATGGCCCGCACACCCCTGCTACGCTCACAGGGAGTATGGTTGTACCACGATGAGTCGTCTCGACCGGGGAAGGACCACGCTCTCACAGAATACCATCATAAAACAGCAGCCTAATGTTGTTGTGTTCTGTACGGAGACTTAGAGACCGGAGCCCCTTTTTACTTAGTCTTCAGGGGTAAAAAAGCATATGTATCTTCTTAATCAAGAATAGATGTAGATGTATATGTACTACAGCATCGATTTACCATCAGTACCACAGTACACTCGCTTGTCACCTATATTCAATAGAAAAAAAAAAAATGGTTTTATTTCAGAGGTTTATTTCAGATTCAGATTATAATTAAATTTGAGGCTGTGAAGTTTCTTAGTCCTCAAACAAAATTAAAAATATTATACACAAAAGTTTGTGTACAAAATGTGTATGAGTCTTTCCGTTTAGGGACCAACATTTTGCCTATTTCTGCTGCCAGGCAGGAGTGCGTGCAAGGCTGTTTTCCTATGTATAAGATTTAGAGATCAGTACAATTACAGTTCCTTCGATGCCCTCAATGGTGACATCACATCTGTTGCCTTTTTTGTTTGGAGTTGGTTGCAGGTATATATTGGCTGCAATACCCATTTATAGTAAGGCGAATATTAAGTTCGTTTATAACGTAAATTTTATAAAAATACTGCTTTCATTTCATATTCATAATCATAATCGTAACCTTTATTGCAATCAAATGGTTTGTACGTGGTAAAAATGTAGTGTTTTGTACGTGGTAGAGCCATACTGCAGCTATATTTCGGGTATAATTGTAGCACGTATGGGTCGGCTCGACCGGGGAAAGACCACGCTCTAACAGAATACCAGCGTAAAATAGCAGCTTAATGCTGCTGTGTTTCGTATGGTGAGTGTAGAGAACCGGAGACCATATTTACTGGAAAAGAGGCATTCCATCTTAGTCCCCACGGGTGACAACGTATCTGCATTTTGATTCGCAAACGAGGATAGATGTAGATGTGTATGGGTCGCAGCAACTACTTACCATCAGGTGGACTGTGTGCTCGTTTGTCACCCTATCCTATAAAAAAATGGTAACGAAAGATGTGATGTTTTAAAAATATTCCGCATTTGATCCCGGTTTGGGCGCAGCAATTATAAAAAATTAAATTACTTTATTTAATATTATTATTAAATTATATTTTCAGACTTCGCTATTAAGTTACATTATTAGATTACATTATTAAGTTAAATTTTTAAATAAGTATACAATATTAGATAAATTATTTAATATTATATAAATTCAATTCAAATAATAATAACAATATCAAGTACGAAAGAACAGTAATAGCAGTAATAATTAAAAAAGAAAATTATATAGAATTATAAACAAAACAATAATTATTGAAAAATAATAAAATGAAATAGGCAGGCTGAAGTTGTCCACACAAATTAAATAGCATTTGTAATTGTATTAAAATATTCATTTTGAATTAAATATAAAATTAAACTAATTTTTACGGATTTTATCGCGTTTAATTGAACTTTTTAATACCCGACGTTTCGGGTCACGGGACGGGGCCATGGGTGCTATAAAGCACCCAAAACGTCAGGTTTTAAAAAGTTAAACTAAACGCGATAAAATCCGAAAAAAGTTATTATCTTTTAATGTGTAGTCTTCGTGTAATTTGGAAGGTTATTAATTTTTTTACTAAAAAAATTTAAAATCACCGTTGGAGTCACACGCAAGTGTGAGTAACGATCCAAGAACAAGTCATATCCAACACTATTCCTGTGATATCCCGGACGTCAGTCTGAGCGAGATTCATGGAGGTACTACTCTGGAGGCGTGGAGCAGAAGTGCTGCTCCTCTGCTCTCCTCTGCCTCTGCAGAGGAGCAGCACTTCTGCTCCACGCCTCCAGAGTAGTACCTCCATGAATCTCGCTCAGACTGACGTCCGGGATATCACAGGAATAGTGTTGGATATGACTTGTTCTTGGATCGTTACTCACACTTGCGTGTGACTCCAACGGTGATTTTAAATTTTTTTAGTAAAAAAATTAATAACCTTCCAAATTACACGAAGACTACACATTAAAAGATAATAACTTTTTTCGGATTTTATCGCGTTTAGTTTAACTTTTTAAAACCTGACGTTTTGGGTGCTTTATAGCACCCATGGCCCCGTCCCGTGACCCGAAACGTCGGGTATTAAAAAGTTCAATTAAACGCGATAAAATCCGTAAAAATTAGTTTAATTTTATATTTAATTCAAAATGAATATTTTAATACAATTACAAATGCTATTTAATTTGTGTGGACAACTTCAGCCTGCCTATTTCATTTTATTATTTTTCAATAATTATTGTTTTGTTTATAATTCTATATAATTTTCTTTTTTAATTATTACTGCTATTACTGTTCTTTCGTACTTGATATTGTTATTATTATTTGAATTGAATTTATATAATATTAAATAATTTATCTAATATTGTATACTTATTTAAAAATTTAACTTAATAATGTAATCTAATAATGTAACTTAATAGCGAAGTCTGAAAATATAATTTAATAATAATATTAAATAAAGTAATTTAATTTTTTATAATTGCTGCGCCCAAACCGGGATCAAATGCGGAATATTTTTAAAACATCACATCTTTCGTTACCATTTTTTTATAGGATAGGGTGACAAACGAGCACACAGTCCACCTGATGGTAAGTAGTTGCTGCGACCCATACACATCTACATCTATCCTCGTTTGCGAATCAAAATGCAGATACGTTGTCACCCGTGGGGACTAAGATGGAATGCCTCTTTTCCAGTAAATATGGTCTCCGGTTCTCTACACTCACCATACGAAACACAGCAGCATTAAGCTGCTATTTTACGCTGGTATTCTGTTAGAGCGTGGTCTTTCCCCGGTCGAGCCGACCCATACGTGCTACAATTATACCCGAAATATAGCTGCAGTATGGCTCTACCACGTACAAAACACTACATTTTTACCACGTACAAACCATTTGATTGCAATAAAGGTTACGATTATGATTATGAATATGAAATGAAAGCAGTATTTTTATAAAATTTACGTTATAAACGAACTTAATATTCGCCTTACTATAAATGGGTATTGCAGCCAATATATACCTGCAACCAACTCCAAACAAAAAAGGCAACAGATGTGATGTCACCATTGAGGGCATCGAAGGAACTGTAATTGTACTGATCTCTAAATCTTATACATAGGAAAACAGCCTTGCACGCACTCCTGCCTGGCAGCAGAAATAGGCAAAATGTTGGTCCCTAAACGGAAAGACTCATACACATTTTGTACACAAACTTTTGTGTATAATATTTTTAATTTTGTTTGAGGACTAAGAAACTTCACAGCCTCAAATTTAATTATAATCTGAATCTGAAATAAACCTCTGAAATAAAACCATTTTTTTTTTTTTCTATTGAATATAGGTGACAAGCGAGTGTACTGTGGTACTGATGGTAAATCGATGCTGTAGTACATATACATCTACATCTATTCTTGATTAAGAAGATACATATGCTTTTTTACCCCTGAAGACTAAGTAAAAAGGGGCTCCGGTCTCTAAGTCTCCGTACAGAACACAACAACATTAGGCTGCTGTTTTATGATGGTATTCTGTGAGAGCGTGGTCCTTCCCCGGTCGAGACGACTCATCGTGGTACAACCATACTCCCTGTGAGCGTAGCAGGGGTGTGCGGGCCATCTGAAATCGCCAGTGCATTTCGTAATCATTTTACGGTTGAGCCTCCAGTAGTTAGTATTGAGCAGGTGTGCAATGCTCGGGCCACCTATCCGGGTGGCTCCCAGATTGTATTCTCGGCTAAGATCATTAGAGACACTATTCAATGGGTAATTATGATGGTTTGAGCATTGAACACTTGAAATATGCTGGCGTTCACTTACCTCGAGTACTTGCTATGTTTTATAGTTTATGTGTAAGTCATAGTTACTTACCGGCTGAGCTTACTAAAACCGTTGTAGTGCCTATTATTAAAAATAAGACGGGGATGCCTCTGATATTACAAATTATAGGCCAATATCCTTGGCTAATATTATGTCGAAAGTACTGGACAGTCTGCTTGATAACATATTAGCGGAGCATGTACAACTAAATGATAACCAATTTGGCTTTAGGCCCGGTTTGTCGACCGAACACGTTATTATGTCCCTTAAACAGACTGTCTAATACTACATTGCCAGAAAAACGTCTGTATTCGCATGTTTTTTGATTTACCTTGTAAATTTTGCTAAATTGTGACAGAAGCTATATGATGAGTCTAGTGTACCTAGAGAGATTATATAGTTATTCCAATACTGGTACGGGCACCAGAAAAATGTTGTGAAATGGGATATCTCTTATTTCGAAGTATATTGGTTACAATGCGGCGTGAGACAGGGTGGATTGAGCTCTCCAAGACTGTTCAACCTCTATGTAAATCAGCTGATGGGTCAACTCAACAGTGCCAATGTTGGCTGTTACGTTGATGGTGTTTGTGTGAATAATATCAGTTACGCTGACGATATGGTTCTGTTGAGTCCATCTATTAGCGGCATGAGACGACTTTTGTCTATTTGTGAGAGCTACGCAGCGGCTCACGGACTTGAGTACAACACAAGTAAATTGAGTGGATTCTATTTAAATCGGGCTCAATTAACTACACTACTCTTCCGGAAATTACATTGTGTGGGAAACCTTTGAAGCGGGTTGTAAGTTTTAAATACCTGGGCTACTGGGTTACAGTTGATGTACTCCAATCGATACAGAAATCGCTGGAGAAGTTTGGTAATTTCCTGAAACAACTTGGCTAGGGTTATTCAAATAAGTTTTCTTCATATTTAGTTCAGCTCCTTGAAAACCATAATGCTGCAATTTTTAATATTAATACATCATGCCGTAAGCAATCAAAAGCCTTTGATAAGTCACAAAAAATACTGGCACATTTATTTGAGCTATCCAAAGATTCTAGAATGAAATAAATTACTTTTCTAATGGGCATTCGATCGATCGTCCTCTTTTAAATCCAAATTGTGCCGTTGTAAATAAATTAATTTCTTCAAAGTACCCTATAATTCTAGATTGGCTATGATGGCTTCTAATATTTTTGATAAAGTCGGCAATATACAAACTGGCCTGTAATCACTGAGCTCTGTGGAATCCCCTTTTTTGAAAAGTGAAGCAACCCTACCCGGTTTGAGTACGTCGGGGAATATGCCATTAGCTAAGCACGAATTGACAATAATAAATATCAATTCGAATAAATTATTGTTCCTTTTAATAAGATTTCTTAATGTCCTAGTGCTCATATCGTAAATGTCTAATGCAGATTTTTGCTTCTTGCTAGTAACAATCTTCTTTAGCTCTGTATAATCTAATGGGTAAAAAAAAATAGATGTTAGTAGCCTTTTGAAGTAATCTTAGTATTTCATACAATTTTCTGCGTCAATTTCTAAATTACTCGTTAATCTATGTGCCATATTGCAGAAAAAGTCATTAAAACTTCTTGCATTTTTTTAAGATTCTGTAATTATTTGCCCACTATCGTTTTTATCGATTCAATACTAGATTTTGTATTATGCCGTTTATTTTGCCTTATCTGCTCATTTATAATATTCCACGATTCTTTAATTTTATTTTTTGCCTCCTTAATCCTGATACGATACTGTAATTTTTTTGCGGTTACCATTGTTTTTAGTAATAATTTCTTATATTTTTAAAATTTTCAATTTTTTCTGTTGGGTAGGGTAGTGCTCTTGTAATATTTCCATTTTAATTAAGTTTTTCTGACTAGTTTCTATACCTAATGTAGTCCATTTTTATGTTTGCTCCTTACATGTTTTTATTTATTTTTGGAAAAGCAATGTTGTAAAAATAGTGATGTAAAATTCTCATTCTTGCATTCGCGTCATCAGTCATTATAATTTTTGATTTGATCCCAGTGTGATTTTTGTTGAACAAATAATTAAAATAATCAAGGTTATTCCTTGAAATGTTTCTGCCTATATAAGTTTCATATTTATTGTTACAGTTTTTTTGATTAACTAATTATAATTTAATTGCATTATGATCAGAAAGTTTTTGACTACCTTTACATTCATTAAAATTAACAATAAAGTTATCTATACAATCAGAACAGGTTTAAATTCGTTTATTTGTTTCGGTTCTAGTTGGTTCGTTTAGTATCCATTTACAATTAAATTTTTTAAGTATTGTATCAATCTTTTTAATATCTGCGTCAATTTTTAAAACATTCAAGTTCAAGTCCTCTGCTATTACATTTTTTTTTTGTTCTCTTGACAAAGTTTATTTAAAAGTTTTGTAAGTATTTCAAAGAATAGGCTCATATCATAGTCAGGTCGGTAAAGTGCAATGATTATTGTTTTTGAGGATCTCAATTCTACTGCTACGAATTCATAATTCATTTCAAATGATAGATTATTTATGTCGTTCCTAATTTTATATTCTAAAGTATTTTTTACACATATCGCAGTTCCGCTGTGTTCAAAAATTATTCTATTAAAACAAGTCGCGAGTGTATAGTTTTCAATAATCATCGCCTGTATTTGATGGTTTTTACCCCACGTCTCCGTCAAACACAACACGTTGCAGTTCTATTCATTAGCTAAGCTTTCCATATCTAAGTATTTTTATGTATACTTCGAACATTTGCATTAAGAATTACCGTTCTTGAATCGGCTCTTGCGATGTTGAAAAATTTGTGCCTTTATAATTTGAGGAAGTGTATTCGTCTTGGCATTTGATGAAACACAGTGAGGATTATCCTTGAAACTTGCGGTCTGTACTTGTCATTACATTTTCTATAACAAAGTTTTTCAACGATTTATAGTTACTTCTGTTTTCATGTATCATACTCGGGTCCAGAAATTTAATATTTTTGCTGACTTTAGCTATGTTAACTATTTGATCATTGATATGGTAAATCTCATTTTCGTTCTTGCCATTATAACGCAAACCAGTGATTATCATGTTAAATTTCCTATCTGGCTGGTTTACAACATTGTTTAATAGTTTTATGTACTTTGGTTGATTATGATAAATAGAACTTTCATATTTAGTAATAAGTACTGCTACTGTATCTTTATTTTTTCAGTCTTTTAATCTTTTCGCCATAATTTTGTAATAATTTTTTGAAATCCTGCTTCCGGGTTACAGTTATTAATTGCACACTCAGTGTTTTCTAATATCTTTGAAGCTAATGCTTGTCCGATACTATAAGAAAATATTATAACGCGATTGTTTTTTGGCTTTTGTTTAGTTTTATCACTATATAATCTTAATTTATTTACTATTAGATTCGTTTTTGTATTATCTACTTCTATAGCACTAGATTTTGATTCATCTAACTCTATTGGTCGGCTTTGTCCAGATTTATTATCTTTTTTCTTTTCCATAGTATTTCGATTTGTAAGAGATGCACACCTTTTGGGTATACTCATCGCTTCAGTATATTTGCTTTTGTAATTTTGTATTTTCCATGTTTTCATATTTTCTATTTCATTATGAGCTTTTTCTTATTCTAATTTAAAATATGCGATTTCTTTTAACAACTCTTCTTCTCTGTCATTTTGATAAGTACTAATATCTGGCAAACTATGTCATCATCGGAACTGCTTGATTCTTTCTCTTCAGACTTATGCAATGGCGTTACTGGAAGTGCCTTATGCCTAGTGCTTCCTTTTGTCAAGTTATATGAACAAAGAGTGTCAGTGTTTTCACTCGCTATTACTTAGCTTACGCACGTTTGGCATTTCCAGATTTTCTTTTTTAATTTGTCCATGATATTAACTTTGGAGCTCAATAATTGTGCACAAGTTATTTCGTAAAAATTTTTGCAATATGCACAACAAAGTATATCACTTTTTTTAATTATTATCTTTTGGCATTTACAGCAAATAGGGTACTTGACCATTTTCTGAGCTATTCTTTTATCCATATTTTGCTCCAAGTAATAAAGTAAAACAGTAATAAAGAAAAAAAATATGTAAATAGTATCAATCAGCTGCGAGACTTGAACTTATTACCAACGGCTTATAAGGCATAGAGTGTGCAGTATGGTACGACTATATAATATTTTGTGTCGCGTAACAGTCTGTTCATAGAGATTTATATTATTACACTTCGTTGCCGTTTGTTTTGTTTATAGAGTTTAAAATTCAAATTTAAACTTAAAATTCTACATAATATTTAATTTTATCTACAATATTAAAAACTATGATAACAAAAAAAAAACTAAAACTAGAAACTTAATTATCATATAGTCCTACTCCCCGTGGTATAGTGCCAAGAACTCTGGCTACGTTTCCTCACTGAATAGCTATACTTGGCCTTTGAGCGAGGAAAGAACCAGCCCTCTTATCACCAGCAGCAACGAACAGCCGCGGATGGAGTTCCTTTAGGAACTTCACCGCACGTGGACCCCACGGACCGATAGTCTCTACAGCAAATGGCGCAAATATGTAGTCATCTCTCAGAGACTCATATTTGCGCCACTTACTCAGTTCAGCTGCATCTGATGCGGCCCCGGCTTTAAACGAGGTACCCCTGAGATGAGAGGCCGCCAGAGTGTCAAAACTTAAAACATTCACAAAAAGTCAAATTGTGCAGGTTAGAAGATTCGATCTCGCGCCTTCAATTGACCAACTCGAGTGCGTAGCCAACACGCTACCGTTACATCTTACTTATTCTGTTAAATTAATGGTTCTAATACAAACAAATATTAAATGACAGATTCGTTAGGAGCGTTTTGTATTTGTTTGAAATTTTTCCTTCAACCGTCACTTTAAATCACAAATATAAAGTTTTTAAGTTTCTAAAGTATTTATTGTTTTATATTTCTGTTTTTATTTGTCTCACTGTTTATTAATGGATTTATGATATATTTAGTATTATTTTGGGATAAAATAGCACATATCAAATTTTATTGCTGTTGATATTTCACCGTAAAATTCACAATAATGCAGTCTAATTTGCATATTATATGTCTTGATAACACTCTCACACACGTATTGAACAGTTTTCTCCACTTTTTTGATAAATCTAACAAGATACAGTTGATTAACTATTTTTAAACAATTAAATTACGGTAGCACAATGTTCACATGACAACTCTCTTTCTACGTCTAGAAGTGATTTTTGAACAGGTCGGAATTGCATAATTTTGGTTTTATTAAAATTGATCTCTAGGTTGTGATGTGTCAGACAATTTATGACCTGGTTCAATACATGGTCCAATTTAAATTCTGGCCTTTTGTGTATGAAATAGGAATACAGATGTCATCTGCAAATAAAACAAAGGTTTCACTCAATACCCTATGTAGTCCGCTTATATTTACATAAATAACAAACATCCCAAAACT
Source organism: Parnassius mnemosyne (assembly GCA_963668995.1). Taxonomy (NCBI): domain Eukaryota; kingdom Metazoa; phylum Arthropoda; class Insecta; order Lepidoptera; family Papilionidae; genus Parnassius; species Parnassius mnemosyne. Next base: position 13,441,682 of record CAVLGL010000046.1, on the reverse strand, counting down.
CTGCCCTGAGGGATGCATCAAGTAGTGTGGATTGCTTCAGATCTAACGTTGCGGATTTCACCAGTATCATAGATATAATGCACTATCTCTACATATTGTTTGCGGTTTCCTAGATAAGATTTAAACCATTCGTATGCCGTATCACGTATACCGATATCATATAACTTTTGTAATATTATTGGATATTGTACTCTATTATAGGCATTTATTTGGACATATCTAATAGTATACACCCCACAGCGAATTTCTTTTCATTTAGAATATCATGTATTTTTTGTATACTGCAAGTGTAGTTGACCGTTTCTTCCTAAAACAATTTATGAATAAACTCTATTAGACATTGCCTTTTTAAAGATTTTCGAAAATGTTGGTAACATTGCAATCGTTCTATAATTTATAGTGTCTGCTTTTGTATCCTTTTTATGTATAAGTGACCCGAGTTTTCTTCATTTTAATTTGAATAAAATTATATTCTTACATAAAGTTTAGCAGAAAGTTTAATAGTTCCGATTCCTCTAAAGTATTCACGTTTATGTAACCTCCAATTATAATTGGCTTTTTGTATATTCTAGTAACATTTTAATTTGTGTATAGAAAAATTCGCTCTTTCTATGATTCCAGTACAGGCTTACAATAATAATATTTAATTTGGTGATTTCCACAGCACACATTTCTATTACATACTCAATTGAGAAGCTGCTTAAATCTTTTATTTTATTTATTATTTTTTTTATTTATTGGGTCTGACTTATTGGTCTTTAGGATCAATGCGAGTTTCAGGATAACTCCGATTCATTTTGACCAATTTCTTCATGTAGTTATCATCGTTAGTGTTGATTTCGTCTCCAGAAAGCGTTTCATATGAGTTTTCAGTCGAAACATTTGCTATGATCCTTTTGCGCATTCTTACATTTACTCTAGGTGAGGTAAAAGAATTTTTAGAAGATTCTGTAACCGGAGATACTGGCTTTTGAATATTTTTCTGTAAAGCCGTTCGACAAAGGTCGCATTTCCATTTTTATTTACTTTCTTTTTTCATTAAGCTGAATGAAGGATATGAAATATTTGCACATTATAGGTCAAATATTATTTAACAAATTGAATATGTCATAGATTGTCTGTTTTTTACGTTTTTATGGCATTTTACACAATTTCCATCTTCATGTGACCTCTAGCAGTGGTCTAGAGTACAGCTTAGTTGAATAGGTTTGATTCTAAACTCTGATTTAGATCGAATGTTGCAGCTGGTACAACGAGTCGCCAGTATGTGAAACTGTTTATTTGATTTAGGCAGTTTTTATCTTATGTTTATGTATAGGTATCACTAGTGGTAAATATTCAAGAACAGCTGATTGGTGAACTGAGTTTGTTTACACTTGATTTTAAAATGACAAACTGATGAATTGATGTCTTGTAATTAGTTTTTATTGCTTAATTAATCTCACTGACTTTTTGTTCTATTGATTATGTAGTATCGCCGTTAGATGTTACATATTTACAATTTTATTGATATAGCATAATGCTCCTGCTTTATTTTTAGATCAAGTGAAGCTATTGCATACAAGATATCGCTGTTAGTTTAAATATTATAACGGTTTGTATTTAAATATTACTACTATTCGATTGACACATAAAAAAAACATACAGTTGAATTGAGTACCGTCTCCTTTTTGGAAGTAGGAAAACTCACTCCTAAAATCCAAATTTGAAGACGTGGAGTTGTGCGATTTCTACAAAAAATACCTAGAAAAAGACAATTTTCCGCAGCTTACAAAATTCGCAAGAAGATTGATTTGTGCGTTTGGCAGTAATTTATTTGCAGTACTTATAAATGCGAACAGTTCTTTTCATTGATGAAAGTTAATAAATCAACACATCTTACAAGACTGACTGACGATAATTGGGAAAATTCTTTACGTCTTTGTATCAGTGGAATTAATCCAAATATCGATGGATTAGTTTCCCAAATTCAAGCTCAAGTGTCTCATTGATTTCGGTGAATTAAACTTTCGTAGCTTGTAACAATTGTAAATTTAACGATTTAATTATAATGTACCATTTTAATAAATTTCATTTTGTTTTTTTAATAAATTGTACTATAATAACATTGCGTATTATTTCATGTCTAATATCTATCGCAAAAAATATTATCACTACTTTAAAATGCACACAATTTAAGTCCTTTTAAACGCGGCCCGCGAACGTATTTGCACGCTAAAGTTTGGACCTCAACATGTCAAAGGTTGCCCATACCTGGTTTATATTGAAGCGGGTTTTAAATTAGGTAACATAAATGTTTATGACATAACATATTTGTTTTTGAGTTACAGTCAAGTAATATTTCTTTAATATAACACTTACACTAATGATTTATGTACTTACTACTGTTTTAATATAAAAATGGGAATGAAACTATAACTTAATTAATTTTTAAACTTAAAATAAGGCAGGAGCTGATATGAGCTTGCCAAAGCGCCCTCTACCTTTACCTTTTTAGGGATGCCAATTATCAACTAACAAGATATGACAGCGGAAGTCTAAATTTTATGGACAGGTTATGGGAATATCATTATCATTAATAAATTATTATGCAGATCTGATAGCATCAAACTGATGCAGCATTCACAAACCCGCCTGCTCTGATAATAAACAAAAAAAAGTAAAGTTGCAGCCCATATACGTCTCACTACTGAGCACAGGTCTCCTCTCATTTCTGAGAACTATTTTCGTGTACTTTAAAAATAAATAAGTTATTATTTTACTTTACTATCATTATTTTACCATTTTTGATGTAGCATAAGCAGCTTTGAAAAGGTCGCACTCGCAAATTACGTTGTCGTCTCAACTCTATTTGTACTATTATTGTTTTAGAGCAACCGTACCGCCGGTTTGTGTTTTAATATTTCCTTGTATATTATTTTCATATAAAGGGCAAGTCAGTTTGTTGTCCGAGCACTAAACAAAGCATATAAGTTAGCAAATTACCGGTGATTTATTCTAAATAGTATCACAAATATAGCACAGTTATGGATCGATCAGTCCGTTACGCTGAATGCATTATTTTATTTCCCTTATACATGAACGGTGTTTTCCTTTACCAACGAGCTCGTAGTAATTAACAATTTCATTGCTGCTGGCGGGGATCGAACCAGTGCTGCTCACGTACTGTGGTATTAATGATGAGAGTTTAGCCCCTGAACTACCACAGATCTACGGCACCATGATAGTGTATGGGGTAATCCTAGCGACCTAGAGCGACCCATTCGTGCTACAACCACAATGAAGCTGTAGCGTGGCTCTAGCAGCCGATGATGAGAACTCAGTAAACATTTAAAAATCATAAGTGTGGAATTCAGAACCTTCTTCGTTTTTGTAGTGGGTTAAAAGTGTGGATTATACGTGTAAAACTCGTTTTAATAAAATAATTAATATACATAAAATAATACTATATTACATAAAATAATTCCTGCTACATTTTCGTGTAATCTGTAAGCATTATATTTAAAATGAAAAAGCGTTTTTCATTTATAAAACTCTACACCCTCTTGGGATCTTGCAAGAAAGTTGGGTAAAAAATAATGTGTTAATATTTCAACCTTTTCCAATAATTGACGTTAAATTGACCGCGGGTTATTTCTCAGTTAAAGGGTATTTTCGCCTAACGTTGAAGGTCCTAATTTAAACGTAGCGTATTTAAAGTTTTCCAGTTAAGCAAAGTTTGGCGCCGTCCCTATGACGCTTATAGCCCTAATTTTGTTTTAAATTTACAGAGATAATTTGCGTTTAAAACACACGACCTTTCACATTAACTTTTTATATAGCAAAACAGAGTTGCTTGATATAATGCCGATGACAGAATTCTAAATTTTATATATTCGGTTATTACAAAAACAGAAAGTGTATATTAAGCACCCTTTCTATGTGGAGAAACTCTTCACTCACTTCCATAACCTCTAGGGCAGCTTAAAGTTTAGGTGGCATGCAGCTCAAACGGGGTAGTAGATTTAGAAAAGACGATTGAAAGGGGAAATTTTAATTCATTAAGTTGAAATATAAATATATTTCACTTCATTTTATGTACCTGCTTCTCTGTACAGAACATAACCAAGGCATAAATTCAGCGTTCTGATGATCCCCTTTGACTTGAGAACCTCGTATCGTACGCTATTATTACTTTGGCGATAGGTTTTTAAGCTTACGTCTGCCCCCACGGTCTATTGACAGCTGCCTAATTAATTATTGTCTTACTATCTACACATATTTCGAACTGATACAGCAGCTTTCCAATATATCGTTAATTCTGATTTTGTTGCCAAATTTGAACTTAAATTAGCGATATTGATTCAAAATACTGTTTTAAATAATTTAACACATTCATACCCTATAAGTGCTGGTTAGAATTCATATACATACATAAACACTCGAGCCTGTAACCCAGAACTGTTGACAAAGACTACGAAGTTCCATTTAATACGATCCTGACACACCTCTCTCGCCTCTTTCACATACTCGTATAATACTACGCATATATCATGCTTGTCAATTAGGCATACTTTTAATTTGTTCGATAAACTTCCGTCTACGGCGTCTTTTATCGAATCTACTATTCACTTCTTCAACATAAATTGGTTTTGTCACTCTTTTCGTAGAGCAAAGTATTGTCACTAGAATTCATATTTCCCTTGTTTAATCTACACGTATAAAAATAATCTGAATAATAAAAAATAACTATATATATAATCATGTTTGATATTGTTGTCAACTCGTTATACGCTTAAATATTACACACAAAACTATAATGGAGACCCTTGTCATAGGGGACAAAGCATTCGTTCTTATTCATCAGCAATGATGCACGTATCGGAACCTTTTTTATTATAGGGGAGCGGGCAAACGAGCATACGGCTCACCTGATTGTATGTGACTACCGCCGCCCAAGAACAACTGCAACACCCGAAAAATCAGGTGCGTTGTCGTTTGCGAGAAATATTTGCACGGCCCGTGTATATAGCACCACCAATGCTTTCATTCGCATAGCAATGAATGCTACCGGTATACTCGTACATATGCGCCAAAACATCATAAGCCTGTGTACTCATTTTACTTACTTCTATTAAATAACGTTTATCGTTCGTACCTATAGGCACAATGATTTGCCTATATCACCCTCTTAAAAGTGAAAATTGAGTTCGGGATGAAACTCATCGTGCCACCTAAGAAAGGGCAGAATAACTTCGGTCAAGTTAGCTGGTTGTGCCAGACGGGCGTAACTCTCCGGAGTAAATGTTGTCGAAGATACTCCACGAGTTGCTCACGTCCTACACCTATAGGTTCCGGAGAATACTTCTACTGCCGTCTCTGTATGTGCTGCTGGAAACTGTGGACTGAGGTTCAAAATTAAAATGCACGATTTATAAATACAAATAGCAAGGGAGCGGCCAGCGGTTCGACGTATTGATTAGTCGCGAAATTTTATAACTATTATTTATTGACCACGGTTGTTGAATACGGTTGTTCAACAACGGTTGTTCACTATCGGTTGGTCACTATATATTTCAAAAGATTTAATTAAAATGTGCGATAGTATTAAAATATCTATTCGTAGTAGCTGGTTTTCTGACACTACTGACTAGCAGCTATTAATCAACTAAACTTTTATCACTTGTGTAACTGCGAGTGTCAGTTACCATTTTCTTCGATTAGCTATCTCACTTTCACTATATGTAACGGCGAATATCAGTTACCACTTTTTTCGGTTAGCTAGCACTTTTTTACTATATGTAATTGCGATTTTCAGTTACCACTTTTTTCGGCTAGCTAACACTTTTTCACTATATGTAACAGCGAATTTTCAGTTATCACTTTTTTCGGCTAGCTAACACTTTTTTACTATATGTAACTGAGAATTTCAGTTACCACTTTTTTCGTCTAGCTAACACTTTCACTATTCACTATATACTGCTGCTAGTCACTTCTGCTGCTACCGGATACTACTGCTTGTTACTGGTAGCTTTTCACACTACAACGTTGCTGAGTTTCGTGTATAGATATCGATAAAGTATAGCCGAAGTCTACCTTATGGGCATAAGGTAGACTTCGGCTATACTTTATAGTGAGCCGCTTGTCATTTTCCATTTTGCCTCTTTATTGCATGAAATTTCACTACATAATTAGCATAAATTGCAATATTTTCTATACAAGGTTAAATCTTACACTAATATGCTATACATCATTAAATCGGCATTTTTGTCCTTTATCAGTATATGAAATAGGTTACTCAATATATTAACAAATTAAGAAGTTATAAAGCGAAATATCCCAAATTTTCATAATATTTGGGCAAATTAATTCTTTAATTTTTCTATAACTATCAAATGTGTTTAATTATACAAATTATTTCTTCACTTTCGTAATCTATATACCATATGCTAACTAAATTTCATATTTATAACTCTTTTAGAACACAAAAATATTCTCATTATGTTTAGTATAAACTATTGCGCAGTTAATTAAACTTCCAGATAGTTCTACGATACGACGCGCTGTGATTGGTCGATTTTTTCTTAAACAAAGTTGTTTATGTTGTAGAGCACTCCGGATCTAAACCTAAATTTAGATTACGTTAGAGCTGTGTATCTCTTTGTTGTGTTTGTGTATTTTATATGAATTTAAGTAATTGTAATAATAATTTAATTTTAATTTCTTTTATGAAATTCATATAAAATTGACGTCGTTACTTAGATTAAATATTTTAATTTCGATGTGTATTTATGAAGTGTGATATGGACTAGTTCTGAAATAAATGATTTTTAGTTTTTAATTTAATTTTTTAATATTAACTATTATCAAAACGACATTCTATACAAATATATTAAGAGTTATTATAAACATGCTGTAAAACTATATTAACAAACTATTTACTCGATTTTGTTGGTAATTTCACTTTTTATACAAAACAATATTCTTTCATCACTTTGTTTCATAAAGTTCTTAGGCCGTCGCGAACACTGATCATATATAAAAAACTATTGGTAAATAAAATTGTGCATGCCCTAAGTGCATTAAAGAAATTACAATACAATACAATAATACAAACACTCACGCCTGTCACCCAGTCGGGTAGGCAGAGACTACGGACTTCCATTTGGCGCGATCCTGACACACTTCTCTCGCCTCCTTTACATCCATATATTTACGCATACACGCTCGTCGGTTAAGGGTACTTCTAATCTGGCCCATTTTCAATGTATCGCCGATTTGGTCGATAAATCTTCGTCTAGGGCGTCCCTTGCCGACTTTGCCGTACACTTCTGAAACATAAATTTGCTTAGTCACTCTTTCCTCGTTCATTCTTTCTACGTGACCAAACCACCGAAGCATTCCTTTTTTAATCCTAGTCACAACATCATCTTGCAAACCACACATTTCTCTTATCACACTATTTCTCACCCTGTCATTCAGATTCAGCCCTAGCATACTACGTAATGACCGCATTTCTACAGCCTTTATTCTACTCTCATGCTTCTTCTGCCATACCCAACTTTCACTACCATACATTAAAGTAGAGACTAACACAGCATTATGAATTGCCATACGTGCCTTCTTTGACACATTCTGACTCTTCATAATAGCGTGTAGAGCCCCATTAACTCTATTTCCTGCGTTCACTCGTCGTTCTATATCCTTGTCATATCTACCATCCCTGCTAAATAAACATCCCAAATATACAAACTCATCCACTTGCTCAATCAACTCCCCTTCTATTCTTATTTCACATAACGTTTTACTTTCTTCTCTTTCAAAAACCATCACTTGCGTTCACTTTCATACCTCTTTCTTTTAATGACCAGTTCATTAAATTAACCATTATTTGCAACTCGGCCGCCGACGATGCAAATATGACTTGATCATCAGCGTACAAAAGACATTTGACAGTTAACTCACCCATTCTCAACCCACATTCTTCAACTTTCAAAGTTTGCAAACAGCTGTCCATAAATAGGTTAAACAGCCACGGAGAAGCTACACAACCCTGTCTGACACCTTTTTGAATACCAAACCAGTCCGAGTAGGCCCCATTGATCCTGACACAAGCACTAGAGTCCCTATAAATAGACTTTAATGCCTGTATCAGACCAGCGCTCAACCCAAATGAGGTCAGTGTTTGCCATAACACGTTCCTATTCACTCTGTCATAAGCCTTTTCCAAGTCCATGAACGCACAAGAAACTTTCTGGTTTTTGGCCAAAAATTTCTCTGCAATCATGCTTATGGAAAAATTTTGATCCCTACATCCCATCCCCTTTCTAAATCCAGCTTGCACATCCCAAATTTTTCCATCAGTTTCTTCCATAACTCTTTCAATTAACACCTTAGCATACAGTTTTCCCACAATACTAAGCAAGCTGATACCACGGTAGTTTTTACAGTCCTGCTGCGACCCCTTTCCCTTATATATTAGGACTATAACGGCTTTGCACCAGTCTTCCGGTACCCGCTTCAGTTACCAACATAAATTAAACAAGGTGTACAGCAGGCCTGCAACCACACCCTCTCCAGCCCTTAGCATTTCGAGTGATACTCTATCATATCCGGCTGTCTTACTTGCTTTCATGCTTTTCATTGCTTTCATTATTTCATCTACACTTATCTCTCTACCTCTCTCCACTTCTTCCGGAATTTCTATTTCACTTACTTCAGACGACTCTTACGAGAAATTACGTATAACATGATTATAGGGAATTTTTTAAAGTAATTTAAACACACAACTTTTTACTAATAACGTTTTTATTATACTTCCAATTTTTAATTAAATGTCAAACTTCAATTTTAAAAAAGTTTGAAAAATCCAAAAGTGGACGACTCATCTTACTCGTATGATATCATATCATCATTCAGGTAACCCCATAAAGTCCAAGACGTATTTAAATATAAATATAATTAAATATACACATCCTATTAACTTTTAGTACTTAATACTATTATTTATTCTGTACTTTTAAAATATTGTAATAAAAGTCTCTGATTATTATAATAATCAAGTGTTTATGAAATTTGGTTTTTGGAGTATTTTGTATTTGTACAGCGGTCTTTTTGAGCCGCTGCAAACAACCAATACAGTATCCACTCACAACGGCAGTTGACGCCGAACTGAGTGAGGCAGTCAGACTGCCGCAGTCTATTTACAAAAAATAAATTAATACAAGGCTGCTAAAATACAGGAAATATCGACATTTTATAGCCGCAAAAAATAATTATAACTTAATAAAACAAAATTAAACTGCCATTTACATTCCACGGCTTCCCACATGATAGATGAAGAAATATAAAAAATACATTGAGTTAAACAATTAATATTTTCAAAAGTTATCGTCCTTACTACTTCATGCGGACTTGATAAATCTGCATCATAAGCCACTAATACCACTTTTTTATGTAAAAATAGCAATTCATCGATTTAAAAAAATATTAATAAGTTCAATCATTTATTTCCCTGATAATGTGCTTTTTATAACATATATATGTTCAATATGATTGTTAGATACGATTTTATGCGACAAAACGTTGGTATCTTGAATTTAGGCGCTAGTAGAACATACCTACGCGCTTTGCGCTAGGCATGCTATAAGTGGAATACCCGTTCCAGTAAATTAAGTATTGAGCGGCCCCCTTACTACATGAAGTGACGACCTGATATCACATGAAGGAAGTCGGTGGATGCAGGTGGCTTAGGACCGTGCTTTGTAGCACTCCTTGGGAGAAGTCAGTGTTTAGCAGTGGAGTTGTAAAGGGCTGTAATAATGATTATGATAAAGTACTGCTATTTAGTGACAGAAATAGATAAGAGGATAGTACCGAACCTGAAGGACTCCTAGGCAAATAAGTAGATCTACCACCTGATATCAATGAATGAATAGTTTCAATTTAAAATTAAAATGCAATGGTTTTATATTGCAATTAAATAAAAACAATGGGAAAAATCATGTAATTGTGGATTCTTGCGTCAGTGCATTCCCGGTAAACAAGCTTTCCCCGTGTAAATTTATATCACTGCATATAAATAATTTTGCATCGTTGCTTCATTACATGCATCAATGCATCGTCGTAGCATTCTTGCATTATCTGTGTAATAATTATACTTGATTATATAATCCTAAATTATAAAAGCTATTCTTTAATTTTAATATAAATTTAAATAGTTTGCGTTTCCTTTTTCACTCCCCGCTTACAGTTGAGCTATTTTCCTAAGCGCATGAAACGTGATAGTAAAGGTACATAAAGTGATTGTAGCGTCAGATAAGCAAAGCAAAAAAATTATACTTGATACTATAAGCACTCACACCTGTTACCCAGTGGGGTAGGCACAAACTACCGACTTCTTTCAGAACCTTCACATACATGCTCGTCGGTTAAAAATATTTTCAAATAATGATTTCTTATATTTACGCGAACACTACACATTTGGCTTCTTCAATATATCGGTAACTTGGTCGATAAATTTCCGCCTAGAGTGTCCCTTGCCGACTCTGGCACTTACTTCTGCTGCATTTTGTTTTGTCACTCTTAATACAATAAAAAATATATAGTTAGGTATATTTATTAATTAACAAATTGATGAAATATTTTTATCACAATACTACCTCCTTTTCCCGCTTTTTTATCTTTTGGACAACGCTTTGCTAATATATATTACATTGTCTGTCAGTATGTCTGGTTGCCTGTCATGAACATTTTTTCAAAGACTAGAAGGTTTCACCGGAATTTTACCGTACTTTTTTCAGTGTAAATTTAAAATTAATTAATAACTCGACCACAGCGCACTTAGCTATCAGATTGTATGTCATTAAATAAGACATGTAAATGTAAAAATATATTTTGTAATAATATGAGTAAATTTGATCAATGAATATAGAATTTGTTAATAACTAGGCTCTTACGTAGTGCACTAGAACTTAGCTGTTTTGCTGCTTTTTAAAAGAAATATGAATGATACATGAATGCATCGTCGCTCGCTATGCATATACTATATGCTAAACATGAAGCTTTTCTGACAATATTTTCCATCGTCGTTGACCTCGTGGTAAATCAGCATTTATAATATAAGGACACAAAGATCGAGCGCCCGATCCTTGCGCTAACCTGCTTTAAATTTCAAAGTATGTGAGCAGAATCTAAAAAATAGCAAGTCATATGTTAAGATATTATAAATTTTTCTAATACTGAAATGACGCAAGAAATTACAGTTCACCTGATGTTAAATAGCTACTACAGTCCAGCCCATAGATACCTGCAAACAACATCAAAGAAAGAAAGTTACGCATATTATATAATACTAGCGATCCGCCCCGGCTTCCCACGGGTGTGTCTACAACAGCACCACCTACCGGGTCCCATTGTGAATCTAAACCATCCAGGGAAACTCAAACACACACAAAACAATTCATCAAAATCGTTCCAGCCATTTTCCAGTTTTGTGAGACTAACGGACAGCAATTGATTTTTAAATATAGCGTTTATTTACGGAATTATAATATACGGACTTGTTGTAGAAACAGGTATGAGGGTTGTAATGTGTACTCCTAAGTAAAAAATAACCCTGTCTACATCTTCTACACTACTATTATAAAGAGGAAAGTTTTGTTTATTTGTTTGGATTGAATAGGCTCCGAAACTACTGGACCGATTTGATTATCCTACATTATCCCTAATGAACATAGGCTATATAATATTTTCAAAAAGTTAGGTATCCGTATGAAAACTTCGTTAATGTAACCCAAGGTGTGAAAAAAAATACCAAAAAGAATCCTTATATCGCGTACGCTGCGGAAACTATTGATAATGGAGCAAAGTAATGTCCTTCAGTTTTATAGAAGATATCAATATCTACAAAAAAGTCTGCGATACCATATGTTTAACTATTACAGTTATGTCACAATAACTACTTTTTCATGTTAAAATGTGAAATAGTAACGCCGGTACAAAATAGGCCACATTATTCGTATAAATGCATAACCACCAATTACGTTAACCATGTAATTTTAGTAACATATTTCACTTTTTAAATCTTTGTTAATTCAGCAACCGTCCGTCGTGATGTCTCTCTCGAAATTCGCATGTCGCAAGGCGCAGACGCGTGATATACGCGGGTGAAACCGCAGGGCACAGCTATTCCGCTAAAAAAGTAGCCATCTGTGAATTGGTCTTTTTAACTTCCTATTTAAATGTTTTGTAAAGAGTCTGTCATTTGGAGCCGATTTCAAAAATGGAGGGAGGACTTTCTCAATTCTAATTTGTTTTTTACATGTTACTCAATATCTTCCTTCATTGTAAACCGATTTTAATTAATATTTTTATTTTATTTTTATAGGATAAGGGTGACAAACGAGCACACAGTCCACCTGATGATAACTGGTTGCTGCGGCCCATAGACATCTACATCTATCCTCTATCACAAATCAAAATGCATATGCGTTTGCGACCCGTGAGGACTAAGTTGAAATGCCTCATTTCCAGTAAAAAGGGTCTCCGGTTCTCTACACTCACCATACGAAACACATCAGCGTTAAGCTTCTATTTTACGCTAGTATTCTGTGAGAGTGTGGTCCTTCCCCGGTCGAGCCGACGCATTCGTGCTACAACTATACTACTAATATAACTGCAGCATGGCTCTACCACGTATAAAAAATAGGTTATATATCAAAGAAAATAGGTTATATAGTGGTGGTCGTATAATTAGAAACACTACCAATGGTCCTTGACATTATGTAAGATACTTCACCGCAATCGTTTTTATTTTGAAATTAAACAATGATTAGGACATCAATATGTTCAAAAATTTATAATTTATTAGAAAAACATTATAAATCCCATTACACAAATGCAGTTTTAATATTACATTACGGACAAACATTTAAATAAGTTTTAAGGTATGAACAATAATGGTCAACTAATTAAAAACAACAACAAAAAAATATAAAAACAATATTTTTTAAGTATTAGTAATAAGTATTGTTATTTACGAAATAGTTACTATCTATAGTTAATATTAATATTTAGTAGCGTATCCCTTATTTTCAATAACAGCACTGCAACGACGTGGCATTGATTCAATCAATTTCATACATTTTTCTAGGGGGATTGAATTCCATGAACACAAATGCTTCATATAGTTCGTTTTGACTAGTGTTACGTTTGTTTGAGACTTTCTTTTTAACAAAATACTAGAGATCTTTGATTGGGTTTAAATCCGGACTATTTGCTGGCCAGTCTAAAACAGATATACGCTGTTCCTTAAGGAAACATTTGACGCTATTGGCCGTGTGTTTAGGGTCACTGTCATGCTGAAAGATCCAGGTTACAGGCAAATGATCGTCCGAGTACGGAATCATTGCGTGCTTTAAGATATTTTTGTATTGCCATTGATCCATTGTATCTTCAATCTTCCGAACGGGTCCAACTACACATCCGGAAAGACACCCCCAAACTTTAAGGTTACCGCCACCGTGCTTCTCTATACTCTTTGTGTATTTATAATTAAAAGCATAGTTTACAGGAGACGTCTAACATAGCGCTTTTCATCGGAATGTACCATATTTTTTTTTTTCAAATGAAAGTAATACTTTTTTCATTCTCCTACCGTCCAATTAACATATTTTAAGCGAAAAATAATCGCTCCTCTCGGTGTTGCTTGGTAATTAGCGATACCTTTCAAGAGATTCTTCCAAACAATTTAGCTTCCACTAATCTTCGGCGTATCAGTCTTAACGAGATGTTTCTCGGGTCACCAGGCGAAAATACTTTATTTTAATCTGGTTGGTGCCTTTACTTGGGGTCTTTTCTAGCAACACGAACAATTAGCGTATCTTCTCTGGGAGAGGTTTTTCTTGGCCGAGCCTTTCTAAGAACATTTTCAACAATTCCATGTGTTTTAAAATGATCAATTGCATTAAAAACTTTCTTAACAGAACAATTTAAATGCACAACTATTCTTCGGTACGCCCACTTATGATCTATATGTAAATTAACAATTATTTGCCTAGTTGACGCGTCACAACTATTATTTTTGCTCATTTTGAACAAAATAAAATTTAGATTAAATTTTGAATTGCCGCCAAAATAATAGAAAAAGCCAAGAAAAAAATGTTATTCTCCAATTTCAAAAAAGAACGAGCTATGGATGCTTTTTAAAAATGTTTCTAATTAGACGTCAAAGCGGCCAGTAACAGAAAATAAACTCCTACGTGTGTAAGACTAATTTTGTAATTAAAAGTAAGGTATGTGTTATATTTTATGCATTTAATGAGTTTTTTATCTGAGTGGCAATATTATTGCATGATTATTAATTATGGAATGTTTATATTTCTTACGAACATTTATACGTTGAAGTTATACTTTCTTTATTCATAAGAAATGTTTCTAATTATATGACCACCATTGTATATCCAGAGATATATAATGTATATATATAGATAGTCCCATATAAATTACGAAAAAGATATATTTTATATTGATACTAGTTCCTTGAAATTCTAAGTCAGAGATTATGATATTCCTTAGTCAATTTCAAAGGACTAAAAGGAATAAAATTATTTACATGTAATATCTTCTGAAGTTGAAGATTTACTACTTCTACACACAATGCTTTATTGCCGATTTCTGGAATTACAATATGTAAATTATTTTATTATTTTTATCAGTATTTTGTATATCTCTTGGTTCTCAATTCGACAGATTTCAATTCCGCTGTTATTGAAATTTTCGTCTCGCGTAACGCAACATGAAATGATTTTGTCCCTCAGGTAGTTTCATTCTTCATTCAAATTTTTATAGTACTTCTACCTACTTAATTTTTCAATTATATATATTATCTAGCTAAAGTAAAAATATCGAAGTGTTAGTGGAACACTTGATCACCCAAAGGAAAGTTGATAGTGAGGGCTGACCGAAACGGACTTTTATTCTATAATTTTCTTTATATTTAATTATAATATCTTCACAATATCTTCTCTTAGCCTGGAGGTAAAATGGTAGAGAATGTAACGTTGCATTTAGTCCGCCTTTTTGTACTTGGTGTGCAAATAATGCATAAACAAATAAATAAATAGAAGTACAGATATAGCGACAATAGTTTAACGTTTAAGGGTGCGGACAAATACTCGTGGAGTTATATAGATACCGATTTTCTATTTGAGTACTGTAGCAAATAGCGTTACCAGTATCTGTTTTAGAAGTAGGGAGACTAACGAGCACACAGTTCACTTGATGGTGTCTGTGTCCCATAAACACTTTATATTTCCAATACAAATAAATTGTATCCTCGTTTAGGCTTCAAAGTTCAGATGAGCTATCATCTCTGAGGATCACATGATGTAATGACTCGTTGTCATTAAAAAGAGTCTCTGGTTTTCGACAGTCACCATACGAAAACACTGTAATTTTTCAAAGGTATTCCGTGCGAGCTTCTTGTAGAATTGGCGTGTGAGAGTGAGTAAGCTCTCTTTTTCTCCTTTCTTTCTTTAACAACCTTTCCTTATCTGCTACTGAATATAGCCCTCGAAAAGAAAGCCTCAAAACAGACTTAAATAAATTTAAGTCCAACTTACCATACTGGGCAGGTAACTTGGTAAACGCAGAAGCAACAATTGAACGAACGAACGAACTACCAAATGATACATTTGTCAATCGGGACATTTCTGGATCTTTGTTCATCTAACTTTTAAGGTAAAATATTGTTTAACGCCTGGTCATTATTATTTTAACAAATGTATCTCATCACGCTATTATCCGTCGTCTGTCTGAACTTTTGAAATAACTGGCTTGTAATAAACTCAGAGGGTAATTTGCATGCTATTCAGATATAAATTACCATAATTAAAAAATGTCTGATTGTCTGTCGGTCGGTCTGTCTGTCTGTCCGGGCTAATCTTCGGAATAACTAAACCGATTCTGATGAAACTTTACGAACAGACAGAAAGCAATGCATGAGGGATCAAGACTATATTGGTTTATTTATAGGCTAGGGTTACAAACGAGCACATAGTCCACCTGTTGGTACGTGGTTACTGTGACTCATAAACATCTACATACATTTATCCTCAATAAAGAATCAAAATGCAGATGCGTCGTCAGCCGTGAGGACTAAGATGGAATGCCCCTTTTCCAGTAAAATGGGTCTCCGGTTCCTTACACTCACTATACGAAGCAGTGTCAAGCAGCCATTTTACGCTGATATTCTGTGAGAGCGTGGTCCTTCCCCGGTTGAGCCGACCCATTCGTGCTACAACTATACTACTAATATAGCTGCAGCATGGCTCTACCACGTATATTTAAGCTTCTTACCCCCAGTGTTATAGGTAACGGCGTTCAAGGCAGTCAAGGTCTTGTCTTTGTCGAATGGGTCGGATTCGTGCTACAACTATACTAATAACTATCTGTTCCCCGTGACTTCGTCCGCATGTAATTTAGGATTTTAATTTTGTTGCTCGGAACCCTAATTATTTTTCTAAAATATAAGTAGCTTAAGATATTCCTTAAAACATCAGCTACCTAACTACCAGTGAAAGTCCCATCAAAATCGGTCCAGCCGTTTCGGAGATTAGCCGGAACAAACAGACAGACAGACAAAAATTTTAAAAATTGTGTTTTTGTTATAGGTATCGTATATACTTTTATATGCAATTAGTAAAAAGCTGTTATTTTGACATTACAAACAGACACTTCAATTTTATTTATTTGTATAGGTATAGCTGCAGCATGGCTCTACCACGTAACATACTATATCCGAAAAACTTTTTATTTTTTTAAATAATCCAAAAATGTCAAAAATACGCGGGGCGCTAGTTAACTATAAATATAATTATTTATATGAATGTTGAATTATTAACATCACATAAATGCAACAGAATGAATATAATCCTTTGAAAATCATCCGTCTGAAATTACAACGAATTAGTAGAGCGTAAATAAGCATTGCTACAACTATGAAATAGATTTGTTGCAAGCACTAATCTAACAAGATTCAAACTTCAAGGCTTATGATTTTAATTTGGAAAGAGAATAAGTTACTATTTCTATTTAATTTTATCATCATTTGTTTCATGGTATCTTTTAACGTATTACATATGAGTGCCCAGGATAAGTGTAGTATTAGGACAACTTTGCTATTTTTCACAGAATTCTAAATACGAGAAATTACTATTATTAAATTTGAACGGTGGTAGAGCCACGCGGCAGCTTTTTCTGTTGCATGTATGGGCCGGCTCGAGCAGGGTTGGTTCCATGACCTCACAGAATAATAATAATAATAATAAGCCCCCTAAAATCCAACCACACGTCCTGTTCCGAACATCTGAACACGTGGGGGGCGTGCAACACGACATTTCTATTACTGGAGTGGCCAACGTGGCAAAGGTAACCCATTCAAACCATGGAGACACGATCAAAGAGTAAACGTTTAATGCCGCTACCCGGGGGTTATCGCCGGGGCACACGTGGAGCTGACGGTGGGTGTTGCAGTGGACGAGCCGTCGGCAGTGAGGAGTTGAGTAGGCGGGCTCCCACCGAATCACCCGAAAATGCTAGAGCCAAACAAACACATTTAAACTTACCCAAAAACATATCTTCTTCTACATTACAACCGTGCAACCCAAGTACTGATTCAAATACACCCTCACTTACACTAGTAACTGAAGATAATAGAGAATCCATAATCCCTACTTCTGATGTTGCGCAGGAGTCTGCTCAAACCTTTCTACCTGCGTCCGCAAAGGCATTTATTATGCTCACATATTAATATATCACGAAGTTAGAAACAGATTTAACCACATATAGAACCCTTGTTCACCAAAAATTTACGGAACAGTACCCATGAATAATGGTCTCAGAACAAAGATTATCTGATAAAAGAAAAGTAATAGTACGTAATAAGCTATGAAGTAACAAAATTCTGAGTCGATTACAAGAAGAAGTAAGTAATATATTAATTGAAGAAGAAAAGACACACGAAGACTCATATACCGCAATATCAACGTTGGCAAAATGTAAACAACTACAATCATACAATTCATCACACCATCCTAGCACTCAATATAAAAACAACACGCATTCGCAATCGACAAACTTAATGATAGAGGTACCAGATATGCAATTACAGACACAAAATCCATTAGTTAGAGGCACACCAATGTACCAAAATTGTAATCTTATGTCAGACATATCCACTCAAACAGATACCCTAGTAACAAACACCATGATAATTGAAAATGAAATAGAAACACCAGTCCGAGATGAGATAGACAACGATTTAATGAAATCACAACTTAGGGAAAAACTACAAACCGCTATCTTACAATATGCTGGAATAGACCCTACAGTGCGACCTAAACTCCCAAAGCATAAATATAGCAGACAACTCTTAAAACTAATACACATATTTAATAACAACGTTTTGAGTCAATACATACATGAGACCTCAAAAATTACTGATATTCACACAATTATGTATTGTACTGCATTTGTAATATCTCAAGAATTAGGATACAGAATTACTAATAATGATAGGCTCACAAAACGTAAATAGGATATTACACCAATCTGGCAGATACGATTACAAAGAGATATAAATAAGTTGCGCTCAGATATAGGTAAACTAACACAATACATTTTTATGAACAGAAGATGTAAGAAGATAGTGGATAGAGTAACAGCGAAATTTAAAAACACAAGTTTACACACAAGACATTAAAGCAACAATAGCAGACTGGAAGAATTCCTTGATACCCTAAAAGTAGGTGTGAATTGGGGTTTCTGCGTCACTTTGCTCTCGCATTCGCTCGAGCCATGCCGCTGAAGACCCCAATTCTCTCCAGAGAGGTACAACATTTTTAGTTTAACCAAATTAACGTCTACATACTCCTGCGGGAACAAGTGTACTTCCACTTCCAGTTGAGTTATTGAGCATTATATTCAGAGCGTTTGCGAGTTACTGATGGTATTGCCGCATCTATATGATTAATTTCTAATAATACAACTTGTTTAGCCTACTTTAGTTGTGGTTAGTGCTCATAAACGTTTTTAAGCTATTGCATAGCTTTTATCGAGGGCTTTGAGTGCGGCGACCGAATCAAGAAATTCCGTAACGAAAAAAAAATCTAAGACCCGAAAACCTAACATCGTAAATCCATTACAATAAAGATATTAATTAATTTGTAACCATCCGCTAACTAAATACAATGATGTGTCTTACCTGGATTGAAAAGCGCCTCCCACCCTCCCTCAATTGTTTCATTATTGTTTTATTCTCATAGCGAGTGCGCGTTGATTACAACGCTCGTCAAATATGATCTATATTGGTGAGTTTAATATTTTTTTACTATTTAGAAATTCAGCCGCCATTACCTTTTTTTGACTTCATACTTGTTTTTGTTAATTGCAGATTATGGGCAACACTGAGGAACACAATGATTCTAATCCTATCACTAATCCGTATTACTATGCACAGGATGTGGATAAATTTACACTAAATTATTACAACCGAAAGGAGCAGCTTCACGATTTACCACCAAATGGAATAGCTATTAATGAAGAGCGACAATCGAAATCAAAGAAATGTTACAGGAAGAGAAACCGTTCTCAAGAATCATCATCATCATACATTATCCGCCGAGATAAAGATAAACAAGGTTATCGTCTGATTAAAATCAGCATTTGCGTACTTAACGAGCAAGAAGAAAATGTCATCCACGATCTTAGTGCTAATATAAGTGTTCAATATGTTGTGATGGATTCAATGTATGATGAAGTGTTAGATGCTACAAATTGTCTTATAAAAAAAATAGGTGAAATATTATGTGAGAACTAGTAATTTAATTAATGTAACTTGTAAAATATAATAAAAGTTATACATTGAATTTTATTGTTGTTTTATTATGTATCATTATTTTTCAATTGTGTAGAGGAAAAAAGAAAAAGACATTTATTGGTTCAACGAATGTATTTATTAAAACTAAATATTTATTTATTTTAAATTAATATAAAGTTATAAACATGATAATACATGTAACTTAAGCTATACATTTATCTCTTACTTACTTATACAGTACATTGTAGTAGCATTACTTAGTTTTACATTCAAATTTGTTAAAATATAGTTTTATAGTGTCCCCACGGTAACGTATTGTAGCCATCTGCCATAATTTGTCTTTTATCATCATCTCTATTAAGTACAAGTTTATCAAATTTTTGAGTAAATATTTGATGATTCTTTGATCTTATTATACACATACTCTTACTGAAGCTTTCATTAGACCATAACGCGCGTTTATATTTTTCATTATTAAGATTTTTAGTAACAGATTTTTTAATACCCTTAGCTTTTCTTATTGAGGTTGTTTTAGAATCAATACAATATAATTTCGCACTTAATCTAACAAATTCAGTTATTATATCACCATCCACTTCGTCTTTAAAAAACCCTGGAATTTTATAATTTACTTTGGGCATATCTTACTGATTGTTTTTGAAATTACTTCTTTGTTGAGCACACTTTTGCCTCCAAGTGTTGCCATATCTTGTAATCTAACGGATTTAAATCTGGACTGGAGGAGGGCCAGTCTTCGTGCCGGATGAAGTCGATTTCACGCGCCGCCAGCAAGTCTTGTGTGCTCTTCGCTCTATGAGCTGGCGTCGAATCTTATTGGAATACCCATTGCTTGTTATTGAACATGGTATGCGAAGCAGGTTCCAAAAGATTCGTCAAGACTGTATTTTGATACACAACTGCATTCGTTTTTACACCTTTCTCACAAAAATGTACCTCTGTTAAGACCCAATAAGAAACTCCCAACCATACCATGAGCGAGGATGGAAAATGACCTCGTTGGACACGCGGAATACGGTTGCTCGCTTTTTCACTACTGTGTGCGTACACCTTATCATTTTGTTTGTTGTAGCTCTCTTCTACGGTAAAAATTTTTTCATCCGAGAAAAGAATTTCCCGATATTTTTTTCCCGCGTACCGCTTCAACAAAGCGCGGCATCTCTTCAGTCTCAGGTCCATTAGACGAGCATTCAAACGATGTCCTGTTTTTCTTCGATATGCCCGAAGCGCTAAGTCTTCATTTAACACCCTTTTCACCGTGGTTCTGCTTAACCCTGTCTGAAGGGCCAACAGTTTCTGCGCTTACGTTTGGGATTTCTTTGAATTCGCGCCTTCACAGATTTAATCACTGCTGTAGTCCTAACAGACCGAGGGCGACCACTTCTTGACCTGTCATCTACACTAAAGTCTTCATTGTATCGTTTGATGGTACGATAAATGAATCTTTTGGTTATATTCAAATTTTTCAGTATTTCAAAAATTTGAATTGGCGCGTAACTGCAACGATGCAACGCAATAACTGCAACACTTCTTTAAGCGTCCACTCCATATTTAAAAATGAGTAAAATTCTAAAAAGTATACAGTTTTATTTTCATGAACAATTCGAAATTCGAATTCAATAAACTTTTTTGTGACCAGCATTCTAAAAGAAAAGTTTTTACTGTGTGACAATACTTATGACCTGACTAGGCATATGGTATATTTTTGTGTTTATGTAGTGTGATCTGTTTTATGTTTCCTTACCGAAAGTAACCCAGTATCAAGATATAGCCTTTCCGTGGGGTATCTAATATTTTTAAAGTACACAACTTTAATAAGCGCACGTTGTGCTCTCTCTACCTCAATTATCTTGGTTTTTGCCGCACCTCCCCATACAGGATTGCAATACCCCAAGACAAATAGAACCAAGGCAATGTATATCATATTCAATATAATCAGAATATCGGCGTGAAGTTGAAGTTCTGCTTCTGCGTTTCATCTGCTGAGTGCTGGTGGCCGGAGGCCCAATCCACCCTTCTCCCCTCCTCATCATCATGGTATCGGAATTAAATCAAAAAATACCCCAGGAGGGTACCAGCACTCCTAGAGAATTCCTCGATGAGCATCCACGACCATGCTACTCCACTTCTGAGCGTGGGTGGCAAAATTGCGTCAAAACAATAACTGCTCGGGATAAACGGAGCAACAAGACCAAGGCGACTCCTGCCACGCTATCTGTAAATTTCTGCAACATCAGGAGATTTCACTCGAACCTAAACGCCGTCTACTACCATCTCGAGACGGTGAAGCCGGCCTTGCTCTTTCTGACCGAGACGCAGGTGTCCTCTCCGGCTGATACCTCGTATCTCTCCTACCCGGGGTACGAATCTGAACACTCCTTTGTGCCTAGGGCTGTACTTTGCGTATAGGTCAGAGAGGACATATGTTCTCGACGCATCGGCGGTCTTGAAGGTTTGGACTTACCCATCCTTTGGCTACGCGTAGATAGCGACGACCATCCGTGCGTCTACGAGTGCCTCTATAGGTCCCATAGCGGTAATACCGAAACAGACTGACTTATCGACCACGTCCAAATGGCTACAGATTCCTTGATACAATAGATGACATCCACAGAGATCGTGATCCTTGGCGATTACAACGCCCACCACGCCGAATGGCTCGATTCACGTTTGACCGATCATGCGGGGAGATCTGTTTATGACTTTGCCTTGGTATATGGTCTGACACAACTGGTTACTTCGCCAACGCGGATTCCAGATGTGCAGGATCATACACCTTCCTTGTTGGACCTTCTGCTGACCTCTCATCCGGACGAATATCGTGTTTCCGTCGATGCCCCTCTCAGCTCTTCGGACCATTGTCTGATCCGGAGTGTGATGCCACTCAGGCTCCCTTTGCGGTTGCGTTCTGCAGGTTGCCGCTGTGTTTGGCATTACAGTTTAATGGATTGGGATGGAATGCGGTATTTCTTTGCATCCTACCAATGGGGGTTTGCTTCTCGCCGGATGATCCCAGAGCTTTTGCTGACTCTGTCGCTGATGTGGTGCTACAGGGAATTGAGCTATTTATTCCATCATCTGTGGTACCCATCGGAGGCAGATCTCAGCCTTGGTTTGGACGCTCCTGTAAGACTGTATAACGCAGTATGCAGGAGTGTTATCATGCCTGGGCTGAGGCTTCGACGGCCCGGGATGTAAATACCAGCATGCTTAAAAAGAAGTATAACTTCGCCTCCAGGTCCTTCAGAAGAGTTATTACCAAGGAAAAGTCAGAGCACATAGGCAGAAATGGCGAGAAAATACTTCACCTTCCTTCGGGAACCCGTTCATTCTGGTCTCTCGCCAAGGCTGTCCAAGATAATTTCTTTTAGCCATCACTACCATCTTTGCACAGGGAGGACGACTCACTGGCCCACGCTGTAAAAGAGAAAGCCAACCTTTTAGGCTCCCTTTTTGCGTCCAGCTCCACTCTTGATGACGGGGTGAACAATGCCGACCACCCCGCGATATGAGTGCTCCATGCCGGATGTGCGGTTCTCACAGCGCTCGGATCGCAAAGCACTCCTCTCCCTGGACATCCACAAGTCGAGTGGGCCTGACGAAATCCCCGCACTAGTGCTAAGGACGTGTGCCATAGAGTTGGCACCGGTTCTAACGCGTCTTTTCCAGTACTCCTACTCCCTAGGCGTAGACCCGAAATCATGGAAGACAGCTTTTGTCCACCCGATCGCTAAAAAAGGCGACCACTTAGACCCGTCCAACTACAGGCCTACCGTCATCACCTCCTTGTTATCCAAAATAATAGAATTCATTATAATCTGCTAGTTCATGCGGTATCTTGAGGAACACCAGCTGATTAGTGACTGCCAGTACGGTTTCCATCGGAGTTGCTCAGCTGGTGATCTTCTTGTTTACCTAACACATAGATGGGCGAAGGCGATCGAATCCAAGGGGAGGCATTGGCCGTTAGTTTGGACATAGCGAAGGCCTTCGATCGGGTGGGGCACAAAGCGCTTCTTTCGAAGCTTTCTTCCTATGGGCTTCCCAAGAAATTTCAGACGAGTCACTTACCATCAGGTGAGCCGCATGCTCGTTTGCCCCCTCTCCTATAAAAAAAAGTGTATGTTCAAAAATTTCTCTGAAACGACTTAAACGATTTTAATGCCTCTTGTCCTTTAAGTAACGTAATTAACGTTATACTTTAGGAGTCCTATATAAATAAGTAAACATTTCACATACAAGGGTTGAAAATAGGGGATGAAATTTTAATGTATCTTTTTAAACGACAGTCTAGTTGTGACCTTGAACTTGTTATATTTTAAAAGATAAGTAATAAAACTTTAAGCGTCCTTATTATAGACATTCCTCCCTTCAACGTTAGAGGCCCACGTCTTTAAGTGTATTTTTACGGTTTGATAAGGAATAAGCGATAATATCGACAATTACGTCAGAGATATGAAATTTAAGGATGCACCACTAAACTGTTATTACTGAACATGAACTGCTTTTTTAACTATGCTAAGCTATAGTGCTTCAGTACTGTCTCACCTGGTGGTAAGTGGTGAAGCATACAAAGCTGGTAAAGCGCACTACCTGAGCTGCTAAAGAATAATTTCCTATAAGTAAGGTATCTGTTATAATATTCAATTCTTAAATATTTATTTGCTTATAGTTTTTTTTTATAGAACTGGAGCAAGCAAGCCTGTGGCTTGAAGGTCCCTTAGTCGTATTGGCCAGGAGAAATAGCCGGTGGTAAATATTTTCACAAAGAAGTCATGCGATGAGGAAAACTTATTTATTTGATTACAGTTATATTAAGGTACATATCTCCTATGTCGTCAGCACGGCAGCGAGAATCCAATATCTCATATTCCGTGGGTGTCGTCAAGATGTGAAAGCTGGAAATGAAAGACAAATAGGCAACACAATATTTTGAATAATATTTAAAATATGATGTTGCCTATTTGTCTTTCACAGATTTTTCAAAAAAGCTGTTGTTACTAACCCACCTGCCAAGCGTGGCAATTAAAGTTTTCCGCCCCTATGAGGCAATCTATGGGGAAGAGCTAACAACATTGGCATTTAGTAGACTGTAATGAATGAATGAATAAATGTGTGTCTGTGGCTTCCTGTTGACATTAGTCTATATCAGTCTCAATACAACGTTCAGTAACCTAACAATATTTCAACAACGCTTCGTTTATAAGTCAAGTCTTATGCGGGCCACTCACATGCGCGCAAACATTCGTACACTGTACGAATGTTTGCATGCATTTGAAGGGCCGTCAGAAATTCATTCGCAAACTTATCGGATATGCAAATGGTTCGCATACTCAACTTTTTTTCCGTTTTCACTCCCTCCTACACTTGTTTACGAATGTCTCAGTCTTGCTCGCGATTTCGTGAATCACGGACAATGAATATGATTTTATTAGTGCGGTTGGACTGGACTTTACCTATGTTCATATACTATATATACGTGAAAGAATTTTTAATTCTTTGACAGGCGTCATTAACGGCCATTCTGTTTTATGAGATTTTTTTTGTATCCCATATGGTCGGTTAACTCTGCAGGAGTTCAATGAATTCCATCACCTTGGTGTTGTTCCAAATATGATAAAGTTATTTGAAGTACGCTACACAGTAGACGTCACGAACTATGAAAATGGCAATACGTCCTTCCTTCGCAATCGTGTGCGCAACTGGTTGCACGAATGTGTAGGAAAGTACCCGAAGAATCGAGGTTCGTGTGCTTTGATGTCCGTTAAAAACCGACACAGCTTGGAAAACCACGAATGCAGCCAAAACTTTGCATAATCATTTACAAATGTCGTCCCACACTTGTGGGTTTGCGTATTCGTGCGAATGTGAGTGACCGGAATTAGAATAGAATGTCTGTATGGAAGATTTTCTAAAGAGCGCTTAAACAAATTTTATTCGTTCCAATAAAGAATAAATGAACGAAACGAATTCGGCTGTTAACCCGGCGCATGGAGTTTTTAATGTAAATGAGTCTCCATCTGCATAATATTTTTATATCCTTGATATTGAATGACATTTTGATACTTTTAACGTTTTATAACACTAATGAGAATAATGTTTTGAGAGACTAACAGTAATACTTAGATAATTTTGAGTTAAAATCCCAATTGATACAAAACTCTTTATACATAATATATATAATTTTGGTACGTCTGTTAGTGATCGTTTAACTTCTGTACGACTTTACCGATTGAGGTCTAATTCATGCAATATATTTATTTTATTAAAATGATGGTACATAGCTATTCTAGAATCCGATAGGTGGCGCATAGTTATTCTGGAATCTGGTTGGAATTAACAAATTCCTATTTATAGCTTGAATTATTCATATTTAAAATATTTATCGTTTTAATGCCAAAAAAAGCATGAATTTTGAACTCGATATATGACGCTCCACACTAGGATTTTCTCCTGTATCGTAAAGGCAGTTTACAAGCATAAATTGCACAAGGACAAACATCCAGACCCGGAACATTTGTAGGCCTTTAAATACTTGTTCCGTGCGGGATTTGAACCCGCGGCCCCCAGCGTTGCAAATCATTGCTAAGCCACTGCGCACGGAGCCGTCAAATAGTACTTTAAAACAGAATAGAATGAAACGTTTTATTTTTTTTTTACAAATATCGTCCACGTTGTTCCCACGTACATACCACCTATCAGACTCAACAACACTGCTTTATCGAGGGTATCACAATTCAGATACTTGGGACACTACGTGACCGAGGATTTGCGTGATGAAATGGACATGGAGAGGGAGCGTAGGGCTTTAGTGACCCGGAGTAATATGTTAGTCCGTAGGTTTGCACGATGCAGTAATGCCGTTAAAATAACTCTTTTTAAGACATACTGCCAGTCTTTCTATTCGTGTACACTTTGGGTCAACTACACACAAAGGGCGTATAAAGCATTAAAGGTGCAATATAACAATTCATTTAGAGTTCTTTTGGAGCTGCCCCGCTACTGCAGCGCTTCAGGCATATTCTGTGAGGCCCGCACTGACGGGTTTGACGCGATAATGCGCAAAAAAGCCGCATCGCTACTAAGTAAAACAAGGAATAGCTCCAACAGTATTCTGGGTGTTATAGCACAAAAACATGACTGTCCTATAATAAGGCAAATTATTAACGTCCTGCATAGCTGACTTACCTGTGTGTGTATGTGTGTACGTATGACTGCGAGCGCGCGCGCGCGCGTGGTTGTGTGTGTGTGTGTGTGTGTTTGCGTGCGTATGTGTATGCGTGAATGCGTGCGTGCGTGCGTGTCATTTTACTTTCTCCGTCCACCTAGCTGTACTATTATTATTATTTTGTGATTTTTCTAATATCTGTGATATGGATCTCATTTGTTATCCGAAAAAAAGATTTATTATTATTATTATTTAATTGAAGATTATAACATTAATTAACAAAGAACACTTTTTATTTACTAATTGTTTGAAAAAAACCTTTGTCCAGGTAGAAATCAGAAAGTAGAATATATATTAATTTAAAAAATGTTCAATAGTTTTTTGAAATTAGTTATGTATATGATTTAATAAAAAAGAGCTAGACAATTTTTTCAAGGGATATTTTAATTCAAGTATTTCTGTTTATTGTAATAACCCTGTTTATACAATTTTTAACTTGTTGATTTGTGGCGACGTAAGAGAATTCACTACGGCACATATTTTGATTCTATTTTGGTGACGTAAGAGGCGACAGAAGGTAATTGAAAAATGAGATAGACCCTACTGTGGTCGTGATAACTATTGCAAATATACCCGTCCCAATGAGGCAATCTATCAGGAAAGTCCTATGCTCTACAGTGGACTTTTGATAGGTTATAAAGATTAGTGGGTGAACATTTACTGGGATTTTGTTGTAAAAGCGTATATTGCGAATTTATACATTGTGTATGTGTGTGTATTTATATGCTATATGTTAAGAGGGCCCATATATTTTCAAAATATTTCATAATACTCCGTTATCAAAGTTTCAATCTTGGACCAACGCAAAGTGAATTGAAAATTTTAAATGTTTACCCAAGTGGAAAATTACAGACTACACGGATGAGCAATTTCCTATAAAGTCCGACTTTTTGAGGATAAATTGCTGGACCAAATTTGTCTTAAATTTTGATTCTTCTAACTATTTTTCTAATAATAAACATTATTTTTAACGGTAAAAATTAAAAACAAAAATGATATTATAATCCTGATCCACGAGGTGTAGTGCAGAAGGCTGGCTGCGTTTCCTTGTTGAATGAATGATGATGATCGCAAAGTGAATTAAAATTGTTAAATATTTGCCCAAGTGGAAAATTACAGACTACACGGACGAGCAAATGAATGATGATTTTACTTTTTTTTTTGAAAAAACCAACTTTCTTGTCTTTAGTGACACGACCAGTCACAGGTTTAGTTTTTTCTTACTTATTATAAAATCCAGTGCTCGACCTCAATCCCACCTGGTGGTAAGTGGTGATGAAGTTAGAGATGGTAAATCGCACTGTCTTAGCGCAACAAAAGCCTATTCATTCTTGCCTTCAAGACACCGAGATTGTGTTTGATGGAAAGCCAGACGCCGGCAAATTATTTCATTCCTTTGCTGTACGTATTACAAAAGATAAAGCACCGTTTTTTTGTTCTAATGCGTGGAATATTTACAACAAAATGGTAATGAGAGGTCCAGTTATTTTTTCAATAGATCCTTTAGAAATGCATTGAAGACAATCCGCCACGAGATGAACAATTTGCTACTGAACATTGTTTTTTTTTTTAATATTATCATGTTATTGATAAAATAATGATGAAGAAGATCAGGTGAACATTAGTTTTTAAGAGGATAGCTAATTTTATACTAAAGCAATGAATCTTCACATTTTCTAAGTATTTACAAGAAAAGAATGAGAGATCTATGTGAAAATTAGGTCATTCATATTAATTATCAATTTATTAGACATAATTAAAATATAACAAAATAATTAGAAACCTCGCACATCACCCTCTTACATAATAAAGGTACGAAGTAGGAAATAGAAAATTACAGACCTATTAGTCTTATGTCCAATATGATTTTTCTATTTCAAAATTCATTTTAGAAAATATAAGGATAATTTTTATTTTCACCCATTTTCAGCAATGGACTTGTGAAGAGTTCGAATAATGAAGAGTATGATAATGATGATAACGAAAAATTTTGAACGAAAGCCAGCCAATAGTGTAGGCGAGCTTCAGGAGCAAATTCTGAACAATAAACCTCATCTACACCGTGACACAAATAATATAGAAATACAATGAATTCAACAAAAGGCTATATGGCCTTCACAAATTATATCAAATCATTCGAAAGTATAAGCCACGAAACCACATGAGAAATTTTTGTTATTTAAAGAATACCTGAAAAACACATAAATAAAATCAAAATATAATTATTACCAATGTAAATAAAAATATATATTTGTTAAATGTATTTTTACATGCTTTATATTAGCTTGACCTGTTTTGTATGTTTCTCATTAAAGAAAATTATAACAGCGTATCAAAAGTTCAATGCTGGTCATGGGCCTTCTCTATCGATTGCCTCATATTTGCCATAGTTGCTAGTGGCCAGGCGAGTTGACAACCACAGTTTTCTTGTGTGTGTATATATATAATGTTTTACACATTTTTTTTAATTTATTGATTGATAGCGGCGTAAAAGAATCTACTACGGCATATATTCATTTAGGTCACGTAATAGGTGACGGAGGGAAACTAGAACAGGAGATGGGCATTAGCATTTTCCTATTAACCCGCGGTTACCGACCTTACTGCCAAGCGTGGAAAAAATGGCAAATATCACCGCCTTAATAAGGCAATCCGTGATTAAACTCTTATGTTCAACAGTGGAATTTTGATAGGTTGTAATGATTGAATGGATGAACATTTACTGGTATTTTATTGTTAAAGCGTATATTGACCCACCCATATTATATATGACATATGTATGGGGCAATGCAAAATACTATGCAAAATAATATGGAGCCCCAGATATTTTAAAAATATTCCATATTAGTATTTCATCATTTTAAAAAAAATCATGTTTCAATCTTGGTCCACCGCAAAGTGAATTGAAAATTTTAAATGTTTACCCAAGTGTAACATTACAGACTACACGGACGAGCAATTCCTGATAAAGTCCGGCTTTTTGGGGATAAATTTCTGAAAAAAATTTGTGTTCAATTTTCATTCTGTTAATTAATTTTCTAATAATACACAATATTTAGTGGGGTAAAAAATAAAAACAAAAATTGTCGTATATTCCTGATCCCAGAGATAAAGTGCCGAACGCTAGCTGCGTTTACTTGTTGAATATATTTGTTTAATGTTTAACTTTTGGGCGAGAAAAGAACCAGATTTCTTGTCTTCAGTAGCAACGACCAGTCACAGGATTTTTCTAACTTATTACAAAAGAAAATGCCTAACCATAATCCCACCTGGTGGTAAGTGGTGATGAAGTTCGAAATCACTCTTGCCTTCAAGAAACGAAGATTACGAAAGGAAGGAAAAATTATTCCATTCCTTTGCTGTACGCATTTCAGAAGATGAAGCAAATAAGTTCAGTTTTTTTTTTCAACAATTCCTTTAGAAAGGCATTGTAAAGCAATCCGCCACGAGATGAACAATTTGCTACTGAAGATTGTTCTCTTTCATGGTATCATGTTACGGATAAAATGATGAGGAAGAAATTCATGATGTGAACATTAGTTTTTAAGATTATTTTATACAAAAGCAATATATCTTCACATTTCCTAAGTTTTTATTTATAAAAATTACTTGTAACATTATTTGTCCACGATGAACTTCTAAACTACTGAACTTATTTCAATGAAATTTTGCACAATTTGGTCCAACTTGAGAAATAATTTTACCGCGATAAGTGACCGTCAATAATTTTTATTACGAATTTAAGGATTTTTATAGGACAAAGTGTCGTCGAAAAGGGCAGTTCAACGTCTGCCTGGCCAGACAGTATTTACATATAAAGGAATGAGCAGCCTATGTGAAAATTAGTTCATTCATATAAATTATCAATTTATAAGATTTAATTGAAATATGACCCCGCGAAACGGCACATCTTCTTCTAAAGTGTTTGCTTCTAAAGATATCTATTTTTTATATTTTTTTTAAAATGTTACCCCCACACTAGGATTTTCTCCTGTGTCGTGGAGGCATTTAACAAACATAAATTGCACAAGGACAAACATCCAGACCCGGAACAATTATTTGTAGGCCATACAAATACTTGTTCCGTGCGGGAACGCAACAACTGATTGCTAAGCCACTGCGCCACGGAGCCGTCAAATTAAAATTAAAATTAATCTAATTGGTCAAAATACAATGCGTAGTATATATTACAAGATCTGAGGGAACAGATGAACATACATGCATACATAGCCTTCTAAAATCGTAACCATCCTTTTGGCTTCGCTGTAATCGGATAAAAATATACACTTGCATCATCTGCTACAGATCAGAAGACACGAATACATTGCAATCGGCATCGATCATTTAAGTTGAGGCAGGTAATGCATGATGCAGCACTATTTGTCACCCACACATGCACATTTCACGCTCACTAGTGTATGTGATTTTGGTCTCACCCTAATCACTCCATTGCCAATCTAACTCCACTGCACAGCCTTAAAATTTTATACTAAATATTTTCTCAGTGTTTATACTACCAAATACATTCTTTAATATACCTAGTTCATATCATATCTCTCTTTGAAATAATTTATGGTCCAACTGTGACATAAATATGGTGTTTGTTATAGAAATAAGTACATAGGATCAATATAATAGTTGTGTAATTGTAATTGTACTTTGTAAAAAAAAATACTTGTCTACATTATCGCATTAGGTGATAAACCTGTAATGATAATTGTATAGTTGGAAATAAATAAATAAATAAAATATAAATTTCGTTCTTTGTTTCATAAAATTGTGATTCACGTCCTTATAAGTTTAAAATATAAAAGTAAATGTTGTAAGTAACGAAAAACGCGCATATAATTCTGAATACAAAGTACAAGTTGTAGATAAAATAATCTGCTATATCTATTCCAGTCGATATTCTTACGTCCAATGATTGCTAATTCTACTCGTTTTGTAAGCCTATATAGTACATTTATACAGAAAGTATTCCTCACACAATTTTGCAAACTGTTCGATTCGTATTAAGTTGAACATAGATAAACTAGGACTAAGAGCTGAACTATCTTTCGTAATAATAGTATATTATGTTCTTAAATCACTTCAAGCAATGAACCAATTTTGTAATAAAACGGCTACGACGAGACAATATAATAAAGCATCAACCGTAGTTATTTGTATGCAATTCGAATAAAATTTCTACCTTTATTTCATTTATAGACATAATGGATATGAATTATCTGTCCTTTATAAGGATTTTGTAATTTGGTTAAAATATCTCGAAAGAAAAAATTAAAGCGTACATTTTAAAACTACAATCCAGCGCTGCTAATGGCCAAGTAGCGGCGAAACAACCCGTTCTCCGCCGAATAGAGAGTAAAATAAGCGACAGCACTTCTTATAATGAGATCACTTTCATTTATAATTTCTTTGTAATTATTGTTTCAAATTATATGCAGCATAGCTCTACTACGTCTTTAAGTATATCCTATATAACCATGCTGCAGTTATATTTTGGTGGTAGCATAAACTGGTTGGCTCCGCCAGGGAAGGACCACGGTTCCACAGAATACAGACCCGTCTAACTACAGGCCTATTGCCATCACCTCCTTGTTCTTCAAAATAATGGAGTCCATTATAAACTGCCGGCTTGAGGCAGTAACTTGAGGATCACCAGCTGATTAGTGACCGCCAATATGGTTTTCCTCGGGGTTGATAATCTGGTGATCTTCTGGTCTACCTGACTCATAGATAGGCGGAGGCAGTAGAGTCCAAGGGGGAGGCATTGGCCGTTAGTTTGGACATTGCAAAGGCCTTCGATCGGGTTTGGCATAAAGCGCTTCTTTTGCAGCTCCCTTCCTATGGGCATTCCGAGAAATTGTGCAATTGGATCACCAGCAATCTGCAATTGCCCTGGTGCTGCGGTTGTTCATAGGCGGCAGTAGTCGCTTATCATCAGGTGAGCCGCATGCTAGTTTGCCCCCTCTCCTATAAAAAAAACCAGCTTTCTAGCAGATCGGAACATTAAGATTGTTGTAGACGGTACATGCTTCGATTACAAACCTATTAAGGCTGGTGTTCGACAAGGCTGCGTGCTATCACGAACGCTGTTTCTTCTGCATATCAATGATATGTTGCAAACCGGTAACATTCACTCCTATGCGGATGACAGCACTAGTGATGATCTATACACCGGCCGTGCCAATATTTCTCGGGAAAACGTCGCCGAGTACCGGAACAAACTTGTGTCTGAAGTCGAGTCTTTGCTGAACAAAGTCTCGGATTGCGACGACTAAATCTAGTCCAGTTTAATCCTCAGAACACACAAGTTTGCGCTTTTACCGCTAAAAAGAACCCTTTTGTCGTATCTTCTCAGTTTCAAGGCACTCCCCTTGTTACCTCAGTCAGTATCGGAATCCTCGGCATCGACATATCGAGTGACGTGCAGTTTCGTGGTACCTTGGAAGAGAAGGCCAAATCGGCATCTAAAAAGCTTGGCATGTTCAGCAGAGCGGGGCAGTATTTCATGCCGGTACAACGCCTGCAACTTTACAAGGCGCAGGTTTGGCCTCACATGGAATACTACTCCCATCTCTGGGCTGGGGCTCCCCAGTGCTAAGTCATTACACTTGACTGCATCCACCAGATTTATTAGCGCTGCGAAGAAATGTGGCATCCCTTTGCATTTTCTTTCGCATTTACCACGGGGAGTGCTCTGAGAAAATGTTCAGATTAATCCCAGCTGCCAAATTTCACGAACGCACTTCACGGCAGAACTCTTGATACCGTCCACACCATCGCGATGATTGGCGATCCACCATTGTGAGATTTAGAATATTTTTTCTTCCTCGCACAACTTCCTTGTGGAATCGATTACCGCCAGCGATTTTTTCGGATCGATACGACTTAGGGACCTGCAAGAAAAGAGCCTACTCATATTTGAAAGGCCGGCAACGCATCTGCATTCCCTAGGTTCCCCTGGTGTTGCTGTTGTTCATGGACGGCGGTAGTCGCTTACCATCAGGTGAGCCGCATGCTCGTTTGCCCCGTCTCTTATAATAAAAAACAATGCAGCTTAATGTTATAATGCTCCTATGTCTCGTATGGTGAGTGTAAAGAACAAGATACCTTTTTAAGTTGAAATACAACAGGGGTGACAACGCATCTGCATTTTGATTCTTAATCGAAGATAGATGAAGATGTCAATGGGTCACAGCATCCACTTACCATCAGGTACGCCACCTTCAAACGAAAATATAAAATTTACTTTTTATATAAAATTTAAGTGTTTTCTTAATAAAAAAAACCAACTGACAGGCCACCTGATGGTAAATGGTTTCTGCAGCCTATGAACAGCTACATGTAATGAAGAACGAACTTCAAACAAAGAAGGCCATAAGTTTACAGCCTGTAACTTTACTGGCTATCTATACACTTGGGACAGAAACACATCAGTGCAATCACTTCTGCTTGTCGGAGAAATAGGTAGAACGCTTCCCACTCCCCCCAAGACGAACTATTAAATAGAAAAGGAGTCCTTCAACCTATAGAAAATTAGGGCCTAAACAGTCCCACAGTGTATTCATTACTTTTCCTACCCCAAATAATCACAAGAAAGTGTAAATAGTTTCGTCGACATACATTACCAAGGCCGACGGTGGTAATTAACAAAATATCAAAATGTGGAAACGTTAAGTAAGAAAATCTTGACGTTAATTGAAATCGGAAATGGAACGTTTTGTAGAAACGCGGGCCATTTCATAAGCTTTATTGCTCTATTTTAACCTAGGGAAGTAGTGACGTGCGTTTTTTTCTATAATGTGTTCACCATGAGACATTAATAAGGAAGCTACAGTACTATGGTGTCAAGAACACAGCGCTTAAACTTATTATTTCATATTTAAGTAATAGAAAGCAGATGGTTATTATTAATGGTAAAAGTTCTTCCGGGTCACCTGTACTAATGGGTGTTCCTCGGGGCTCGATTCTCGGCCCATTCCTGTTTCTGGTGTATAATAATGACTTACCTCACCTTGTATGGGAAAGTCATGATATAGTATTATTTGCTGATGATACTTCCTTAATTTTTAAACTTAAACGTCAATCATTTAAATGTGACGAAGTGAATAATGCTATATCAAAATTAGTGCATTGGTTTAGCGTTAATAATCTGCATTTGAACGGAAATAAAACTAATTGTGTTAAATTTACAACAACGAATGTTAAAAATCTGAATACCAATGTGTTTTTAAATTGAGCCCTATTGTATCCACTGATTTTCTTGGCATCACTTTTGACGCAAAGCTTCAGTGGGGCCCATATATATCCAAATTAGCAAGCAGACTAATTTCTGCAGCCTATGCTGTAAAAAAGATTGGAGGTCTCACTAGTGTCGAGACAGCTAGATTAGTTTATTTTAGTTATTTCCATAGCATAATATCTTATGGGATTTTGCTATGGGGAAATGCGGCTGATTCAAAAACTATTTTTGTTGACAGAAGAGGGCCATTAGAGCTATTTACAAACTAAAACCGAGAGAGTCTCTTAGAGATAAATTTAAAGAAATTAATATATTAACTTTGGCCTCTCAGTATATTTACGAAAATTTAATGTATGTTCACAAAAAAAGGTAGTTTTATTAAATAAAATGATATACATTCTGTAAACACTAGGAACTAACACAAGCTAGTGATGCCAGTTTCTCGACTCCACAGAGTCAATAATTCATTCTTGGGGCAATGTATACGCTATTACACCAAGGTCCTGGAAAGTGTACTGGTTCTCTATATTACCAAGTTTAAATGTTTTATTAAGCTGAAACTGTATAAAAAGGGTTATTATAATATAAATGAATAAATGGTTGATAATAACCCCTGGGAATGAGGTGGTCGCTTCGTTAGTTTCTAAAATAAATTTTGTAAATAGTTCGTAATCATTTATATTGTAAAATTTATTTTAAAAAAAATCCCGCTGGTTTTCTTGCTGGTTCTTCCCAGGACAGAGGGTTTTTTTCGAACCTGTGGTAAAGTAAAAAATTACTTTCAATAAGAAATACACATGTAACATATATTGAATAAAAATTATTCTATTCTATTCTATATATATTTTTTTCTTTAAAGACACACTTTAATTATTGTTTTCTACTAACTGTGCGTTAAATTGGGGTATATGTTTTAAAAATTCTTGTGTAAAATTGAATTGTAATTTGTTCTCGCTCTGGAATAATCAAGATATATTCTATCATATTCAAATAAAATTACGTTTTATTTCGTAAATTGTTAAAATACGACGATATAGATAATAAGCAGAATCATGACTTACCTTGTAAAATTCGAATCAATCGTAAATCCTTATGGTAAGTCTTACCTACAAAAGGAAGAGGATAAAGCAATGGTCTTTTACGTCGAAAAGCAATGGAAATTACATTTTTCAGACATACGGTATTTCTGATGCTTTCCTTTATCTCTAAGCTGATAAAATTTAAGGTGAGCACCTGATCTTTGAGCTATAGTAGTCAGAGTGTTAGAGGGATACATGAACCCCCTTTTTATAGAACTAATGGTGACAAACAATCACACAGCATCTCTAACTAAAACTATATTATTTAAAGAATCAAAATCCAAATAAGTTGTCACCCAAGGACTAAAATGGATTGCCTTGTTAGTAGTAAATATTTTCTCCTACTCTCAATACAAGATACAACAGCATTATACTGCTAGTTATCTCATTGTATCCGAACTATTCATTCTTATATATATATTCAAAAAACGATATATTGTACTTTGCTCCATCGAAAAATAATACGAAACAGTATGGATTTTAAAACTTTTTCTGTTTTACATTGTAATTACAGCATGGAATTATATTAAAGTTGCATGTACTTAAAGTTAATCGTGTTATAAAGGGATTTTAAAGGGTATTTTTATAAAATCATTAGTTTTGTTAACAAATAAAAATTAAAATAGTAAAACGGTTCACGCGTGCCTCGCACTTATTGTCCAACCGGACGTTGTTAACGTTGGACCTGTGTCAAATTTCTTTAAATACGCTCCGCTTGAAAATGACATAAAAAGATATTAAATTTGAAAAACAAAAAACATCTGGTGACCACAGTAACATAATCTAAGTAAATCAGTACGACCATTATTGTTTACGAAAATGTATTTCTACGAAGATTGTGCAACAATTTTAAGTTTAGTACGACCATTATTGTAGCCGAAGATGTGTCTAAGTTATTTTAGCAAGTTTATGTAAACAAATAAAACAGATTTTATTGATTACAGTGCATCTACCCCGTTCTGATAAAGGTAACTTTATACATAAAAAATGCGCAGAAGAACAGTAAGTACCCAGCGGGCAATGATTAAGCAAATGGGATTTGATATTATTTCTACGCAAGTTTTAGACATACAGACTTTATTTTGCTAATATCGATTATTTCATCAGTTGACAAATGTATAAAATGTCAGTTTGATTTGGTGTTTTCTTTTTCGGAGAGATGGAACAAATTCAACAAAACTTTGAAGGCTGATGTATCTGAAAACTCCTTTCTAACACTAGATCCTCTAGCATTGAAAATCGATCTATTTTTCGATTTGATTTTTATGGCCGAGAACTATATGTATAATTATTCACTAGGGTGATCAAAAAGTTTTTGGAATAGAACACTTATTAAAAAGTTATAGGCCGTATATAGAAAGATAGCTGGCAGCCTATCAGCGCTTATAGGGACCGGTCCACGCTGGTAACCGGTGCAGGCATTTATATGAACAGGCGCCGATAAGCGCCGATAAGCGCCTAACGTCGCCGACAAGTTTATTTATTTATTTTATTTATTTATTTAAGGACAGCCAGAGGTAATTACAATAATACATGTTCACAAAACATAATATATAATCTTAATTATTAAATGTAAAACCTATTAAAGGCAGCCACAACATGTTTCACAAGAAGAGTAACAATTTATAACATAAATTACAAAATATTAGAAACATAACCTTAAAATAAATCAAAAACCAAGAAATACCAAAAATATAAAAAAATTTAAACTAATAAACTGAGACACCTTAAAACAATACAGGGGAAACACAATAATCAATTAATCCAAATAACAAAATTAATACTTATAGAACTCTTAAATATTGTCTTTTAAGTTCTGTAGCACTGTTTTTTTTTAAAAGAGGACAAAGAATTGCTAAAAATGTCCACAGAATCCAACATCAAATTCGGCAAGCGAGACATTCTAACTAAACTATTGTTATGACCTAGATTAGATTTAGAAGGAAGTGGATAGAACATAGGTAGAGATTTACGCGGATCGCGCCTTGATACTTTAAGTTTTATTTTTCGCAATAGCTCAGCGCTGTCCGTAGTTTCGCGCACTATTTTATAAAACATTACCATATCCAGATACTTTCTTCGGTTTGACAAGCTGTCAACGCCGAAGAATTTTAACTTCTCATTATATCCGGCAAGTTTTTTGTCATTTATGTTACTACAATAAGCTAGATTCCTCAAAAACCGTTTTTGTATCCTTTCTATACGTAGTTGATGGACTTTGTATTGTAGTGACCATATTACGCTCCCATATTCTATTATGCTGCGGACATAGGTAATAAATAATATTTTTTTAGTTGTGATGTTCTTAAAGGTTTTACTGTTTCTTAATATGAAGCCTAAAGTTCTTGAAGCTTTCTCTATCATGCGGTCCATTTCTGGAATAAAAGTCAGTTTAGAATCCAAAAAAATGCCCAAATCCTTAACAAGATCCACAATCTGTAATTCTTCATTATTTATTTTATATTTAATTTTAAATGGAGATAATTTACGTGTGAAAGAGATTTGATAACATTTAGTTGGATTCAGCTGCAGATTATTAATGCAACACCAATTTACTAGACCATCAATATCATCTTGAAAAAGTTGTGAATCATTGGAACAATTAATCACTCTAGCTATCTTTAAGTCATCTGCAAATAATAGGACCTTACTATTTCTTATCTGTTGATCCAAATCATTAATGAACACGTTAAATAGCCACGGCCTCAGGTGAGAACCTTGTGGAACCCCAGAATTGGATATATAGTTATCAGACCTGTAACCGTTTATTACTACATAGTTAGTTCGACCACGTAGATACGACTCAAACTAACCAACCATAGACCCACAAAAACCGTAATTAGATATTCCGACAATCTTCGACACGCGTCGGTCAACGCTGGCGCCGCCCGCCATTTAAAATTAGTGAACAACTATACGACAACACGTACAACTACGACAAGCATATATTTTTGTAAAATAGAGAAATGAATAGTGACGTGTTGATTGTACGGAAGACGGCATATCAAGGGTAACACTTAGATACTTTTTTTTTATAGGATCGGGTGACTAACGAGCACACAGTCCACCTGATGGTCAGTGGTTACTGTGACCCATAGACATCTACATCTATCCTCAATAAAGACTCAAGATGCACATGCGTTGTCACCCGTGAGGACTAAGATGGAATGCCTCTTTGCCAGTAAAAAGGGTCTCCGGTTCTCTACACTCACCATACGAAACACAGCAGCGTTAAGCTGCTATTTTACGCTGGTTTTCTGTGAGAGCGTGGTCCTTCCCCGTTCGAGCCGACCCATTCGTGCTACAACCATAATATAGCTACAGCATGGCTCTACCACGTAAAAATTGCTCTTATACTTCTACTTACCACGTAAAAATTTAAAATCGCTCTTATCTATACAAATAAATAAAATTGAAGTGTCTGTTTGTAATATCAAAATTACAACGTTTTACCAAATTCATATGAAAGCATAAACAGTACTTATATCAAAAATACACTTTTTAAAAATTTTTTCTGTCTGTCCGTCTGTCTGTTTGTTCCGGCTGAAACGGCTGGACCGATTTTGACGGGACTTTCACTGGCAGATAGCTGATGTCATAAGGGGTAATTTAGGCTATTTTTATTTTAGAAAATAAATTGGGGTTCCTCGCTAAAAAATTAAAACCCTAAATTACACGCGGGCAAAGTCGCGGGGAACAGCTAGTTACAAAATAATAATGTCGGTACAAAT
Source organism: Parnassius mnemosyne (assembly GCA_963668995.1). Lineage (NCBI taxonomy): Eukaryota > Metazoa > Arthropoda > Insecta > Lepidoptera > Papilionidae > Parnassius > Parnassius mnemosyne. The sequence continues at coordinate 13,401,520 of CAVLGL010000046.1, read as the reverse complement.
CTCAAAGTGTTACGCTTGATCTGCTGTTGACTGTACAAGTTTATATTTAAACCTCGTTAAAACATTTTAAATTCATCAAATCATCAAATTTCAATTGTTTTACAAATAAATGATGGTATTCTTCGAAACGATTCCTTTATCTATTAATAGGATGTATAACTTATTTTGGCATTTAAAAATACACATTTTCTAACAAAACTAATTCATCGTCCGACGAGTCCGACATTTTGCTCGCTCTGCTTCAATCGGCTTCCTTTATGTAACTGTTACCAGAATAAACCAGCGCCTAGATGGTAGATCTACCAGCGTTTATCGGCGCCGCCTACCAGCTTTCTTTCTGTATACGGCCATAGAAATGCGTTCTATTTTTTTGATTTTTTGAATCTTAAATTCGTTAATAGCAAAGAAATACCTAAATTAAAAAATAACCCAATTTTTTTTTTCAAAATTAAATTTGGCGGGAATTTTATTTGTATGCACTATCAAGAAACTTGAACTAGGGGACTGAATTTAAGCATGGAAGAATCAGCTGCAATAACGACACTCGCTCCGGGTAGCCAACTACGGCCACTACGTAAGAAAATAGTAGATCGACGTATGACAATCCGTTATTTAGCTGAGATTTTAAAGCTCCATTTTTAAATTCTGAACTTAGAAAAAATATAGTTTAATATAACTCATACCTTAAAATTTAAAAAGGTAGCCACGCGCTGGTTTCCTGGAATATTACAGATGCCTGAATGTTAAAAGCTAGAGCAAAAGAGAGCAAGACATTTCATAGCTATATTTAGCAATAATTGAACAATATTCAGATTCCTTTAGCTCTCGTTTCGTAGATGATACGTGAGTACACCATTTTGATCCGGAGACCAAAAACCAAAGCAAGGTGTTGAAAAGACCGCCTTCCCCGCCAGCCATTGATCAGATGTTACAGGCGCTGCCGTGCAAAATGCTCGGTTCCAGTTGATCCAGCACCCACCATATTCTTAACCAGATTAAAAAGAAAACAATCTGAATTTGTAGATAAAAATCTATCATCCCATGTGGTGTCATTTGCCCATGGTATTGAGAAGGCCCTGCAGAAGATACAGCAGTAAAAGAACCTTAGTGTAGAGCCTTGTGGATTGTTCATTTAAAAAACCTATCCTTTTATTAGAGTAACGCCAGACGGACTAATTGGTGACATGCTAGTAGAAGTGATGTGTCTTATTATAGAGTCTTAAAAAGGGCTAACGAATGATATTGTAGCAAATATAATAAAATTATTGAAATATGATTAAAATCTAACACCATAACAATTAACAAAAGAAGTGATTTTACTAACAGGTACAGAGTAACTACACGTGACCGAACAGCAAATATGCCTTCCTTGGAATTCGGGCGAATAAAAATGAAGCTATACGCATTGAACGCATTTGAGAAGATGACAATTTTCGGAAGACTAAAATGAAACGAATAATAGTACAATTTTATGTACAATGTTTAGTTGCCAGAAATAGTAAGCCCTAGGCATTCACGCGGTATGCCGATTAGATATCTTTCATTACAAGATAAAGAAAATGTGAAGCTTTCATCACTCTCGCAGCAAAAATTGAACAATGATTCACAACCGGGGCTTAGCACACGTCCACTTGACTTCGTGGAATTTACTATATACTCTGTTGATGTCACATGGTCCCTCGAGGAACCAAACGTAGTTTTATTTATTTTGATTCGCCAAAAATGTTATTTTTTATGTAAGAATAACCGTTACCCTATATTATCTCGTGGGTGTCGTAAGAGGCGACAGAGGGAAAAAGTCAGGAGATAGGCAGCAGCGTCTTGCTAATAACGACTAATAATAAAAATAAACTGTTGTTGCAAACCCGCTTGCCAAGCGTGGAAATTACGGCAAGTATCGCCCCTATGAGGCAATCTATGGGGGAGGCCTATGTTCAGCAATGGATTTTAATAGGCTCAATCGGTAACGGAACAACCTACCTTTGTTCCATTAATAAAATTAGTTGATTGTTAAAACTTCCAAAAAGTTATATTATATGTAAATTTTATGCAATAATAAAAGTAAACTAATAAATAAGAAAATGTAAATCTGACGAAATCAAGAAATCCTACCAAAGAAGAAAAGTAACAATTCAATTATTATAGTATTCATTTTAGTTGATTTACTGCAAATATTTACACTGTGGCATTTACCGCACGGAGCACAGAGTGTTACCGCATAGAGTACCTATGGTTCACGCCGCATAGTGAATAAATACTTCGTGCACGCGCTAAATGTTGTGAGCTGGGAAAGTGTTTCAATTGCCAGGTCGGGGATAACCCATCCCCCCCTTAAGGTAACGCTAAAGATTTGTCCCCTCCCTCTATTATGAGAAAGACTCATTGTCCAGATGTGAACTATTAGGTCTTTACCCAAATTGGCATTTTGATGAACTAACCTCTTAAACCTTCATGTAACAACTATGGTTTAACTTGTAATTCTGAATAAATGCTAATAAATTTATATTTAAGTCATTTTTTCCCTTTTCTAAATTAGTGTTTAAAAAAAACGTCATCTCTGCACTAGGGTTTTCTCCTGTGTTGTTAACATAGATAAATTGCACAAGGATTTGAATCTTTATAATACTTCTTCCGTGAGGGATTCCGACCTACGCTGCGGCCGTTAGCGCTGCAACTCAATGCTACGTTATTGCACCACGGAGCCGTCAAATTATCGTATTTTCCATCAATCATATTTGTTTCTTTGTGTTTTGTTTTATCTATACTAATAAATAAAATTAAAGTGTCTGTTTGTAATGTCGAAATAACTGCTTTTTACTATAAGCATATGAAAGTATATACTCGTACGGTACTTATAACAAAAACACGATTTTTAAATTTTTTTGTCTGTCTGTCTTTCTGTCTGTCTGTTTATCTGTTTGTTCCAGCTAATCTCCGAAACGACTGGACCGATTTTGACCGGAATTTCACTGGCAGATAGCTGATGTTATAAGAAGTAACCCATGAAATCCAATCGTAATAAATTACGCGCGGGCGAAGTCTCAGGGAACAGCTAATATGTATATAAAAATACTAATTACGCCAATATTTAGATTTAATTTTCTACATTAAAAAAATATTATTTAAATTCTCACATACAAAACGGCAACTTCATAAGTAAATGTCTAATATTTACAGACTGATGTGGAAGATAAAGAATATCCTGTTTTAATTAAAACTACGAGTATTTAGGATTCATATATTTTGTTCTCTTGTGTTGAACATTATTACGAGAGTTCTAGAGAAGAAACTGGTTAGTAAATAAAGGATCGCTTTTTACATAACCAAGGAGTGTGACCGGATAATTAAAGTAGCGGTTGTTTTATTCGCTTCGTTGAAGACTCGGCCTTTTTACAAACCTTTCTTTCGTCCATTGTCTACGTACTACCGTTGAAATAATATATTGTTTTAATAACGTTTTTTTTTTATATTTGTTATGTAACTAAGTGGACAAATTATCCGACTACTTCTAGTTCTAGAGGTTTCAAAAAGGAGTGAGTGTTTCAGTATCTATAAATATATATATATATATATATATATATATATATATATATATATATATATATATATATATATATATATATATATATATATATATAGATACAGAAGGATGATGAAATGGCAGCTGGTAATAAGAAATATATATATATACATCTCATGAGTAATCTTGCGTCCTACATGGGTGAAATTACCGATGATGTTGCGTCCGACCGACTTGTTGCGTCCAGTATACGGACGCAAGATTGACCCACCCCGATAATCAGCCAACAGACTTCATATTATCGGTAAATCATCTGGGCAAAAAATTGGCATGGACGTTATTTCATCATTGCAATGAATTTCGGCGAATATTTTAGTTTAGCGGCTTGCCGCACAACTGTTGTAGGTTGCTATTTCTCGGCGTAGGCTTGCCGCACAACTGTTACTTCTCGGCGTATATAGGCGCTGTGTATATTCCACTTTTTTCTACATCTTTTACTCCGCGTATCTTGCTACCGTATATTGTAAAGATTTTTAAAATTTTTATCACCTCAAATCGATGATTTAACTACTTCCGTAAAGTGAGCTCCCGATATGGGCTGTACGGGGAAGTAAATATGAAGTAATATGGCGTCGACATATCGAATAACGTCAGGTAAGAGAAGGCCAATATGGCCTCTCTTCTTCTCTTCAAAAAGCTCGGCATGCTCAGCAGAGCGTGACAGCATTTCATGTCGGCCCACTGCCTGCAATTTCGGCTGACAGGTTCGGCCTCACATAGAATGCTGTACCCAACTCTGGACCGGGGCTCCCCAGTACCAGCTCCTTCTATTTGATCGTATCCAGCGCAGAATGGTTTGAATTGTCGGTGACCGAGCTCTTTCTGATCGCCTTGACTCACTGGCACTGCAAAGAAATGTTGTAAATGTGTCTAGTTTTTCGCATCTACCACGGGGAGTGTTATTATAAATTGTTCTGAATTATTTCAGCCGCTCAATTCACCACCGCACATCGCGACAAAACTCGCGATACCATCCGTACCATCTGGATGTTTGGCGGTCCACCACTGTGCGACTTAGGGCGGATTCGACCAAATACCATGTTACTCCAGAGTAACTAACCCTCGAATAACTTTACTCTTTGGTCTTACTCTCAGATAACTTCGTTTGCGTTTTTCCAACACAAACGGAGAGTAGCTAATACTGGGAATGAACATGTAAGCCAACTAAAATCGAAATACATTTGTTTATATAGTGCAATGCAAGATTTTCGGTCCACTTAGTTATGCCGGATTATATTAGTGTCAACTGTCACTGAACACTAAAATATTAACACGAGTGGAGTTGTTTGTCTATTATTCTTCTAATCTTATTCTTATCTCCTATATTTCGTAATTATTGCATTATTTCAAAAAATAATCCCTACAATTATCACAAAAATACAAGAAATTATAAATGCACAACGAAAAAATATCCTACATTTTCAACAAAGCATATGAAAACAGCTGTTAAAATGTAGCGGCCGCCATTAAAATACTCTAGGATAACTTGTTTACTCCATGAATTTTGGCGGTATAACAATTTACTCTCGTATAGACAGATATACCTGGGTTAAGATTTGGTAAAACGAAAGTTCTTTAACTCGAGAGTAATAAGTGATTTTATTCTCAGGATAAGACTTATACTAAGATTGGTTGAATCCGCCCTTACAAGAAGTATTTTTTTTCTTCCTCGCACAACTTTCTTGCGGAATCGACTCCCACGAACGATTTTACGGAACCGATACAACTTCGAGACCTTTAAGAAAAGATAACGGTAACGCACCTGGGATTCCCTTAGCGTTGCAGAAGTTCACGGGCAGCAGTCAAAACTTGCCATCAGGTGAATCACATGTTCATTTGCCCACTCTTCTATAAAAAGATAACAAAGATTTCTTTGCAAGGAATCTTATAATGATTTCTTATATTTACGCGAACACTACACATTTAAATAAAACTAATTTTACGGATTTTATCGCGTATATTAACTTATTTTACATTCCCGACGTTTCAAGCACTTTACAGCACCCATGGTCACGGGGGGGACTGAGGTGTATGACGTCCCAATGTCATAGTTAACCACGGCTACCTCCAGATTAAAAATTAATAATTTTTAATCTGGAGGTAGCCGTGGTTAACTATGGCACCCATGGTCACAGGGGGGGACTGAGGTGTATGACGTCCCAATGTCATAGTATATAAAACAAGAGTACACAACCAGTGCGTGTAGCCAGTGATGACATATGGATCAAAGACATGGTCACCGCCGGCTGTATGAGGAAGCTCAAGGTCGCTCAACAAACTGTGGAGAGGGCTCAGAGTTTCTCTTTAGATAAGATTAAGAGTAATAATTCATGTTAGATTTTTGAATTCTTTCGTTTTGTAGATGGAGTAACAACCTGGCAAAACATGGGCGTAGTTGATGAATGCAGGTGGCTCAGAACTGTTTGGTGACATTACTTGGGGGAGATCTGTGTTCAGCAGGAGACTGGTGAGGTGGTGAAACTAGAATGACAAAGGAGCAATATGCCTCCTTAGAATGTATGCAACCTTACCAGACCGTCACTCTATTGAATTGGGAGACCGCCATACACTTGGCCGACGTGTACTCGAGAACCGTTTGTTTGGGTCTTTGAAGTCTTCTTCTATTCACCATTGAACGTAAATGTCTTACACCAAATATTTTTTTTTAAATTAATCGTCACAAATCTACGGGTCAATACGGCTTTAAACCGTTTATGCAAGTTCATTAAACGTAACAAATAGCATGTCCGGATCCCGGCTTTAGCTTTCATCCGTGGCTATTTATTACTTTTTCCATATTCAAAGTACGGTGAATTAATCTAGAACAATCCTTTGACGTTTTTCATTTTACTGAAAATGACTTTATATGGGGTCTAATTCCTACAAAAATATAAAGTCGGTGCGTACTACGTGACTATTAGAAAATTAAATAACTAAAATAAAAAAGTTCATGCAAACCTTCAATAGAAGTTATCTTTTTATTTCTATGACAAGATAAAGTAATCCCATAGTTTTACTTTGCTTTCAGTTAATAACTAGCTAACTAAATATGTTTACTAGCTATTGCCCGCGGCTTCACCGGCGTGTAGGTCGTAAAATAACATCATTTCGAGAAATGCAAGACTTGCAAATTATGAGCGGTCGATGCTCTCGAATAAACATGCAGCTCACTATGCGGGAAGCACGTAGTGCCCAAATGAATACCTGCCACTTATAAAGCCTGACCTATGGAATAATTATCAAAGTATATCCTAACGGGAATTTTTGCTTTTAATGTTTTTGGTTAGTTGGTATGGATGAAATCAAAACACACTCCTTTAGTTACTTCAGTCAGAATAATGGCCTTTACAATATTTCTCCCCAGCTCTGTGCTGCTTTATATATCTCTGTTTAAAATTAGCAGCAGACCTTCACGAACTACAGTAGCCACTTACCGCTAGGTGGACTGTTATTTCTTCGTTTTCATGTTCTTTTGAAATGACAATAAAAATCTCTTTTACTCCATTGTTAATGCTCATTACATTTTCAGACTAACTAAAGGACATTTTCCTTTGTGTAACTTAAATTTCTTAGGATTTAATAATGCCAATCTCGATAGACGGATTCTTTTTCTTTTGAAAATATTTTAAAATATACTGTAAAAATATTTAAATAAATTATAATATAATATTTAAACTTATAGTATAAAAATAATACTATACAATCGTAATAACGCAAAAAAAAAATTGAACAATACACAGGCCTGGATGACAAGATTTATTTTGCAATGTCCGTGAGATATCGCTTTTGTTGGCTAACACGATCAATGCGAGAACGATATGTTTTATTATATGCCTGACAAGAGAAGCTTGGGGCGGATAAAGAGGTCTAATAATCTTTCGCTGACCTGATGTCGCTAGTCGACACCGAGGTGAAGTTTTTTGTTACACTATATCATTTAATGGAAAAATTAGTTTTAAATTAAAGTTTTTATATTAGAGTATTATAATAATACACAAAACAATGCCTCAGTGGTTTGCACTTTAAGTTTTTGCAAATTTCTAATCTTTTTGTTAATTTTTCTACTTTTATGAATATCTGTGATTTGATTTGTTTAGATATAATCTAATTAATTTAAAATATAACTAATAAAATATAAGTATGTACGGAAAAAATTATTAACATATACATTTTTCGAACGATTTAACTTTCCCGTTATGAAATCTGTCAAATATTATACCTCATTTTTAAGTGGCGTCTATAGTCTCTTGTCTGTAAGTGTTCGGCAATCCGTTTGTTTTTTGTTTCTTCGCTAGCTTCACCCAGCTCGTGGTCAATTTTGAAATCGCCCATATTCCTCTTGGTGGAGTCTTTAAAATGAAGCCATGGCAACCCAATGGCTCTTTTTACGTTTGATACTTGAAGAATCATCATCACCATCATCATTACAGCCCTTCACAAGTCCACTGCTGAACATAGGCCTCCCCAAGGAATGCCACAAAGCGCGATCTTCCTGCATGTCTTACCAGGTTATCACTCCATCTAGCGGGGGGACGGCCTAAACTTTGCCTGCCGGTACGAGGCTGCTACTCAAGAACCTTTCTTGTTTTCGGTGGTCGGTTCTTCGAGCTATATGGCCGGCCCATTGCCACTTCAGCATACTAATTCTTTGGGCTATGTCGGTTACTCTGCTTCTACTGCGGATATCCTCGTTTTTAAGTCTAACATGCAAAGAAACGCCCTCTCCATAGCTCGCTGAGAGACTTTGAAATTCCTCATACGGCCAGCAGTGAAGGACGACGTCTCAGATCCATAGGTCATCACTGGCAAAACACACTGGTTGAACAATCTAGTTTTGAAATTTTGAGTCTAACGAGAAGATGTGTCGTTATCTCCCGAGCGCTGCCCAGACGAGTTGAATTCGTCGATTGACCTCTCCGTCGAAGCTGAACTTACTTAATAGCGTCCGTATCAAGTATCAATTAAAGTTCTTGAAAAAATTTTATGTAACATAATATTGAAAAACTGACCTAGTTTTTCATCGTCTTCTTCATTACAGTCTATTTATACATTTGCTGAACATAGGCCTTTTTATTAGATTGTTTTCAAACGATAGAGCCGTGGTAGAGCTACGCTGCAGCTATTATGGTTGTAGCACGAATGGCTCAATGCTGCTGAGTATCGTATAGTAGGTTTAGAGAACTGGAGACCCTTTTCACGGGAATCGAGGCATTCTATTTGATCTTCAGGTGTGACAACGCATCGGCATTTTTATTCTTAATCACACAAGTGGACTGTGTCTAGTTTTTCACCTTTGTTCTGTAAAATAAAGAAATCCCTGGGCTTTACTTTTACTTACCAATGGATTCGTTAGTTACTTTAATTTTATTAATAAAATAGCCTGGAAAAGTTCTCAAATGCGAGAATAAGTATGATTATTACCATATTAAGGTACATCTCATCACAGTTTAGCTAAAATGTGGAGGTGTTACTATATTTTATTTATCCGTTCGTAATAATTTATCCGTTCCTTTATCGGATCCGAACAAGCAGTTGGATATATTGGAATACATTCAGTTAGTTTTAATTCTGCAGGCGAATACTATCGAATTTCAAAGCATAAATCCTCTTTTCAAACTATGGATATGTGATATCAAAATTTACGCAACCACTATAGTAATGAAACATATCCATACTTAATTTCAGTTTGTATTTTCAACGTTTTCCAGGTAACAGAATACTACCGCAAAAAGGGTCAATGTCTAAAATCGACACATCGACCTACATAAGCCAATACAGTGCGTATTCCGTTTGTCAAATCAAAGTTTTATAGAGTCTGGTCTACTTGTTTTGGTACCTATATACAGTTTGTTAACGTAAACACTCGACTTCAACGAGATTATAAATTGTTTGTAGCGAAAGCAATAAAGTATAATTGAAGTTGTTTACGAGAATATTTTAATGTCATAGTGTGGGAGCTACTGTCATCGTCTCTTCAGTAAAATATTCACACTAATTCATATTTTTATTCTTAACTAGCTATCGTCCTGGCTTCACACGGGTGATTTTTGGATCTTGACAACAGCGCCTCCTACCGACTTCAATTGAAAATCTAAACCATTCTCAAATCAAACACATACACAAAATTTCATCAAAATCGGTCCAGCCATTCGCAGGAGTGACTCGAGAGGAGATCGCGTTCGTGCTCGATTATAATTTTGTGCTAAGTGAACATGGGGCATTGAACTTTGACCGACAGTTCTTAAGTTGTGCAGTGTGTCACTTGTTTTAAGTTCGACTAACGTTGATTCAGTTAAATTTGAAGTTAATTAAATGTATAATAAAAATGATAAACTAATATAGTGAAATAAAAGCTGAAAGTCTCAATTGGTGAACGCCCACTGGAGTGATCGCACATGGTGGAGCCAAGCAGCGCATGTGGGTCTGCTGGCCGATTAGATCGGTGACGTCAGGTTACATTACACACTTTCGCACACTACTTACATACACCTTACTTACCACCTGACTGCGCCTTGTGGTCGACACTACCTCCGGAACTCGGTAAGTTTGTGTTTGCTTATCAGCCATTAAATAATAATTATCCATAGGCCATTTGCGCCCGAACCCTCTGGTTGCTCGTCGAGTGAGCTACTTATGGGCCCTAGCCCAGTCGACTTTTGTCGGGGCAACTGAGGGCCGTAACATTCTCTGGTAGCAGAGCGTGGTTGATTGTTTCGCCAATCACGCCCGGCCGTAATAAAACAAAAATAATATTTTTTGTGTTTTGTTAGCGGATCGGTGGTTAGAATTTGAACCACGCCCATTAGGCTACGCAAGTAGGAGTGTAGTTTAGGGTTAGGTACCTACGCGTCAGGTATTTCGGGTAGGTAGATTAAATTGCCTAAGGGTCGGTCGCCTGGGCGAGGCATCTTGCTGACCCACTGTAGTGTGTACTTGCCGTGTAGTGTAATATGTATTTAATTTAATTTATTTGTAATTTGTAGTTAGTAGTAATGCCATCGCACAAGCCATTGGCGCTTCGCCTGTAGGCGGAGCGGCGCTGTGCCGCGAATGCCCACAAGTTAAATGGGCGACTCTATCGGGTCCATAGTTTAGGGAAGCGACTCGAGTAGGTCGCTGCCCGAAGGGCCGTAGTGGAGGAGGCTTACACTGAGCTTGTGGCCTCGGATGCGGAACAGGGAGTCCTAGACTCCTGCCTCGCGGACTACGAGCAATTCTTTTCGCTCACGGACGACTTGATCGAGGCGGGAGCCAAGTATGCTAATGAAGCGCGTGAAGCTCGGCTGAGTGGCCTGCCCGAGTCCCCTCGGAAGCAGCCTATTGAGCCGGAGCTGTTGGGATGACTCCCAACTCTGGACCTGCCAAGGTTCTCCGGGGCCCTCTCCGACTGGCTGACCTTTGTCGGTCTTTTCGATAACCTAGTGGACGCCCGGAGGGACTTAACACCAAGCCAGAAGATGGCGTACCTCCTGGCCTCACTGGAAGGGGAGGCCCTGGGCATCGTCGGCCATTTGAGATTGTCGGACGACGCCTACCAGACTGCCCGGGACCTCCTCGCCGGAAGATACGTCCGGCGAATTGCGGAAGAATACGTTAGGCAGCTTCTAAACCTCCCGCTGCTCAGAGACCGGGCCAAACTACGTCCGAACATCGTAAATGCAGACACGACGAGACGCGCGTCTTGAATGCAAGTTTTTAAAGCTTGGCCGAATAGAAGTTGCTTTCCATGGAGCGCCGTATGCGGCGCGACCCAGTCTTTCGAGACAAATATGTCGACTTCATGCGCGAGTATCAAGAGCTGGGTCACATGTCACGGTCCAACTTCGACTGGCGGTCACAGGAGCACTACTTCCTCCCTCACCATGCGGTCTTGAGGACCCCTGGGAGTAAGATTCGGGTAGTTTTTGACGGCTCCGCCCCCTCGTCAAATGGTGTGTCCCTGAACCAGTGTCTCCACTCTGGTCCTAAATTGATCAAGGACATATCCGACATTTCGACCCACTTCCGTCGGCACCAAGTGGTTTTTGTAGCCGACATTCGGATTATGTTTCGACAATCAGTGGTCCATCGTGATGACCGTCGATATCAGCTGATATTGTGGCGTGAGAATTCCAACGATCAGATACAGGTGTTTAAGTTGAACACCATCAGCCATGGACTTCGGTCCAGCCCGTATATCGCCATGCGAACCCTCCTCGAACTCGCTGAGAGAGAACGTCTTAAATACGCTCGGGGAGCTTCTATTTTGGAGACTTCGGTCTACATTGACGACATTTGCACGGGCGCCTCCACCGTCGAGGAGGCTCTTGTATTGCGAGACGAATTGATTGCCATCCTGAAGTCCGGAGGTTATGAGTTGCGCAAATGGTTATCGAACTCCCCTCATATTTTGAAGGACCTCCCAGGAGAGGATCAACAAGACCCTCATCTATTCGAGCACCCTGAAAATCCTAATTTGTTGACTGTGCTGGGCATTCAATATCAGCCTGTTCAGGATACATTCACGTATCGAGTCAAACTCGATCCCCCTCCTAAAGCATGGACAGTAGCCCGCACCTTCGATCCTAGTGGATGGATTACTCCGGCCAATTTTTTGGCTAAGTGCTTTCTTCAAAAGCTCTGGATATCCGGGTTGGGTTGGGACGAGCCTATTAGCGGTGTTCTCTTGCGAGAGTGGCACTCCATTGTGTCCTCCCTTCCGGACATCAACCGGGTCTCCATGCCAAGGTGCTTCCTCCCTCCAGGGAAATGCAGGGCTACCCTACATGGATTTTGCGATGCCTCTGAGAAAGGCTATGCTACTGTCGTATATTTGCGGACTGTGAGCTCTTCTGGCCATACTTCCGTCCATCTCGTACTAGCTAAAAGCAAGGTTGCTCCCATTAGGTCCCGATTAACTATCTCTAAATTGGACCTGTCCGGAGCCGCTCTTCTCACGCGACCCCTCAACCACGTTCACTCGTCTTTGAAGTCTGTAATCGACATTATGGACATCTACGCGTGGTCGGACAGTGAGATAGTACTTTGTTGACTCAGAGCTGCACCTCACAATCTTGAGGTCTTTGTGGCCAAATGCGTTTCTCAAATCCTGAATTCTGGGACGTCTCTAAACTGGAGACACGTCCAAGGGGAGTTGAATCCCGCAGACTGCGCTTCTCGCGGCTGTGAAGCCCTCTCTTTGTTTGACCACCCGCTGTGGTGGAGTTCCAGTTGGTTGACTGAGTCTCAGTCATTCTGGCCTTAGAATAAATACTCCGAACCAATTGAATTGCCTGGCCTACGCGCCCGAGTAGGAGTGGGCAAGGATAAGCCCACTCGTGATTTCTCCCTGCTAGAACGGTACAACTCTCTCGATAAGCTCTTAGGAGTGACTGCTTGGTTGCGTCGACTTATCCGCAATTCGAGAGACCCGTCCAACCGAATCTCTGATTCCGTTTTGTCCCCTAGCGAGCGTCGCGAAGCTTTGATGCATTGGACCCGTATGGTCCAAGCGGAGCATTTTGAGCCCGTGATTGAAACCTTGAAGCGGGGCTCTGTTGTCAAGGGCGCTCTGGCCCGTCTGAACCTTTTCCTGGACGACGCTGGGATGCTGCGCGTTGGCGTACGTTTGAAAAATTCTCAACTGCCGTACGGGGCTCGACATCCGTTACTGCTCCCTAAGGACGGAGCCTTTGTTCGGTTGCTGGTAACCCACCATCATGTTAAGAATGCCCACGCGGGGTGTAACGCTCTTTCGGCTATTCTGCAGCGGGAGTTTTGGATTTTGGCTGGCCGACGAACCATTCGGAGCAACGTCTTTAAGTGCATACCTTGTAATAACCTGAAGGCCACCATATCGCAGCCTATGATGGGTGACTTACCATCCGACTGCGTCAGGGCCATCCGACCATTCGCTGGAGTCGGAACAGACTTTGCTGGCCCCTTCCTCATCAAGTCCTCCAACCTTCGTAACGCGCGTTCACATAAGGCCTATCTGTGCGTTTTCGTGTGCCTCTCCATTAAAGCCGTTCACTTAGAACTTGTAAGTGCCCCCAGCACTGAAGCCTTTGCAGCCACGCTGGGCCGCTTCGTATCGCGTCGCGATTTGCCGGACCTGATCCGGTCTGATTTCGGAACGAAAACGCCCTTATAGGGCACAGATAGATATTTGAAAGAGGTCGTCGAATTTCGGTCCAGCAACAGGACTTATTTAGGTACTGCGATGTCCAAGAAGGGCATCCAGTGGAAATTCGACCCTCCGCCTTTCTTTTTATAGGATAGAGTGACAAACGAGCACACAGTCCACCTGATGGTAAGTGGTTACTGTGACCCATAGACATCTACATCTATCCTCAATAAAGACTCAAGATGCAGATGCGTTGTCACCCGTGAGGACTAAGATGGAATGCCTCTTTGCCAGTAAAAAGGATCTCCGGTTCTCTACACTCACCATACGAAACACTGCAGCGTTAAGCTGCTATTTTACGCTGGTTTTCTGTGAGAGCGTGGTCCTTCCCCGGTCGAGCCGACCCATTCGTGCTACAACTATATTACTAATATAGCTGCAGCATGGCTCTACCACGTAATACGCTATGGCTTGCCCACACTGGGGCGGTATTTTTGAGGTGGTGGTTAAGGTTGCAAAAACGCATCTCCGTCGCGTTATTGGCGAAACTATTTTGACATTTGAGGAGCTTGCCACTGTATTCTGTAAAATTAAGGCGGTACTCAACTCTCGGCCCCTCTGTCCCCTCTCATCCGATCCGAATGATTTGGAGGTTCTAACCCCGGGCCACTTCCTGATTGGCCAGCCGCTTAACGCCCTGCCCGAGTGGGGTACTCGGGCAGGGCGTTAGGGAACTAAACTCTTCGTGGTTGAGCAGATTTGACCTGCTGCAACAGATGACCCAGAGTTTTTGGCAACGATGGTCTCTGGAGTACCTACATCTTTTGCAGCAGCGCGTTAAGTGGTCTGACAAGACGGATTCTCCTCGGGTTGGAGACCTCGTGTTAGTTAAAGAACCCAACGCTTTGCCATTGTATTGGCGCCGTGGGCGCATTGTTAAGTTGTCGTATGGATCTGATGGGGTGCCTAGGGTGGCCGAGGTTTTGGTTGGAGATTCGGTCTTGCAACGTGCCGTCGCGACCCTATCCCGTTTGCCAATTTACTCGCGGACATAAGTCCTTATACCCGGGACAGAAGTTTGTTTAGGCCAAATAGTAACATTTTAAAAACTTGCATTCAAAACGCGCGTCTCGGCGTGTCCTTCCGATGGAATTTAAGGTCACCGCCGGCCCCCGGCCGTCTGACCGCTCGGTCGCCTGACGCGTGGGCGAGCCTAGTTGTTCGTGGCCGCCGTGTCAGTTAGACGGCCTGGAATTAACACTCGGAACGTTAGGTCGCGTTAAGACCGCCTCTGGTTGCAGTGTCTTATTTCGGGCGTTTTACGTGACAACGAGGCTTTGTCTTGAGTTTTTAATTATTAACTTAATTTCGATTGCCATTAATTTGCGTCGACGAGTTGCTTGTGTGGCATTTAATAGCGTACGAAGGAAAAGTTCCTTTGTCGGGTGGAATGCTAAAACTTTGTGACTCGAGAGGAGATCGCGTTCGTGCTCGGTTATAAATTTGTGCTAAGTGAACATGGGACATTAAACCTTGACCGACAGTTCTTAAGTTGTGCAGTGTGTCACTTGTTTTAAGTTCGATTAACGTTGATTCAGTTAAATTTGAAGTTAATTAAATGTATAATAAAATTGATAAACTAATATAGTGAAATAAAAGCTGAAAGTCTCAATCGGTGAACGCCCACTGGAGTGATCGCACATGGTGGAGCCAAGCAGCGCATGTGGGTCTGCTGGCCGATTACATCGGTGACGTCAGGTTACCTTACACACTTTCGCACACTACTTACATACACCTTACTTACCACCTGACTGCGCCTTGTGGTCGACACTACCTCCGGAACTCGGTAAGTTTGTGTTTGCTTATCAGCCATTAAATAATTATTATTCATAGGCCATTTGGGCCCGAACCCTCTGGTTGCTCGTCGAGTGAGCTACTTATGGGCCCTAGCCCAGTCGACTTTTGTCGGGGCAACTGAGGGCCGTAACAATAACATAAAGTCAATTTTATGATGCATACGCTCTGCCGTCATTTGCGGATCGGCAGCAATCAGCTAATATCCCGCCTTGGACTCTGTACTTACTAAATACCCATTGGTGCAAAAAGCAAAAGTTGCTATGTGCCCTTATTATTATAATAAATAATTAAAGTTAATAGAGCCTAAAATTATAAAGCAACTTAACTAGACTACATAATTTGCATATTTGTTAACTTAATGCTAAAAAGATGAGCGTTCCTAATAATATTTTTTCCAAATTACCTCAAAAACGAAATAATATAGTATAATTTATTAGTAATAGTAAGTAAAATTTTGTATATTATATTTCTTGGGTTTTGCTATTATTAATTCATCGCTAACGCCGCATAGGGGCTTTAAAAATTAGAGTAAAATTCATTATTCCATGATTACTAGCTTTTTTTATTAGAAAATCGTATTTGTAGTTTTACATTAAATCTAATATTTTTAATTTTCTGATGAAGAAAGCTAGTTATCGGGGAAAAATAAAAGTTTTCTTCTCTGCTGTATTTTTTTTTAAATTGACTGACTTTTTTTGAATTGACATTTTACTGACGAAATTATTAGAAATTATAACTAAATTGAGCAGCATTAAACTGTTATGTTACGCTGGTAATCTATGAGAGCGTGTCTTTGTTCGGGGTATTTAATATATTTGCCTGGCATCGGCCATTTAGATGATAGCAGCCCTCCCTTACAACCAGACCTTAGAGAAGAACCATCAAGAAACGCTTTTAGTAACTTTGCCTGTATATATCTATCTATGTAACAAATTCTTTTAATGTAATTTCCGCCAAATTGAACGGCCGATTGACTTATAAATTTGCTCCTGTATCAGGGACAGAAGACAAATCAATAATCTAATAACTTTATTCTAGTATCCTGATCAAAATTACCAGGATAAAGTAAAATAATTTTATATTTAGCGTGTTTCTTTAGTTGTTTGAACTTATTTTAGTTTATTTTAAAGCCATGCTACGATTTCATTTAAAAAATTAAACAAATCTTTATGCAAATATTCTGTAAAATGGCAGATTTGTTTAGTCATTCTCGTTTTATTCAGTATTCTATAGATTCCACTTAAAAGCCTTGAGTGTAACGCACGCTTAAATATTAAACAGGTTTACACTTAACAAAATGTGCTACATTTATAGCATGATCCACTTAAGATAATAATTCCACGGCGCTTTTCTTTTTGATTCGTGAGATATTTGTATGGGGTTCGTAAGTACTTAAGTACATTCTTACACTTTTTGCTTTTAACTAAAGTTTTGACTATATTAATTACTTCTAATTAATAACTTCATGTCCAATTTATATATGCAAAAATCTTGCACGAGTACTAGTAACTTGAAACAAATTTCATTAATAATTTATTTAAACTTAACATTAAAACATTGTGCAAGTAGCTGTGCTATATATAAAGAAATAAAATCGTATAATTAAGGGTATAAGAGTTTGCGCTGCATGCTTAAATTATGTTCTTAAAACACGAACGTTATGCCTTGCTAGATTTAAATGTTTCCGTGTTAATCATTATGGCTGTAAGTTTTTATTGTTTAAACCTTCTAAATCTATTGCTTCTTACAATGAATTTGAAATTAATAAAAAATAATAAACATATAATATACATATAATGTTAGATGTCGCTTAAAATATCTTATCCAAATAAAAGTGTGAGAGCTGGGCGCTGTAAATTCCAATTTTCATAGTACGTTAGCAACCCGAATCAGATTCCCCAAGCGATTATCATTGTAATATATTTTTAACAATGCGTGGTGACAAAATAAAACATCGTAATGGCTCAGCCACACTATGCTCCTCGCGCTGCTCCTCGCTCTGCTCCTCGCGCTGCCGCTATGTTAACCTCTCTGCACACACATACTGCTCTATTCGCGCATTTAATCGCGACGCTCCCCACTAGGACGCTGTTGAAACTGCGTGCGCGCTATATGCATATTTAGTATAGCTAATTAAGTTAGCGTCATAAAACAATATACGTCGTCATCCTCGCCAATAGAGATGCTGGATGACATCTATTCATTGCATAGAACCACGCTTCCTTAACGAGTGCTCGATTCATACTGCATTTGCGCGAGTTTGTGGCCAGCTACTCGCGCTCATATTGCCAGTCCATTGATTTGAGGAAATTAACAAACCAGGGAACGATGGTCATGACGAGGCACGATGTGCGACATGAAAGAATATTGTGGGCACACTACGTATCTGCCTCCTTTCTTCGCTACTTCCCATGCCACTCGACGAGTGTGTGGCCAGGGGTAAGGAAAGTTGTATATGCGACAAAGAAAACATACAATATGTTATTGACCAATCTTTTTTATACTCTTACCCCACTACGTTATGCACTTTAGAATTTGTTCTATATTCTTAGCTACTGACTTATGATTAATTCCCTGGCGATCGATGCATGAAGAAATATCTTGTATTTTTTTTCATTTATTACAACCCTTCACAAAACTACTGCTGAAAATAGACCTCCTCCAAGCAATGCCATCGACTTCCTGCATGTCTTACCAGGCCGTCACTCCATCTAATAGGGTGCCTATGTTCTATGTTTATACTTTACTACCTACCGGTACGAGGATGCCACTCCAGAATCTTTCGTCCCCATCGATTGTCCGTTCTTTGAACAATATGGCCTGTCCATTGCCACATCAGCTTACTTATCCATTGAGCATATCGGCTACTCTGACTCAACTGCGGATATCCTCATTATGAAGTATATCACGCAGAGAAACCCCGAACATAGCCCTCTTCCATAGCTTGCTGAGCAGCTTTGAGCTTCCTTGCCGTGGACAACGACGAGCGTAGTGCTCCCAGCAATCACCGGCATAGGTGTAACATAGACGTTAAACATAACCTATTTTTTTAAGGTTCATGTTAAGAGCACAATGTTTTGGTCCTCCAGTAATTCTTTCTCTTCATAAGGACTATATGGTCGTCAAATTGGAGGTGAGTGATGTAATCGCAATTGATGTTAATACTGTATCGTATCCAGTCTAGTAGTTTGAAGACGTCTTCCAATGCAGCAGTGAAGAGTTTTTGGGATATAACTTCACCCTGTCTTACACCTCTCTGCAGTTGGACTGCTCTGGTTCTTTACTCGGATAGCCATCGTAGCCAGCACGTGGCAGTACAAATACTTCAGCATCTCGATATACTGACAGTCAACTTTACGCTGCTGAAGGGACTGAAGCACTGCCCAAATCTATGAAGGTAATAAAGGCGTTTGTAAAGCGTGAAAACAGCACGTAGACGTGGCTCAAAAGAGTAATCGGTCTTCCTGGGAAATAGCTTCCTCATAAGAGCGTTTTGCCTTTCAAGAACAAGAGCATTGCACTTCTGCTCCACGCATCCGGAGTAGTGGCACCATGGAGGACAGAATTAAAATGCTTCTGAAGGACTTAAAGTACTAATTTTACACCCTATTTCAGAAGCTACGCTCTAATTCCATCCTCGCCCGGAGTTATTCTAATCTCGTTCAGACTGACGTCTGGGAAATCATTGGAATATTGTCGAATAAGACTTGCTCTTGGATCGTTACTCGCGCTTGCGTATGGCTCCTACGATGACGCATACAGCTGCCCGTAGACCCTCTCAATCTTACTCAAAACCTGGTGAAACAAGCATCAAATAGTGTTGTCTTTATACGCGTCTTGAGTCATTTTATTATCATCGATTATGTGAATTTAATTGCTACTAAAAATCTGCCAATAACATGGCAATGTGACATATTAACATGTTTTGAAAAATGTGAAAAATGTGTTAACATATTCACATTTTATTCAAAGGGTTACATTGTATGTTTTATTCTTTTTGGCTGTAGGTGTTGCCAATGCCACTATAAATTAAAATATATCGATTTGAATACCTGCAAATTGTAAAACAACTCTGTTAGACATCTTAAAAAGGGACATACATATAAAATAGAAATGCTGATACCGTGTAGTGGCGGTGTAAGAATAAACACTACCCCGTATCGTCCCGTGGATGTCATAAAAGGCGACAGAGGCGAACTAAAATAGGAGATGGGCAGCAGCATCTCCCTGATGCAACTGAAAATAATTAAAATTTGCGGTTGACAACCCCCCTTTCCAAGCATGGCAACTATGGTGTAATCCCCTCTAGGAGGTAAAGTAAAGTAAAGTAAAATTGCAGCCTATTTACGTCCCACTGCTGGGCATAGGCCTCCTCTCTTTTCTGAGAGGGTTTGAGGACAAGGAAGTATCCGCCGCGCTGCCCCAATGCGTGTTGGCGAACTTCACATGTCTTCGAAATATATTTTTTTTTCTTATTGGTCAGACATGCAGGTTTCCTTACGATGTTTTCCTTCACCGCCGAGCACGTGGTAAATCAGCACTTAAAATTGCAATCAACAATCTCATTGGTGCCGGCGGGGATCGAACCATCGAGTACCGTGAAGCTTACAGCGAACGCTAACCATCTGAGCTACCACGGCTAGGTTTAATTCTTACACCTCACTATCCTCTCCTCGATTAGCTCCTAGAGGTTATCTATGAGAATTAAACGCCACACTTGTCCATCACTTTAAGGTTAGCCTTATGTTCCAATAATTATGGCCATGGTTTATTTTAATGCATTTGAAAAATAAACTATACCTCCCAATAGATTTTTGGTCGGGTTATCTCCTATAATCTTAAAATAGGGAAATAAAACTGAAACGAAATAAACTGCGGTCGCTGGCACGGTACGTAGCTGTATGTTATAGGTTTAGTGGCTTTAATGTTTATAACAATTCGGAAATTACATTACGATCAAGACTTTTAGTATCAAGTTATTTATTAAATGAAATAACAAAAGACCCAAATGAATATTAAAAAAATATTTTAATACTTCCGACAATTATTATGATAATTTTTAACACTAGTTATTTAACAGCGTACCGTAGCTAATTCTTGGAAAGGAACAGCTGCACATAATCATAGGTCTTCTATTTTACGATCTGAAAGTCCCGCCCGTCAGTTATAAGAGACCACGCGCGGGTGGAGCTACAAGATCCATTTAGATACCATTATGTGAACTAGTAACTCCTTTGTCACTATAATATTATTAGAAACATCTGAAATGAGCAACACAATGTTAGTATGAAGATATTTATTTGCATTCTTTTTAACAACCAAGTCTTTTTTTTATATAAAGGAGGCAAACGAGCATGCGCAACACCAGGGGAATTGGAGATGCGTAGCCGGCCTTTTAGAAAGGTGTAAGCTCTTTTCTTGAAGCTCCCTAAGTCCGGAAAAATCGCTGGTGGTAAACAATTCCACAGAGAAGTTGTACGAGAAAGGAAGCAAGGAAGGAGTTCTTCTTGATCTCGACAGCTTATTCATATTGTGTGGGATTAAAATATTGCTTACATTTAACAATAGCTTATACCAGCTTCGTTACTTTTTAGTACTTTTACTATAGATTTTATCCCGGGGAAGGACCACGCTCTCACAGAATACCAGCGTTAAATAGCAGCTTAACACTGCTGTGTTTCTTATGGTGAGTCTAGAAAACCGGAGACCCTTTTTACTGGAAACGAGGCATTCCATCTTAGTCCTCACGGGTGACAACGCATCTGCATTTTGATTCGTAATCGATAAATGTAGATGTGTATGGGCAACAGCAACCACTTACCATCAGGTGGACTGTGTGCTCGTTTGGCACCCTTATCCTATAAAAAAAATATATCTAGATTGTAGGATTCCTTTTTTGTCTAGAAGTCCGTATGGGAAAGTTAATTTGTGAGGAAAATGTAAGAATTAATATTCCTTTATGAAATATTACTTAGATTATAAATAGATTTTATTACGTGGTAAAGCCATGCTGCAGCTATATTACTGGTAAAGTTGTAGCACAAATGGATCGGCTTGACCGGGGAAGGAATCCCGCACGGAACAAGTATTTGTATGGCCTACAAATGATTGTTCCGGGGCTGGATGTTTGTTCGTGTAAAATTTGTGTTTGTAAACTGCCTCCACGATACAAGAGAAAATCCAAGTGTGGAGGTAACGTTTAAAAAAAACACGCTCTCACAGGATACAGATACACAGCGTAAAATCATGCAACTAAGCAAAAAAAATAATTAAGTTGCTAAAATGTAAGAAATTGAATAATAGACACTAGATAAAATCAATACCGTTAAAGAATAACATAAACTATTAAAGTATGAAAGAAAACAATTGACGACCATAATCAAAATCATTTCAAACACTTGTAATCCTTAGAGCATAAATTATATACTCTGTGTTAATATATTTTAAACTCAGTTATTGAAACTGTAAACCATAATAATTACAATATAAAAATGATATTCAATCCAGTAATTATGATGTGCTGCATTGTTTATTAATAATACTGTTATAACAGTGAAGTACAACAAAAATGTCCTAGAAGCTACTTAATAAGCCTAGAAGTTTTAATCATTCTAACAATATAGGTAAATAAGAAAAGAAATTGGACAGGAGTGATTTACTTTTTGGAAATAACACGCCCTGTCCTATTGTTTTCATTATTAACGGCCGCAGAAACTCTCGGATTGCGCCTGATTACCACATCCTGTGGATGGTTACATTTTGAGATGGTCTGAGGGGTTAACTTCAGACTCAGCCTAGGCCTAATTTCAGACTCAGCACAGCAGAACTAGTTGAGGACTTCTTTACAACTTAGCACTTAAAAGTCTTCTTCTCTAATTATTTTGGCACGGCTTCTACAGGGGAGTTTGGCATAAATAGTACCGTCGAGTGACCACACATTTTTGATGCCGAAGTGTTTCCGTGACTTTATGTGTATCTCCTGCCTTATCTTTGTGAGAAGTTCAGTAACGGTAAATGAAATACCTTTTAATTTGGATTTAGACCTCCAGACATCAGACTTGACTTGATATTCATGGAAATGCACAAGAACTGGCCTAACTTTGCTATTATTATTATGAGAGCCCAGCCGATGACACCTTTTTAATGAAGATCGGTCAACACTTGAAAGTCCCATATTGTTATGAAGAAGGTCAAGAACTTCATTTTCTAAATTAACTTCAGGGTTGTCTGCAATACCGTTAAAGAACCACTCGTTCCTCAAACTCTGCCATCCTTTGTGACACGCTAACTTCCAATTCTCTCTGCATATTGTTGTCATGGGTGATATTCGCTATAGTGAGCTTTGTTGTGTTAAATCCAATAGCGAAAATGCAATGATTACACTTAAAATTTGCTAACCTGACAGATGATGCAAATAAGTTCTTAAGAAAACTACTTCATGAATGCACAATTATTGAATGTTGCAAATACTATGTTGCAATTATTTATTAATAACCTGATTAAAGTAGAAAACAATAGTTGATATAAGGTATATTAATTATAATTTCGAAAAATTAATTGGAGCTCTTAAAAACAGATGTTACTTTTTTACACCTACCGCCGAAGTCCCATATTAAATATATATTAAATATTAGAGACATATTAAATAAAAAAAATGTCAGAGCCAAAGCAAATGTCTTACAATTTAAGAGAAAATTTTAATGTTACGAATTAAGTCCGCCACCTCAAATTTATTTTATGAATAAACTTAATATGTAATTACAAATCTTGTTTGCTTGGTCTTGAGATCTTCTAATCGATGAAATTGATTTATATTATATGTGCTGTTTTAAATTATTTACTAAAACAACGAATATTTTTGTATTATTACTACTTGAACAAGAGTCTTATTGGATAGAGCTCCCGCAGACATACAATTGTAAGTTGGCCAACTATCGTACGACTAAATTGCGTACTTTTGTAATTTAATCGACCAATTTTCTTTTATTTGTTACCAGCCGCAGACTTAATCGATTAAATCCGTGACAGTATTGCTAGCGCGGTGCGAGTGCGTGATAGTGCGGAAAAAACTCTCTAATCGCATTAATAATAAAAAGAAGACGAAAACAAAACAGAACTTTTTGGGTGCATCCTTTTTGAAAAGAACTTTTTGTACAACGCTGGCCATTTTTGCATTTCATCTATGAGCTCTTCTACTTTTTCTTTTGCAACAAGTAATAGGGTGGCAGATGTCGCACCCGTCGGCGAAGGCCCAAGTCCGAGCGCGGGGAAATTACGGGCGCGCGTCGTTTCGTCTTGCATGTTGCCGTGCGACTAACCAACAAAGTTGGATAGTCCGCGAGCTTGTAACCGTGCTAACGAGCAGTTGGCCGATAGTTGGACAACTTTTTAATTGTGCGTAATTGGAAGGGAATCTTGATTCTGATACGATCGGTGTCCAATTAATTACTTGGACGATTTAGTTGGACAAGATGTGTGGGCTAGCATATGTCACTATACCTATTGGTATACTCTGCGATTTAGTCGGCCAACTTACAACTGTAAATCTGCGGTCTCTCTAAAATCACACCAGAAACTTACGTCAATGGTTTTCTCGTATTAAATCGCTCCGCACCGCAAGTACTTTATATTATGAAATATAGTTAGGATGCTGAATTTTAACTTGTCTTTGTTATTTTAATGAAAATTAATTACACCTTTTGGGTCACCCAAGTAATTGCTTCCGAGGAATTTATGTCTGTTTTCGACAGAATTTTACGGTACACTTATTTTTCACCAAAGAATTAATTTTAAATTAAGAAAAGGTGTTTGCCATTTTTGAGCGACAATTGATGAGCACGTCTGATGGTAATGAAGGCGAACAATCTTTTGCTCACCAAATGTCGCTAGTTGGGAGTGAGGTGAAATAATTTGTTACATGACGTTATTATAATTGCGTTTTAAAAAAAGTTTATTTCTTACTAGAGTATGCAAATACACAAAGTAATACTTCAGTGGTTTGTTCTTTAATTATTTGCACATATTTTAACACTATTTTTATTAAGAGTAGAAAACTTAAGAAATATCAGTAGTTTGATTTATCTTTTTTATAGATTAAGGGTGACAAACGGGCACACAACCCATCTGATGGTAAGTGGTTGCTGTACCCCATAGACATCTACATCTATCCTCGATTACGAATCAAAATGCAAATGCGTTGTCACCCATGATGACTAAGATGGAATGCCTCGTTTCAAGTAAAAAGGGTGTCCATTTCTCTACACTCACCACACGAAACACAGCAGCGTTAAGCTGCTATTTTACGCTGGTATCCTGTGAGGGCGTGTTCCTTCCCCGGTCGAGCCAATACATTTGTGCTACAACTTTACCAGTAATATAGCTGCAGCATGGCTTTACCACGTAATCAAATCTGTTTATAATCTAAGTAATATTTCATAAAAAAACATTAATTCTTACATTTTCCTTACAAATTAACTTTCCCATACGGACTTCTAGACAAAAAAGGAATCCTACAACCTAGATATTAAGGATTAGGACGACAAGAGCCTTTGTGTTACTTCGACCACTTGTGTCGTAGTACGTAAATATTTAAAATTTTATACAGCCGACTTCAATTTAAGTTATTAAGAATAAGTCAAAAACTATTGGTCTTACCTTAATCAAATTTATATGGGACTACAGGAGAAGCACCAGCTTTCAAATAAAAAAGAATTATCGAAATCGGTTCACCCAGTAAAAAGTTATGAAGTTAACATACATATAAAAAACATACAGTCGAATTGAGTACCCTCTCCTTTTTGAAAGTCGGCAGAAAAGTAACGAAGTTGGTATAAACTATGGTTGAATGTAAGCAACAATATTTTAATCCCACAAAATTATGAATAATCTGTCGAGATCAAGAAGACTGGGTTGTTCAAAAGTATTTTTTTTTTTTATATGATAAGGGTGTCAAACGAGCACACAGTCCACCTGATGGTAAGTGGTTGCTGCGGCCCATAGACATCTACATCTATCCTCTATTACAAATCAAAATGTAGATGCGTTGTCACCCGTGAGGACTAAGATGGAATGCCTCATTTCCAGTAAAAAGGGCCTCCAGCCACCTGCACTCACCAAGCGAAACGCAGAAGTAAACCTCTACTTCACGCTGGTTTTCTGTGAGGTCGTGGTACTACCCCGGTTCGAGCCGGCCCATCCGTGCGACAGCAAAAGCTGCCGCGTGGCTCTACCACTGTTAAAAGTATGCAAATAAATATTTTCATACTATCATTGTGTTGCTCATTTCGGATATTTCTAATAATATTATAGTGACAAAGGACTTACCACTTCACATAATGGTATCTAAATTGCTCTTGTAGCTCCACCCGCGCGTGGTACTTTATAACTGACGGGCGAGGCTTTAAGATCGTAAAATAGGAGACCTATGATTACGTCCAGCCGTTCTTTTCCAGGAATTAGCTACAGCACGCTGTTAAATAATTAGTGTTAAAGATTATAATAATGATTGTCTAAAGTATTAAAATAATTTTGTAATAATCATTTGAGTCTTTTGTTATTTAATTTAATGAAGACCTCGATACTTAAAGAGATCGTAATTGAATTTTTTGAATTGTTATAAACTTTAAAGCCACTAAACCTATAATATACAGCTACGTACCGTTTAAATAAAATGTGAATATGTTAACACATTTTTCACATTTTTCAAAACATGTTAATACGTCACATTGCCATATTTTTGGCAGATTTTAGTAGGAATTAAATTTACATAATCGATTATACTAAAATGTCTCAAGACGCTTATATAGACAAAACAATTTGATGTTTGTTTCACCAGGTTTTGAGTAAGATTGAGAGGGTCTACGGGCAGCTGTACACGTAATCGTAAGAGCCATACGCAAGTGCGAGTAACGATCCAAGAGCAAGTCTTATTCAACGCTATTCCGATGATGTCCCATACGTCAATCTGAATGAAATTAAAATAACTCCGGACAAGGATGGAATTAGAGCGGAGCTTCTGAAATAGGGTGTAAAATCAATACTTGAAATCCTTCAGAAGCTCTTTAATTCCGTCTTCCATAGTGGCACTCCTCCGGAGGCGTGAAACAGAAGTGCTGTGGTCTTGTTCTTCTAGAAAGGCGAAAACGCTCTTATGAGGGAGCCAATTCCCAGAAAGACCGATTTCTCTTTTGAGTCACGTCTACGTACTGGTTTCACGCCTTACGAACGCCTTTATTTCTTTCATAGATTTGGGCAGTGATTCAGTCCCTTCAGCAGTGTCAAGTTGACTGCCGTTTGTACTGCCGCGTGCTGGCTACAATGGCTATCCGAGTAAAGAACCAAAGCAGTCCAACTGCAGAGAGGTGTTTTCAAGTTACTAGACTGGAAAGGATACAATATTAACATCAATGGCGAGTACACCACTCACCTCCAATTTACCGACGATATAGTCCTTATGGCAGAATTGCTGGAGGACCAAAACATTGTGCTCTTAACATGAACCTGGACAAAAAATAGGTTATGTGTAACGTCCATGTCACACCTATGCTGGTGGTTATTGGGAGCACTACGCTCGTAGTTATCCACGTGTATATCTCGTAGTCGTACCGGTAGGTGAATTATAAACAGAACATAGCCCCCTTCCCTCATTAGATGGAGTGATGACCTAGTGAGACATGCAGGAAGTCAATGGCATTCCAGTGAACGATAGCGGGTAGTAAGACGGACTTACGATCACATCATCTCCATTTTTAAATAAGTTTTAAAAATATAAATAATTAATAATTTTGTGATTGTGCTATAATGAACTGTTCAAAAAGTGACAACAATTTGTAAAAATGTTATCAACAAAAAAATAAAGTGTTTGTTTTGCTCAAAGTGCTAAGTTTATAAGAACTTTTCAATTGAACTCACTAAAATATTAAAAGTTAAGTGAAACAATCAGAGACAGAAAATACAGAATGTTTAAAATAGTTTAAATGACTTAGTGAGCCTACAAAATATCAATATTCCGTTTTTTAATATTCAGTGAAAGAGCAAAAGAACTATTTTAAAATTAAGTCAAAGTAACGGCTCTTCATATTTGAAAATAAAACTGTGACAACGGAACTTTATCAATAATTTTATGTTTTGAATCTAAGTCATTGATACTTTAGCAAACGTATTATTTCAAGCTCCAAATTTTTCAAATAAAAAGAGATAAAATCTCCTTTCTTAATCAAAATTAAATTATTAAATTTTCAATATTATTTAAAAACAATATTTTATTAGTTTTGACATATTATGACTACATATTAAATACATATATTACATATATTAACAACGGAAAAAAATAAAAATAAAAATAAAGATTCAGAATAAAATCTTTGATTAGAAAAATAAATCCATTGACAAGTATAGCCATCTAACGATCCCGTTAGATGGCTATACTTGTTTAAAACTACTTTCAATAGCTCTTATGCTACTAAGATCCTTGAGCTTTGAACACACTATAATAGTTAGATAAACGCACTATTGTTGTTACAACGCAAAAGAGGGCGCATCTACTAAGCCGAATAATTTATATATTAGCTAAACACGTAACAACAGAAATCGATAATGGAAAATAACAATATAACTTTTAGGACAATGCTGCGCATACGAAAATCGGACATGGACATATCGAATTTAAATTTAAATGACATCTTCATTAGCTCCACTCCTTCTGAAGATTTAGATTTGTCATCAAAAAGTGTTCCCGAATTATTAGAAAATGAATTGTCAGAGTTATTTGATTTAATTCAGAAAATCAAAATTTTACAAACTGAGAATGCAAGCGCTCACCAAGAAAAATTAAATCTAAATACCGAATGCAGAATCCTTAAAAATATATCCAGCAGCTCAATATCAACCACTCCACTTGCAACGACATCCTGCCGAAATTCACCAACGATAAATAGGCTTACAAATATTCGAATGAAAATACCTTGCTTGTCACCTGTCAACAACTCAAGAAACGGATATCATCTCAATGAGACGCCTAAAAGTTGCTGTAAACCGCCTCTACTACTAAAAAGCTTAATTTCAGCCCTTAAACGTTTTGCCATGGCATGTTTACAAAAGGACAAGGAATCCGAGGAAATAGCAACAAAATTTGATCTCAACATAACAACTTCGGAAAATTCCACACTTTTAGATAGCGCCACCAGTATTCAAAAGAAGAAAATATACATAATAGGTGACGAGCAAGCTCGTGGATTAGCTTCTCAAATATATTACGACAGGCGAAGAAAAAATAATGATGATATGTACGATGTTCTAGGCATAACTAAACCATCAGCAAAAAGTTGTGAAATATTGAAATCTTGTATAAGTATAATGCCATCGCTGAAGAGTGAAGACATTGAGTTTAGCATTTGTATCGATTGACAAGAATCCCTACAAAATACTTTCAGACCTAAGTAATATGCTATACCTTTTGCGAAATCACAATATTTTCGTTATAGATGTACAGTACAATCCCTTTCTAAATGAAAATTTGTTAAATAGTAATATAAAATTAATAGCTAATAATTATTGTAATTGTCGATATGTAAAACTAAAATATAATGACTTTTTTCATAATAATTCAAAACGGTTTATTAGAATGTTAAGTTTTAAATTGCACGTGGAAATCGAGTTCCTGGTATAATAAACAGTTTAAAAAATTAAAGGCATCTACTATTTCTAGTAATATCACGGGTAATATCCGAAATAATGAGTTACAGCAATTTCAACCTGGTCTGAACAAGATAAACGAGAAAATTGATAACAAAGGTTTGACTTATAAAAAAGGTACAATACTTTACAATTTTTTTAAAAAACAAAATGAATAAGATTAGTAACAATGAAAATAAAACGTTTTTTCGTCAATAAAAATAAATTTTATAACTTAACCATACTTCAGCAAAACATTGCTGGTGCCATAAATAAGTCCCAAGAAATTATATCTGCACTTTCAGAATTTTCACAAAATAATAAAGAAATAGATATAGTATGTTTGACTGAAACGTTTATAAAAAAGGCATGGAGCAGCTTCTGAATATACCATGGTATAGAGTCGTCTCAATGTACTCTCGTAACTCTAAAAGAGGGGGTTCTTATATCCTTGCTAAAAGTAGTATAGAATGCAAAACCCTTGGCATTGTTAGTGATTTGGCATGCTATTTTAATTTTAAAGGTGCTGGTGTAGAGATCACGTCACAAAAAATCTTCATAATATGTATATATAGAACCCCAAACAGTAATCCTCAAATTTTTATTGACAAACTGGAACAACTTTTGTTGAGAATTTGTAATAGATCCAAAAAAAAAAAAATTATGTGGAGATTGGAACTTTGACACTCTAAGACCTAATAAAAACTGTCAATACCTGATAAATTTATTAAAAAAAACTTTAATATGGAAATGCATATTAAGTCACCTACTCGACAAACGTAATGTATCGATCAATTTGTAAGTAATATAAAGGTAGCAGTACACGTTGGCTGAACGCGCTCGCCGTGTGCGTTCGGCCAACGTGTACTGAGCCGTTTTGTGTATATTTGGCATTTGCGGCCAA
This sequence comes from Parnassius mnemosyne, assembly GCA_963668995.1. Lineage (NCBI taxonomy): Eukaryota > Metazoa > Arthropoda > Insecta > Lepidoptera > Papilionidae > Parnassius > Parnassius mnemosyne. Next base: position 13,371,403 of record CAVLGL010000046.1, on the reverse strand, counting down.
CACTCGCGCCAAGCCGTATAGTGTCGGTTTTCCGTGCACATATCAAAGAAATTTGGCGCAAGCCGCAAATAGCGATCACAAGTTGGCCGAGTGTTTAGTTCCTAGTTACGCTTTACGGCTTAATAAAATTATTTCACGAACCTGGCGTCATGGCCTAATGAGGAAATATTTAGGTTCATTGATTCTTATCACAATGAATCAGTTATATGGAACCCTAAACATGAGCAACATAAAAATAAGGCCGCAATCACTAACGTCCATCATCATCTAGCTACAAACGCAGAATGAAGCACGCCAACGTGTGAACGGCACCACAAAAATCTGCCGAGCGGGCTCGCCAAGCGCGCTCGATCAACGTGTACTGAAGTCTTAAGGCAAATACGAGCTGAGGTCCGCTACTTAGGCTTATCAGGCCACGAGACGGCTCAAACTTTTACAATAAAGGCGAATAAAAAACGAGATTTGATCAAGTGGTTAGAGCGAGCTCGAGATTTTAATGAAAATAATATTATTAATTTTGTAGCTGCATTTCTTCAACCACTTTTTCTGATATTTACGAACAATCATGTTTAAATTACGCTTTTCGAGAGTTTCATCAACTATTCGAACTATTTTTTAATCTGTGCTTTCCTGTAATCGTAGTAAAAAAAAACTAACAAAATTAGCAAAACTCTTGGTTAACAAAAGGATTAAAAAAAGTCTTGTGTAATAAAAGAAAACTATACATAAAATACATACGGTGCTAACAAAAGAAAAAATTATAAGAATTATAAAAAATATCACAATATTCTCAAAAACTATATATATAAATCATTGCAATTACAAAATAAAAGGTATATAGATAGGAACAAAAATAAATGTAAAGCAGTTTAGGAGGTTATAAATGTAAAGCAGTTTGGGAGGTTATAAATGCGAATATTGGTGAAATCAATGTAAATTTCGAAATAGATACTATTTTAAATAATAACGAAATATATTATGAACCAAGTGACATTAGTGAAGCTTTTAATAATTTTTATATAGACATGACCAATACAAATGATTTTAATTTTAAAATAGATGACATCAATAAAACTATGAATATCAATTATCTAAACACAATATTTTTAAAAGCGACAGATGAAATTGAAATAATTAATATAATTAAAAGACTTAATAATACTAATTCAGTAGGATTAGATAATATAAATACAAAAATAATCAAAGACTGTGCTATGTATATATGTGGGCCTTTGAGATACATTAAAAACATGTCGCTTGAGGAAGGTACTTTCCCTAAAATTTAAAAAAAATCAATCGTTAAGCCCTTATATAAGAAGGGAGAGGCTATCTACATGAATAATTATCGTCCAATCACTTTAATACCAGTTTTATCTGAAATATTTGAAAAGGTAATAATGAAAAGACTTTACGACTATGTTACAGATCAAAAGATTATTAAACATGAGCAATTTGGGTTTACAAAGAATAGTAACACAACACTAGCATGCTTTAATTTAATAAAATATACTACGGAGGCCATTAATGAAAGGGCTCCGGTAAGTGCGATCTTTCTTGATATGTCTAAAGCTTTCGATTTCGTAGACCATAAATTATTACTATATAAGCTTGAAAAATACGGAATCTGGGGAAAAGCACATGACTGGCTGTAGAGTTATCTGACTGGCCGTGAACAGTGCATAGAGGTTGTAAAAATTCAAAAGGGCAATAAAATTACAGGCAGATCTCGGTTGCACAATAATAAATACGGTCTCCCACAGGGGAGTGTTTTAGGTCCCTTTTTATTTCTTATATATATTAATGATCTTCCAAACGTCACTGACCACGAAACTGTTCTGTTTGCGGATGATAATACTGTAATTATTTAGTGTAAGGATAGAAACAACTATGAAAATGAAATATCTGTTGCACTCGACAAAATCTTTAGATGGCTTAAAAGTAACAATTTAAAAATAAACTTAAATAAAACTAAGTTGATACAATTTAGGGATTTTAGAACTCCACCTATTGAACTTAACATCTGTTACGATAGTACAAAAATTGAAGAAGTCAACTGTATTAAATTTTTAGGATTAATGGTTGACAGACTGTGACTGGAAGAATCATATAAAGTACGTATGCGATAAACTGGAGAAATTCGTTTATGCTATAAAACAGCTGCGGTTGACAGTATCTAATGAAGCGGCACTGAGCACTTACCATGGCTATGTCTCCTCAGTGCTTTCATACGGTCTCTTATTGTGGGGCAACTCGGTTGAGATTGGCAAGGCCTTTCGTGTTCAAAAGAAGTGTGTAAGGGCTATTTGGGGAGCTTGGTCTTTAGATAGTTGCAAACCTTTATTTCACAAATTTCACATACTGCCTTTAGTTTGTATGTACATACGGCAACTTTGTGTTTTTGTCAAACAGCATCCACAATATTTCACCATTAACTCAAGTTTAATCAGTAGAAGTACCATGCCAAGAAATAAATTTAAGCTCCATCTGCCTCTATGCAAGCTTGACATATATAAAAGAAATGTATTTATATATGCTATTAGAGTTTACAATAAATATCCTAACACTTTTAAAGACCTCCCTTTCGTAATTTTTAAAAGGAAACTCACAGAATGGCTGGCAACAATTTTTTTTATAGGTTAGACGAATATATGAATTATAACATATTAACATTATGTTATGCCAACTATTCAAGAAGAACACAAATATATGTATGGAATTATTTTTTTAATAGTAAAAGTATTAATAATACAGATGTGTTTGGAGTACCTTTCTTATATAAATTGACATTACAAATCACAAAATATCTTCACATGAAAAAAATTATCCCGTTTAATTAATCGTTAAACTATCTTAGATATAAATATTTTTTGATTACTTTTTCTTAACATTTATCAGTTTTGCACTGGTCATCAGTTATAGTTTCTATACGCAGAATTAAACAGTTATGCAAACAACGAGATGAGATGAGGTAGAAAATGATATTTCCGTTTAACTTACACAACATGGATAAAATGTAGTTTTTATAAAATAAAAAAATATTAAAAAAATATCAACGATTAGGAACTAAATTAGGTGTAACAAAAGGATATCTATTCGTACTCATCATCCGAACTAAAATTCAGGAAATTGAATGATGTGATGTCACTTTTGATACACCCAGCTTGGGCTCAGCCATTGCAAGAGATATATTAAATCCTGTCAGCATCTGATAAATCTTCATTATACCAGACGCCACAAACAATACATAGCTTTCTTTCCTGGAGTATCGGTGAAAATGGCAGACTTTTAGCCCACTTACGATTAAATTGAACTTGTGGAGGAGCTTTTCAGTCAGAGGTCTTACAATTTCGAAGAAATCACTTGCATCATTTTAGCTTAGGGCCAGGTTTCTTTTTGTACCTAACTCATTTCTGTTAGTGCACCCTTTTTTTTTTTACAAAATGGAATAGTGAAAATAGTGAAACGTGGCAGAGCCCAAATTCTTTTGCTACATTTCGGTAATTTCTGTTTTACTCCATTACTTCTAGCACAGTCAACTCGTAGATCCGTAGATTTGGTGCCTCGAGTAGTTTTTCGTTTATACGTTCTCATGCTGTCATAAAAATATAAAATTATTACTTATACACATACTGTCAGTTTCCTTGTTAATACTAGACCTCGCATCCGGGGTTGGTATGAACACGTTAATACTAACCCTGCCGATTTGTTAATTATAGCCCCAAAGGCACATTTTTGGTTTTAAATAATATAACCAATTGGTTTTAAATAATAAAGTCAAATTAACAATGAAGCATTATTAAGTATAAAATATGCATCTGATGAAACAAAGAACATAATCATAACAAAGATTATTTGAGCATAAATCAAGAAATCGTGAAGATAAAAATGTTCGTTACTTGCGTAAAAAAGAAGTCTGATAAGCAACTCAGCCGCTCGATACGCGGAGCACAATTGACCAATTCCGAGTCATGCGGCGTGATCTATTCGACGTTTTAAAACACACGCTGAAGATTTAGTATGTATAGTTTTAGAGAAATTCGCTTGTTAATACTTACCTCTGTTAATTGGAGCCCCGGCTTCCCCTACATAATTTATTTTTCCTAAATATTTTACCTCGTTAAAATGTAATAATATTTTTTTGTATATTGTAGATATTGCACACCATTATCATGGTAGAATGTTAGGTCTCATTAATAAATAACAACATCATAATATTATGTACTTCATTCTGGCAATAAATAAATTTGAATTTGAATTTGAATTCCTAGGGGGAGGTCTATGTTCAGCAGTGGTTTTGTGAAGTGCTGTAATAAATGAAAAAAAAAATACAAGATATTTCATCATGCATCGATCGCCAGGGAATTAATGATAAGTCAGTTGCTAAGAATATAGAACAAATTCTAAGGTTCGTAACGTAGTGAGGTAAGAGTATAGAAAAGATTAGTCCTTAACATATTGTATGTTTTCTTTGTCGCACATAAAACTTTCCTTACCTTCCTTGCCACACACTCGTCGAGTGGCATGGGAAGTATCGAGGAAAGTAGGCAGATACGTAGTGTGGCCACAATATTCGTTCATGCTGCACGTCATGCCTAGTCATGACCATCGCTCCCTGTTTTGTCAGCTTTTTCAAGTCAAAGGACTGGAAATATGAGCGGGAATAGCTGGCCACATACTCGCGCGAATGCAGTCCGAATCAAGCGCTCGTTACGGAAGCGTCGTTCTAATGCGATGAATAGATGTCATCCACCATCTCTATTGGCGAGGATGACGACGTATATTTTTTATGACGTTGACATAATTAGCTATACTAAATATGCATATAGCGCGCACGCAGTTTCAACAGCGACCTAGTGCAGAGCATCGCGATTAATTACGCAAGTAGAGCAGTGTGTGTGCGGAGAGGGCAACATCGTGACAGCGCGAGGAGCAGAGCAAGGAGCAGTGCGAGAAGCATAGTGTGGCTGAGCCATTACGATGTTTTATTTTGTAGCCAGGCATTGATAAAAAGATGTTACAATGATAATCGCTTGGGGAACCTAATTCAGGTTGCTAACGTACTTTTTAGGCTAAATATTAACAATTTTAAAACTTGCATTCATTACGCTCGATCTCTGTCGCCTGACCTGTGAGCGAAGAACCGGTTAGACGGCTTGGGCCGGCTGGTGCTCGTTTTTGCACGCGGGAGCCACGCCCTGACCAGTCTAGAAAAATAAATCGTCAGCGCGGCCGTGTCGGTTAAAAGAATTCAAGTTACACTACCATCGTTAGGTCGCGTGCCTCTTTGTGTTGTCGTATTTCGTTCGTATAAGTGATAACGAGGCTTATCCTTGAGTTTTGAGTTATTAATTTAACTTAGATTGCAATTAATTTGCGTCGACGGATTGTTTTTGTGGCATTTAACATCGTGATAAGACATTTGCCTTGTCGGGAGAACGCTGAGCTTTGTGACTCGAGAAGAGACCGCGTTCGCTCTCGTGATTATAATTTGTTGCTAAGTGAACATGGAACATTGAACTTTGACCGACTCTTCTTTACGTGTGTCGTGTGTCACTGGTTTGATTTGGATTAACGTGGATTGAGTTTAATTTGAAGTAAATTAAATGTACAATAAAGTTGATAAACTAATATAGTGAAATAGAAGCAAAAGGTTTCAATTGGTGAACGCCCCTTAGAGGGATCGCACATTTGGAGAAAAGCAGCGCCTGTGGATCTGCAGTCCGACTACATCGGGGATGTCAGGTTACATTTTTACACCCTACTACACACTACATACATTCACATCACTTACCACCTGACTGGTACCCTTGGTCAACCCTACCTCCGGAACTCGGTAAGTTGTGCTTGCTTATTTGCCATTAATTTAGAATTATCCATAGGCCATTGGGCCCCGCCCTCTGTAGCTCGTCGAGGGGATCATTCATGGGCCCTGGTCTAGTCGACCTTTGTCGGGGCAACTAAGGGCGTGAACACTTTTATTTAGATAAGATATTTTAAGCGACATCTTACATTTTATGTGTATCATATCGACTTATCCGTAGAACAGAGTCCGATGTGATCATGGAACAAAAACGAGTTAAATATCTAGACGAGTAATAGAATACAAACTCTACAGACGTATGTATTTAGAATTTTAGTATCTTATTTAGTTTCGGAAATATAGAATCGAATAACGGTCGATCTGCCATTAGCTTCGCATAAAAACACGCAAAGTGATCAAGCAACGGCGCGCGAGGAGCGGAAGCAGCGCGGGCGCCCCGTCCGTTCGTCATTCCGGTCCCTGTTTGTTGGAGGGAGGCCGGTTTTGTATCAAGCGCTTAGTTCTTTTTTCGGTTAGGTAAAAAAAATAATTTATCAAGTGTTTTGCATGAAAAGCATTTTTAGAGATGGCACGACCACGAAAAATGTTGTTTAAAGAAGATGGAGAAAGGCCCGAGCTTAGTTCATTAATTTCAAATATTCCTGCTCTTTATGTAAAGAAAAGTGTAAATGCTGGTAACTTGACGATTTCAGTTGTATTATTTCTTGATACACTCTATAAAATTCTTAAATTAATAAATATTATGTCTTTATTGCTTTTTTGTCGCAGTAAACAGTAGTGGACGATCGATTTTTATATAGGACGTTTTTTGACGGAGAGGATATATCATTATATAAAGCAATTTTACTGCAAAAAACGATTAGCGTAATGCAATTACTAATTACTTTTACAGGGTAATCATTCTTTCTCTTATAATAAACAGTAAAAAGTAGAAGTCCTATGAAATATTAGGACGAGTTTATACAAACATTATTGAATTCCACAGCATAATGTCTTATGGGATTTTGCTATGGGGAAATGCGACTGATTCAGAAACTATTTTTGTTTTACAGAAGAGGGCCATCAGAACTATTTACAACCTAAAACCGAGAGAGTGTCTTAGAGATAAATTTAAAGAAATAAATATATTAACTTTTGCCTCTCAGTATATTTACGAAAATTAAATGTATGTTCACAAAATAAGGTAGTTTTATTAAAAAAATTATATACATTCTGTTAACACTAGGAACTAACACAAGCTAGTGATGCCAGTTTCTCGACTCCACAGAGTCAGTAATTCATTCTTGGGGCAATGTATACGCTATTACAACAAGGTCCCGGAAAATGTACAGGCTCTCTCTATTACTAAGTTTAAATGTTTTGTTAAGCTGAAACTGTATAAATAGGGTTATTATAGTATAAATGAATACATGGTTGATAATTACCCCTGGGAATGAGGTGGTCGCTTCCAAGCAGTTTCTAAAATAAATTTCGTAAATAGTTCATAATCATTTATATTGTAAATTTATTTTTAAAAAAAAGTAACGCTGGGTTTCTTGCTGGTTCTTCCCAGGACAGAGGGTTTTTTTCGAACCAGTGGTAAAGAAAAAAATGACTTTCAATTAGAATTACACATGTAATGTATATTGAATAAAAAATATTCTATTCTATTGTAGTCTGTTTATTAATTTTTATTAATTACGAATTCCTTGTAAGAAGCAATCGATTTAGAAGGTTTAACTAATTTAAACTTACAGCCATAATGATTAACACGGACACATTTAAATCTAGCAAGGCACTACGTTCGTGTTTTAAGAACATAATTCAAGCATGCAGCGCAAACTCTTGCACCCTTAATTATACGATTTTATTTCTTGATATTTGGCGCAGCTACTTGCACAATGTTTTAATGTTATGTTGAAATAAATTATTAATAAAATTTGTTTCAAGTTACTTGTACTCGTGCAAGATTTTTGCATATATAAATTGGACATGGATAAATATCTAGACCCGGCTCAATTACTGATTGGCCATACAAACATTTTTCTTGCGGGATTCAAACTCTGAAGCATCGTAGCCAAACAAATAGCCACTGCGCTACCGAGCCAATGTTCTTGTGGACATAAACCTTTCTAATTGTTTGTCTGGTGGCAAGCACTATTTGGAGATTGGCCCATACTTACTACTCTGGATTAGAGAGTTGGTGAACGCCAACCCGATACTTGCGTCTATTTCCAATTCATCTGGGTCCAGCGTTTTGGTTAGATTATCTGTCATATTCGGTCATGTCATATTGGGCACAGTGTGCATATTATGTTAGTATCGAGGATAGACGACGTAGATGTCTATGGGCCACAGCATCCACTTACCATCAGCAGGACTGTGTGCTTGTATGTCACCCTTATTCTATAAAAAATGTAATTTTGCCTTGTGGTGGCCGCGTAAGCCAAGTTACAACCCCACCCGCAGCACAAAATGGGGTGATAGAATTCATTAAATCACCCCCACCGCAACTTCATTAATTGTTTAAAATATACTAAAAATTTTAGTTAGAAGCAAAAAGTGTACGAATGTACTTAAGTATTTACAAACCCCATACAAGTATCTCACGAATCAAAAAGAAAAGCGCCGTAGAAATATTTTAAGTAAACCATGCAATACATGAAGCGTATTTTGTTAAGTGTAAACCTGGCTAACATTTAAGCGTGCATTACACGCAAGGCTTTTAAGTGGAATCTATAGAATACTGAATAAAACGAGAATGACTAAGCAAATCTCCCCTTTTGTAGAATATTTGCATAAAGATTTGAATTCTACATTTAAAATATATTTTACCTTTGTTTTGAATTGAATTTTATTAATTGTTTGTTTTAAATGAAATCGTAGCATGGCATTATTATTATTATTTTATTTTATCCTGGTGATCCCGATCAGGATTGACAATTGAACTTGGTGTGAGTCGCTGTTGTCGAGACTCAGAAATCACCCGTGTGAAGTCAGGCCGATAGCTAGTTAAGAATAAAAATATGAATCAATCTGATTATTTTGCTGAAGAGACTATGACAGTAGCTCCCACACTATGACATTACAAGTATTTTCGTAAACCACTTCAATTACACTTTATTGCTTTCGCTACAAATAATTTATAAACTCGTTGAAGTCGAGTATTTACGTTAACACACTGTATATAGGTACTAAAACAAGTAGATCAAACTCTATACAACGTCGACAAACGGAATAAGCACTGCATTGGCTTATGTAGGTATGATGTGTCGATTTTAGTATTCTATTACCTGGAAAACGTTGAAAATACAAACTGAAATGAAATATGGACAGCTTTCATTACTATAGTGGTTGCGTAAATTTTGATATCACATATCTATAGTTTGAAAAGAGGATTCATATTTCAATAAATGCTTTGAAATACGATAGTATTCGCCTAAACTCTCTGAATGTATTCCAATATATCCAACTGCTTATTCGGATCCGTTAAAGGAACGGATAAATTATTATAAAGTATAGTAATATATCCACGTTTTAGCAACACTGTAATGAGATATACCTTAATATGGAAATAATCATACTTATTCTTGCGTTTGAGTACTTTTCCAGACTATTTTTTTAATAAATTTGATGTAACTAACGAATCGATTGGTAAGTGGCTACTGAAGCCCAGGGATTCCTTTATTTTATAGAATAAGGGTGACAAACGAGCACACACCACCTGATGGTGAGTGGATGTCGTGTTCGATAGACATCTATTCTCGATTAAGAATAAAAATGCCGATGCGTTGTCGCACCTGAGTACCAGATGGAACGCCTCGATTCCCGTTAAAAGGGTTTTCGGTTCTCCAAACTCACCATACGAAACACAGCAGCATTGAGACATTTGTACTACAACCATAATAGCTGCAGCGCGGCTCTACCACGGCTCTATCGCTTAAAAACAATCTAATGAAAAGGCCTATGTTCAGCAAATGTATAGATAGACTGTTATGAAGAAGATGATGAAAAAAACTGGGTCAGTTTTTCAATATTATGTTACATATCATTAGAAAATTATTCTTTCAAGAACTTTAATTGACACTTGATTCGATCGCTACTACTCGTACACGGTACAATTGTATTATCTTTTAGCATTTTTAAACATTTTAGAGAAGATGGATAGATTTGTAACTAGGTCTATAGCTGTGATGCTGCGGCGTTTCGAGTTCGAATCCCATACGGAACAAGTTTTCGTATGGCCTAAAAATAAATGCTCGGGTTCTAGATGTGTGTTCATGTGCAATTTATGAATGATACCAGAAGTTTTAGTAAATCTTTTAAAACAAGTGTGAAATACCCGTGTCGATGTCATCCACCTTTCAGGCAATCAGTTTTTAGAAGAAGCTAGTAAAATGGCGTGGGGCTAATGGCACAGTACACAAATTGTGCTAGTATTGCATGCAATTGAAAGAAACTCCCTCGAGTGGCAGTCTTATATCGGAAAGCGAAGTGTAGTAGATTGGTAGACCCCGCACTCAATTACAATTATTTAGAATCATTAATAAAGAATTATTCATTTATATTTAATTTTAGATGGAGTGACGACCTGCTAATTACGAGGAAAAATATGGATATATATGGACTTGTCTTATTACTTATCGTAGTGGCACGGTACAGCTTGATATCACTCAGTCTCTCGAGCTTACAGTTTACATTCCCTTCAGTGTCACTCACTTTTCCGACAACACTGACCAAAAAGAGTTTCCCTCAACGTCAGGGCAATCGAAACTCTTGACGATCTAGGATCCAACAAACCGTCCTGTCTCCCTCATACTTGGCCATCAGCCTCCTCCTTTAACTCCCTCCACGAAAACCTTCACCAACTGGAAGTCCTTTAGCTATAGACTCTCCGGACCCCCCATCACCCTCTCTTCGGAATTCTTCGACAGTACCGAAAAAATCGACACCGCGGCCGATTCTCTCACCACCCTCATAAAATCCTCCCTTAAGGAGAATGAAAGGATCGTCCCGGTTACGAATAATAGTAGTCTTCCCCAAGATATTAGAAACTTCAAAAAAGCCAAGAAAGCTGCTCTCCGAAGAGCATTACTCTATCCCACCTCTGACTATAGGCGTCTGGCCAATCATCTTCAACGAGAAGTCCGTTCGCGCCTTTCTGAACTAAGAGAGCTTGAGAAGAGTAAACTCATGAAGAATAACTCCCCTTCTTTTACAGCGTACTACCGGATGGTGAGAGCCCTCCGCATAGACGCTATCACTCACACTCCCCCTCTCTCCTGTCCCGACGGTACTATTGCCTTTGAGGACGAGAAAAAGGCTAAGTGCTTTGCAGACAGCATCGCCGTTCAATGCTCTCCCAGCTCACTTACCACTGACTCCTCCCACATCCAGGCAATGCAGGATGAGAATGGAATATATCCTCAGCAGTTTTTATCCTCGTCGTTATAAGACCATCGCGATCTTTTTTGACATAGCAAAGATGTATGACAGAGTCTGGCACGAAGGCCTTATCTACAAACTTTATGAAATACGCCTTCCTGTTCGTCTTCTTCGTCTCGTGGCCTCCTACTTGAAGGATCGTATCTTTCGTTTCATACTCGAAGGCACGCTCTCCTCTCCGCGTCATATCAATACGTTATATCGTGCTTGCCCCTCTTTTATATATACTGTTCACCAACGACATTTCCATCCCTACGAATGGTGTTTAGTTCTCCCTCTTTTCAGACGACACAGCCCTCTATCATAAAGGTATCTCACTACCATTTATACGGAACAAGATCCAACAGTTAGTTAGTGACTTATGAGCTTGGTTCCAAAAATGGCGTATCGATGTGAACCCGGAAAAGAGCTCCGCCGTTTACTTCGAACATAAACGACGCCGCCCTACTACCATTCCGCCAATCCGTATATTAGAAACCCCTGTTCCCTGGCATAAGACCACCAAATACTTAGGTGTCACACTTGACATAAGGCTCACTTTCGAGTCTCATGTTAAGAAAGTAACTCGCACCGCGCGCTTTTACCTGGGTAGGCTCAGTAGCATGCTTGGCCGACACAGACTCCCACATGCAGACAGTGGAGGATGAGTTCCGACGCCGGAACTCACCACCCACAGCCTCTGACCCTATCACTGTGTCCACTGTTGAGATCTCATCCATCATAAAAGGACTGAAGCCCAAAAAGGCTCCGGATGGCTTCTCCAACCAAGCCCTTAAACATTTTCCTGAGGAGGTGTTAACCCTTTTAATTATTATCTTCAACGCCTGCTTCAACCTTAGTTACTTTCCCACCACGTAAAAAGAGGCTACTGTCATTGGTTTCTCCAAGCCAGGAGAGCCTCACAACCTCCCCTGCAGTCATCGTTCCATCAGCCTCCTCAAGGCCATGGGCAAACTCTTTGAACGAGTCATTCTTACACAAGCGTGTAAGCTCCATCTGTTTTCCACAGACGGAGATCCTCTTGTCATCCCCCAACAATTTGGTTTCCGAGCGAAACATTCTTGTCCCCAACAAGTCCACCGTATTGTAGAATATATCTTCAGTGGTTTATATCCTTGTCGTCATAAGACCATCGCGGTCTTTTTCGACATAGCAAAGGCATTCGTTAGAGTCTGGCACGAAGGCCTTATCCACAAACTATATAAAATAGGTCTCCCTGATCGTCTTGTTCGTCTCATAGCGTCTTTCCTTAAAGATCGTACCTTTCGTTTTACGAAGGCACGCTCTCCTCTCAGCGCTCCATCAAAGCCGGTGTCCCTCAGGGCTCAGTGCTTGCCCCTCTCCTATATATCCTGTTTGCCAACGACATTCCCATCCCGTCGAAAAGTGTTCAGCTCTCCCTCTTCGCAGACGACACTACCCTCTTTTGTAAAGGTCTCACTACCATTCCACCAATCTGTATGCTAGGGACCCCTGTCCCGTGGCATACGACCGGCAAATATTGAGGTGTCACCCTTGACGAGGCTCAACTTCAGGCCCTATGTCAAAAGAGTAACCCACAACACACGTTTTTACCTGAGTAGGCTCAACAGTATGCTGGGCCGACACAGTAAAATGTCCCTCCGCAACAAGCGAACCCTTTATAAGGTCTTTATACGACCAATCATGACTTACGCGGGTCCTATATTTGCCCACGTTAATCCCAAAATCATTAACGAATTCCAATTAGTTCAAAACCACTTCTGTCGTCGAGCTACGAACGCACCCTGGTACGTCCGTAACGCCGACCTCCATCGAGACTTAGAGCTCCCCATAGTAAAGCAATTTCTGAAAACACTCTGAGAACTTCTTCAAAGCCTCAGAGTCTCACTCTAATCACTTAATTCGTGAGACAGCTTCCTATGCAGCCCCACTCCCCTCTCGTTATCGAGTCCGAAGACCGAGAAACTCTCTCTCGGACCTACCAAACAAGCTTTCGGCCGACTGGCAGCTCAGGCCGATTCTTCTTAATTTGCCTTAGTTAGGCTCCCCCTCAGCGGCTCGTCGCCGCCTGTGCCCCCTTTTCCCTAAAGAGGGTCGCTTCCGATTCGGCAGAAAGGCCTCAAAAGCCGATGCCAGTCTCACAGGTGGTGTTTAGTGGGTAGACACTTAGGTAAGGTTATTCCCAATGAGTCCCACAGAACCAGTACTGCCGGCTGTCATGGTATGCTTAGAGCATTCACCAACTCCCTTCCTCACTTTCCGGGGGGTAGCCCTTTTCAATTGCTTCTGGGCGCAAAAACAAAAAGCGCCTGGGGTCAGTGTTGAGTTGGCGATACAAGCGAATACTTCGAAGTGATAAAGCTGCGAACTAAATTGATCAGTAGTACAATTGTGTTTTGTTATTAGTTTGGTTTTAAGTTTTTATTACGTGTTCTGTTAAAGTGTCAATTTTGGTAATTGACTCCGCAATTTTTAATTTTCTTGAACCTGAAGCTCGTAACAATATATTGAAAATAGATTTTATAGTTGGCCTTTTTAACAGAATTTTGTTTTAGTTGCACAATGTTTTTACAGATTTTATTACGAAATATTTAAGTATTTACTCCCAAAAGATTTTCTAGTTTTTGCCAAAATAAATTTAGCAACCTCTAGTGTATAACCTCGACCCGATCTACGGGAGGGTTTTTATTAAATAAATTTATACTTTTCCGGTACGGACATAATGTTTTCAAAAATATATATCTGGCTACTCCTTAAAAATTTCTCATTGCAACTCGTGAAGCGAGTTATGGATTGATCGTATCGCTTGCTTTTGACAAATGAATATGGTCTAAAAACAGGCTGCAGATCCCCACAGTAATATACCATAAGACATGATGCTGTGCACAGCTTTTAACAGTGGTAGAGCTAAGCGGTAGCTTTTGCTGTCGCACGGATGGGCCAGCTCGAACCGGGGTGGTACCACGACCTCACAGAATACCAGCGTGAAGTAGAGGTTTACCTCTGCGTTGCGCTTGGTGAGTGCAGGTAGCCGGAGGCCCAATCCCGCCCCCCCATCAACATGGTAGTGGAATTAAATAAAAGACTACCCCAGGAGGGTACCAGCACCCCTGTAGAATCCCTCGCTGAGACCAAACTACTTCACTCCTGAGCGTGGGTGCTCAGGCTGCCCCGCGTATTCTGGGGAGGGGCAAAATTTCGCTCGCGACTAATGCTACTCGGGGCAAGCGGAGCAATACAACCAAGGCGACCCCTGTCACGCTATCCGTGAATTTTGGCAACATCAGGGGACTTCATTCCAACCTTAACGCTGTCCATTACCATCTAGAAACGGCGAAGCCGGCCTAACCGAGACTCAGGTGTCCTCACCGGCCGATACTTCATATCTCTCCTACCCGGGGTACAAATTGGAACACTCCTTTGTGCCCCGGGCTGGAGTTTGCGTATACGTCAGAGAGGACATCTGTTTTCGATGCCTCGGCAGTCTTGAAGGTACGGACCTGTCCATCCTATGGCTGCGCGTAGACAGCGACGACCATCCCCGCGTCTACGGGTGCCTCTATAGGTCCCATAGCGGTAATGCGGACACAGACCGACTCATCGTCCACGTCCAAATGGCTGCAGACTCCGTGCTACAACAGGTCCCATCCGCAGAGATCGTGATACTCGGTGATTTTAACGCCAACCACGCTGAATGGCTTGATTCTCGTTTAACCGATCATGCGGGTAGATCTGTCTATGACTTTGCTTTGGCATATGGTCTAACACAACTGATTACTTCGATCCTAGATGTGGAAGATCATGTACCTTCCCTGTTGGACCTTCTGCTGACCTCTCATCCGGACGGATATCAGGTCTCCGTCGATGCCCCTCTGGGCTCTTCGGACCATTGTCTGATCTGGAGTACGGTGTCACTCACGCTTCAATCGCAGTTGCGATCTGCAGCTTGCCAACACGGCGGCACTATAGGTCAGCTGATTGGGACGGGATGAAGTCTTTTTTTGCATCCTACCCTTGGGGGCGGCTTTGCTTCTCGCCGGAAGATCCCAGCGTTGTTGCCGATTCTGTTGCTGATGTGGTACTTCAGGGTATGGAATCCATCTCTCTATTCCATCCTCTGTGGTGCCCATCGGTGGCAGATCCCAGCCATGGTTTGGTCGCTCCTGTAAAATAGAATCACACTATAAGCAGGAGTGCTACCGAGCCTGGGCTGACGCATCAACGTCTCGGGATGTAAACACCAGCGCACTTAAAAAGAAGTATAACTCCGCCTTCAGGTCCTTCAAAAGCGTCATTGCCAAGCCAAGGTCTGAACACATCGGCAGAATTGGCGAGAAGGTAGTTTGCCTTCCTTCGGGAACCCGTGCATTCTGGTCTCTCGCCAAGGCTGTCCAAGGGAACTTCTGTCAGCCATCTCTTCCATCTCTGCACAGAGAGGACGACTCACTGGCCCATGCCGCAAAGGAGAAAGCCGATCTTTTGAGCTCTCTTTTTGCGTCCAACTCGACTCTAGATGACGGGGTGAACACACCGCCGACCATCCCGCGATATGAGTGCTCCATGCCGGATGTGCGGTTTACACAGTGCTCAGTTCGCAAAGCACTCGTCTCCATGGACGTCAGCAAGTCGAGTGGGCCCGATGGAGTCCCTCCCATTGTGCTGAAGACGTGTGCTCCGGAGTTGGCACCGGTTTTAACGCGTCTTTTCCGATACTCCTACTCCCAAGGCGTAGTCCCGAATTCATGGAAGACAGCTTTGATCCACCCGATCCCTAAACAAGGTGACTGCTCAGACCCGTCCAACTACAGGCCTATTGCCATCAGTTCCTTGTTCTCCTAAATAATGTAATCCATTATAAACTGCCAGCTCATGAGGTACCTTGAGGATCACCAGCTGATTAGTGACCGTCAGTACGGTTTTCGTCGAGGTCGATCAGCTGGTTATCTTCTAGTCTATGTGACTCATAGATGGGCGGAGGCAGTAGAGTCCAAGGGGGAGGCATTGGCCGTTAGTTTGGACATAGCGAAGGCCTTCGATCGGGTCTGGCACGGAGCATGCTCTGATTTCAAGCCTATCAACGCTGGTGTTCCACAAGGCTGCGTGCTATCACCAACGCTGTTTCTCCTGCATATCAATGATATGTTGCTAACTGGTAGCATTCATTGCTATGCAGACGACAGCACTGGTGATGCCTTATATACCGGCCGTGCCAATATTTCTCGGGAAAACGTCGCTGAGTACCGGGACAAACTTGTGTCTGAAGTCGAGTCTTTGCTTAACAAAGTCTCGGATTGGGGCCGACTAAATCTAGTCCAGTTCAATCCCCAGAAGACACAAGTTTGCGCGTTTACCGCTAAAAAGAACCCCTTTATCGTATCTCCTCAGTTTCAAGGCACTCCCCTTGCTGCCTCAGCTAGTATCGGAATCTTTGGCGTCGACATAGTGCAGTTTCGTGGTCACTTGAAAGGGAAGGCCAAATTGGCCTCTAAAAAGCTTGGCGTGCTCAGCAGAGCGAGACAGTATTTCATGCCGGCACATCGCTTGCAACTTTACAAAGCGCAAGTTCGGCCCCACATGGAATATTGTTCTCATCTCTGGGCTGGGGCACCCCAGTGCCAGCTCCTTCTACTTGACCGCATCCAGCGCAGAGCGGCTCGAATCGTCGACGACCGAGTTCTTTCTGATCGGCTCGATACACTGGCACTGCGTAGAGATGTTGCATCTCTTTGCGTATTTTATCGCATCTATCACGGGGAGTGCTCTGAGGAATTGTTCGGACTAATTCCAGCCGCTCAATTTCACCATCGCACATCGCGACAAAACTCGCGTTACCATCCATACCATCTGGATGATTGGCGGTCCACCACTGTGCGATTTAGAAGAAGTTTTCTCCCTCGCACAACTTCCTTGTGGAATCAATTACCACCAGCGAATTTTCCGGACCGATACGACTTAGGAACCTTCAAGAAAAGAGCTTATACCTTTCTAAAAGGCTGGCAACGCATCTGCAATTCCCCTGGTGTTGCGGTTGTTCATGGGCGGCGGTAGTCACTTACCATTAGGTGAGCCGCATGCTCGTTTGCCCCCTCTTCTATAAAAAAAATACGACATAAGACTTATTTAAGCGTTCTTTACTCAGTTAGCTTCCTAATCATTTTCACAGCAAAATATAATTCTTTTACTGGTTTATATCCATTATGCGCAAAGTAAAAAAAAAGAAATTAAATATTTCAACGTACATTGGTTTCACACTTTTAAAATAATAGCAGTAATAAACTGTTGGCGCACTCTAATTAAATGAATGTTCAGCAATTAGGTTAAAGCTTTTAAAACGATTTTTGGATTGATGGTAACTGTACATGCCAGAAAAATCTATTTTTTGTGATTATACGATATTCTACTGTTTAGTGACTTACCGCTACAATCTCCCTGCAACCACGAATCCAGGGACTGGCTAAAGGATCTCGGGGCAGTCATTGCAATGATAGTAGTATCAAAGTTCAGCAGAGTGTATTGCACAAGAGTCCATAGGTTACAAGCACAACACTTCCAGGTGAAAGAGATCTTGAGAGATGAGCTTGAGTAACACGAAATTATTTTTATGCGCCCGCGTCGGTGGTTTTGTTTAGACTGTAGACAATTGCCGCCAATCGATGTGGCGCTTGTGTCGCACAGAGAGCCATAACCCGCAAGATTATGGCTGCATTCAGAATGAAAACAGTTGATCACTAACCCAATGAATTTAATAGAAATATAAAGAAAATACTATCTTCGAAATTGTGTTGCCTCGTACTTATTATTATATACGAAAAAGAAACCAAAAACATAATATATTAATATTCTGTTCCAGTACTGTGATTTTTGAATCGATTAAAAAGTGTTATTACCTTTCTTAATAATAATTACGAGAGCCAGGTGCTCTTGTAATCTATTCATATGAATAAAATTTAAGTGCCAGTCTGTAATATTGAAATAACAGGCTTGGGGTCATCTGAATGCTGTTTTGACATAAATAATCATTTTTAAAATTATGGTTTGTCTGTCTGTCTTTCCGTCAGTCCGGGCTACTCTTCGGGATGGCTGAACCGATTGTGATGAAACTTTATGAACAGATAGAGAGCAATGTCAGGAGGGATCTGTGCTATAATTTGTCCGAAACGTTAAAAGTAAAAGAAAGAATTATTGATAATATATGTTGTGTGAACATTAAGTCTAAATAGCGCCAGAATTATAGATCTCATCCAGGCGAAGCCAGGCGGGTCATTATGAACGATAGTCATTAATATGTTGAATCCATAATTAAGCGCGATGCCGTCCACATTCACATCGCATCGCACAGTCGGTTGACAAGATAGGAAATCGGAGGAACAACGAACTAACTTATACCTTTCAACGCTTGATTCAATGAATTATTGCCTACAGCTTATTAAAGCATCAGTCGTCAGTCAGAAAACTATGCTCCGCTGCAATGCTGCACATCGCATCTACTGCTGATAATGTTTCTCTCCTATTGCAGGGTGTATTTGCTTTAATCGCCACACTTGGCGGTTTGACATTGGATGTCTTACAACTGACGCGGCTTTCGTTTGTCGGTTTGAATATTTTACGATGGGCATCTTTTTTTACTTTTTTTTTTATTTTATTTTTTATTTTAATTAAAACGTTACCCCCACACTAGGATTTTCTCCTGTGTCGTGGAGGCAGTTTACAAACATAAATTGCACAAGGACAAACATCCAGACCTGGAACAATTATTTGTAGGCCATACAAATACTTGTTCCTTGCGGGATTCGAACCCGCGGCCCCCAGCGCAACAACTGATTGCTAAGCCACTGCGCCACGGAGCCGTCAAATTAATCGAAGTAACAACACCATTTTTATACAAATAAAGTAAACAAACATAAACCAACTTATAGTTTACCTGGTGGTAAGTGACTACTGAAGTCCAAGGACTGCTGCAACCAACTTTAAACGAGAATGGGTATTGATACCTTGTCACATGTGAGGACTAACTATAATTCCTCACATTAAAGCTTTTAAAAAGTTACTTCGCAAAAATCCGCTTTATAAGGATTCGTTCGATTATAAAGCGGATTTTTGCGAAGTAACTTTTTAAAAGCTTTAATATAAATGGATTTCCGCAAAGTAATGCCTGAGTCTATTAATTGTAATACTTCACAGGCTGCAGTCATACTGGCTCTCCTTCAGACCGGAAAACGGCAGTGCTGGCACTGCTATTTGGCAACAGAAACAGGTAAGAACATGGTACCTATACATACGCACTCTGAAGTCTTAAGAAAAAATTATGGAAAACACCATTATGAGCAGGGTGGCTTCTTTGAGGAGGTATATGTTCTGTAGTGGACTTTCATATGAATGAATATCTTAAAACTACAAAATCAGACTATAATTACCTTTCTGGTCATACGGGTCACTATGTGTATAAGAACTGCTTAATATTTTCCTAGCATAAATGTGACTGTTGTAAAAAAATTCTTTATATTTGAGACAATTCGCGGACGTTCACGTTTCGAATTTCTAAAGCGGTTTGGATTAAGACTGAATGTGTATGAAGCCTATTGTGTCGACCAAATTCAATATTTTCTACAATACATGCTCTATGTATTGCGTTATACCTGCTCATTAATATATTATTATTTAAAAAAGAAATACAAATAACAGAAAATAATGTAACAAAATAAAACTTTTAGTGAAAAGTAAAAGCGGACTTCATTTACAATTTAGTCAATACCTTCGAAAGGAAAAAGACTTGATAAGCAGACATACCTTTATTATAGTATATACCGCTTACATTTGCTCCATTAGACGATATGGCATAGTTGTCTAGGGAAATTCCTGTGACATCACGAGGGTGTTTATAGCACAGAAAATATGCATTCGGACACTGCACGGAATGGATTGGTCGGAAACATGTAAACCGACCTTTAAATATAAGAGTCTACTAACTGTTCCCTGCATATACATCTACGAAACAGCTGAATTTGTTAAATACCACAGTCGTCTTTTCACCGCTAACGACAATACATTTTAACGTAATATTAACCACGTGCCCTTAAAAATGCCTGTACTTGTAAGTTAGAATTGTTTAAAAAAACTGTGCGTATATGGCACCTCTAATATATAACTCTTTATTCAAAGGAATGTCTGACCTGCCATATAAAAGATTCTGTTGTGCATTGCGAGAATGTTTAATTCAGGAGAGTTTCTATACTCTTAACGATTTTTTGAATAAAAGCACTTGCCGTTTGGTGCCCATTAACATACCGGCTCTTCGTCATATTTCCTGTGACTTAGTCTATTATAATAATTCAATAATTTTAAGTAATTAATTGTAATTCAAATAGTTCTTATAAATTGTTATTGAAATAGTTCTAATAATTGTAATTTTATTCAAATAATTGTTGTAAATTTACTATAATTTTGCATGCCCGTAATTAGGGTGAAATATGTCCTATGCTATAACTTAATTTAACATCTTGTATACCAACCATATTTCAGTTAAATAAACGATTTATGATTATATTATGAATAAGAGTGTTTGTAACTGCATCTGTGGCAATCATCACCTCATCGAGTGGATGTTTGTCACAGTTGCAACGCTTGTCGGGTGGGTTGGCAAGCGCAGTTTTTATTATTTTTAGTTGTTATACAAAAGATGCTGCTGTCCATTTCCTGTTTTATATCCTTCTTTAGTCTCTTACGGCACCCATTTGATGATATTGAGTAGTGGATTCTCTTACGTAGCCACTGCACCACACGACACACTACACGCATATATTTTATACAAACATAAAAAAATTAAACCTATTTATTGCACAACATTTTCTATCAATTCCGTTCATAGACGGTCTTTGTCGTGTTCTAATAAGAAGCGAGAGACAAAAAGAGGATCATTCAAATTCAATCCAATTCCGGGGTCCGGGTGCACTTAGTGCATTAGGCTAAGAAATGTCGTATTAATATTATCGCTTGTAAAATCTTCGAACAAATTCTGTATCTGTTCAATGTCTAGTTTAGTTGATTAGATACTCGTATGATAATTATCTGTGTTAGCCGTATCACAATGTAACTTACTTACTTTTGAATGTTTGTTTTGGATCTATCTGTAAAAGAAAATTATGTGTATTTTTTCATTTCTAACTGAGTGTTTTGTGCTAAAAAAAGAAAACAAAAATAGGTAAGAGTAACAGAAACATAAAATTGCCAGCTGGTGATAAGAAATATATATATAGTGTCCACCACACCGAATTTTGATCACGGCTAGTCTTAACGACTAGCCATCTTCTTAGTATAGGACTCTCATAGTGCACAAGTGTGTTAGGATATACAGGTGCACTCTCTAATCCTTCACTCTCATAGTTCGATGGGACGTCATTGAGTTATTTTTGTTATTGTGTTTTATTATATTGATTAATTTGACACGACTAGAGAGACATCAGGCACAGTTTCTAAGGCACCGGGTTAAACACCGCCAACTTCTTAACTTTAGGCTGCTATTGAGAATTTCTTGACCCTGAAACCCTGAACCTCATTATCTGCAGTCTACACACTAATGCCGCGCTGTGGTGAAAAGTTGTGGTGTAAAGTGGTGGTGTAAAAATATTCACTACACCATATCGTCCCTTGGGTGTCGTAAGAGGCGACAGAGGAATATTGAAACAGATGATGGGCAGCAGCATCTTTCTGATAACAACACATAATAATACAAAACTGCTGTTTACAACCCGCTCGCCAGGCTACTATGGAACTATGGAAAAATCCCCCCTAAGAGGCAATGTATGGGAAGGCCTATGTTCATCAGTGGACTTTTATAGGCTGTAATAGATAGAACGGATGGATGGACACCCTTAGACTAATGAGACAGTTATACAATGATGTAATACATTGACACCATCCACAATCTTTTAAAGTCTAAAATTAGGCAATGGCATTTGTAAGAATGTGCCAGCTGATAAGCCTTATCCAAGGCGGAAAAAAAAACACCCAACAAAAGCCATAATGAGAAAAACAAGGAGAAGATATTCATTCATTCATATGACAGTCCACTGCAGAACATATACCTCCTCAAAGAGGGTGGCTGCTTAAAATGGTGTTTTCCATAATTTTGTCTTAAGACTTAAGAGTGCGTATGTGTAGGTACCACGTTCTTTCCTGTTTCTGTTGCAGAAAAGCAGTGCCAGCACTGCCGTTTTCCGATCTGGAGGAGAGCCCGTATGATTACAGCCTGTGAGGCATTCTATTTAGTCCTCACATGTGACAAGGCAGAGATGCCTTGTCACAGGTGAGGACCCATTCTTGTTTAAAGTTGGCTGCATCTGTCCATGGACTTCAGTAGTCACATACCAACAGGTAGACTATAAGTCCGTAAACGTTAATAACAATTTTTTTATAAAAAAAATTATTATTACTTCGATGCCCACCGCAAAATATTCAAACCGACAAACTAAAGCAGCGTCAGTTGTAAGACACCTAATGTCAAACCGCCAAGTGTGGCAATTTAAGCAAATGCACCCTGCAATTGTAGAGGAACATTTTCAGCAGCATACGCGATATGCAACATTGCAGCGCAGCACAGTTATCTGACTGATAACTTATGAAATAATTCATTGAATCAAGCGTTGGAAGGGATAAGTTAGTTCGTTGTTCCTCCGATTTCCTATCTTGTCAACCGACTGTGCGATGCGTTGTGGATGTGGATGGCATCGTACTAAATTATGTATCATGTAACCAACAATTCCTCTACTAATCAAGCAACACTACTCTGGCATTTCTTGACCGAGAAACTTAAGAAGAGCGCCAAGTAATGACCATTTTAAAAAGTTGACACATGACTTCTTATTGAAACAAAGCGACGCTGGATGTTAAGAATAATGATGATACATTCAGATGTTTTTTGCTTTGCAATTATAATGATAAGTATAATATAATATGTCAAAAGTGTTTTATTTATGTATTAACATATACTATATGTATAAATTTTGTATATTATATGTATATCATAGTAGTATCATAGTATTAAATAATTTCAAAATCTCCTTACTTCACAGGTTGACTGGCATTGAATTCTGATACGCATTAAGTCCGCGCTTTGTTACTCTATTTATTGAGGAGTTGACAATAAAGATTAAATTAATAAATATAACGAATTTTTATAGGTAGGATGCTGGAACGATAACTTAGACATCAAGCTGCTACTACAACTTACCAGATCCAACATATTCATGACTATGGTTCGAACGACCCGCCCGGCTTCGTCTATATGGGATCTATAAATGTGGCGTCATTTATATTTAAGGTAATCAAACACAATTTATTTTATCAATACTTTTTTTTACTTTAAATTTTTCTGATAAATTATATCATAGATCCCTCCTGACATTGCTCTCTATCCGTTCATAAAGTTTCATCGCAATCGGTTCAACCATGCCCAAGAGTAGCCCGGACTGACGGACAGACAGAATTTTAAAAATGGTTATTTATATCATAACAGCATTCAAATAACCCCCTGAGCTTAAAAGAAGCCTGTTATTTCAATATTGCAGACTGGCACTTAAATTTTGTTTATATGAATAGGTTACAGGAGCACCTGGCTTTCGTAATCATTATTAAGAAAGGTAATAATACTTTTCAATCGATTTAAGATATTATATACAAATAGATTTTAATCACGTGTACGGTTACTTGAAAACTTTAACCTAATTTCTGAAAATTCATTTAATTAGAGTGCGCCAACAGTTTATTACTGCTATTATTTTAAAAAAGTGAAACCAATGAACGTTAAACTCTTTAATTTATTTTTTTACTTTGCGCATGATGGATATAAATGAGCAAAAGAATTATATTTCGCTATGAAAATGATTAGGAAGCTAACTGACTAAAGAACGCCTAAATAAGTCTCATGTATTATTTGCACAGCATCATGTCTTATGGTATATTACTATAGGGATCTGCAGCCTGTTTATAAACCATATTCATTTGTTAAAAGCAAACGTTACGGTCAATCTATAACTCGCCTCACGAGTTGCAATGAGACCTTTTAAGGAGTCCTGTCATTATTTATTTTTGAAAACATTATGTACATACCGTAAAAGTATAAATTTATTTAATAAAAACTCTCCCGTAGATCGGATCCAGGTGATACACTAGAGGTTGTTAAATTTATGTTAGCAAAAACTAGAAAATCTTTTGGGGATAAATGCTTAAATTTTTGTTATAAAAACTTTAAAGGTATTGTGGAACTAAAACAAAATTCTGTTAAAAAGGCCTACTATAAAATAGATCAATATATTGTTACAAGCTTGAAGTTCAAGACAATTAAAAACTGCCGATTGAAATACCAAAATTGACATTTGGTAATTCTCTGCAGTTTTATTTAATTACAGAACACTAATTACAACGTTAAACCACACTTATACAAAACTCAATTGTACTACTGATCAATTTAGTTTGCAGTTTTATCGCTTTGAAGAAATCTCTTGTATTGACTCAACTCAACACTAACCCCGGTCGCGGTCTATACCGGCCTTATATAGGGCCTCACATAGTTTCAGTATCTTACAGTATACTACACTGTATAAACATATAGAATGTTCGAGTACATACCCGTCCCGATTGACTAGATGTAGTTCTAGGAATTTCTTCCATGGAAATTTCAAGAAGGATCTTGACTCTCCTAGTTCTGCTACTTAATACTAGAAGGCGCGAGTAGTAGTAGGCACTAGTATCGCCATGTACCAGTCATTAATGGTGGCACGCAACAATATCTAGGACAAAGATGTATTGAAATAACTCTTAAACTGCTCTTGCAAGTCCTCTGGCTACTTATATATTGTTGAAATTTACATTAAAAAATTTACCTTTTATATTTTTGTAAATAATTATTTTAACAGCATATATACGAGGGCGGCAATAAATATTTCGGGAATCAAGGAAGTGATACAACATTACTATTTAAAAATGTATTTATTGCTTTTCGAAGTATTCTCCGCGAAATTTGACATATTTTTCCATACGATGGAACCAATTATTGAAGCAACCATTCCATTCGGAAGTTGGGGTCTCCAAAATGACCGTTTTGTAGGCGTCCACAGCTTCTTCAGGTGATGAAAATCTTTGTCCACGCAATTTATTCTTTATTTTAGGGAAAGTATAGAAATCATTAGGGCTTAGGTCAGGGCTATACGGCGGATGGTCTAATAATTCTATGTTTTCTTGCTCTAAAAATCTTTTGTTCTGTGTGCGGTTGGGAACTCGCATTGTCGTGATGGAGGATGATGCGGCGGTTGCAGTTCTCTTTACGGAGTTCAGAAACGACATGTGGCAAACAAATGCTAGCATACCATTCTGCATTAACCGTTCCTTGTCCCTCAAGAGGAATAGTCGTAACACGGCCGGTTTTGGAGACAAACGTGGCCATTTTTTTGCAACACTCCGTGAACGAACAATTTTTGTTGGCTTTCACTCATTTTCGAACACCCAAACTCGTGACTGTTTTTTTGTTTCGGGTTCGTACGCGTATATCCAGGATTTGTCACCTGATACGATGTTGTATACAGCATTTGAGGATCCTGCGTGGAATTTTTCGAGAGTTCTGACGCACCAAGTAACGCGAGCCGCTTTTTGCTCTTCACAGAGCGAATGCGGTATCCATCGGGAAAACAACTGTTTTACACCTAATTGTTCATGCAAGATTATTTGTGTTTGAATCATGCCAATGTCTAAAGTTGCCTGAATTTCGCGGTATGTCACAAGTCGATCTTCCTGAATCAGCTTACGCACAGCATCAACGTTTTCTCGGGTGATTGCAGTTTTTGGACGACCTTGACGGGGATCGTCACTGAGCTTGACACGTCCACGTTGAAATTCAGCAAACCAGCGATAAATTGTGGTTTTGGATGGGGCTTCATCACCAAATGCAGAAATCATCCGGTCAACACACTGTTTTTGTGTTAAACCACTTCGAAAGTCATAATAAATCATCGCCCTTGAATTTTATCGAGTCAATTCCATTTTCTCAACGACTAAACAAGTTTGATAAAACCTTGTGGCAAGACCGAGAATCTTTTTTTAAATAAATAAATGGTATTCAATTTTTAAAACCAAGGAGTTTTCAATTAAAAAGATTTTAATATGACAGGAACAGTGGCAATATTCTATTCCCGATACTTTTAGTGCAGCCCTCGTAAAAGACCCCAGAGTTTCTTAATAGTTCTTCTCTGATTAGGTTCTGTTTTCCAAATTTGTTCACCTTTTGACGTTCATAAAAGCTATAATTATAAGCTAGTTATTTTTTCATAACCATCATCACCACCGTTACAGCCCTACACAGGTCCACACGGAAACGTCACAAAACACACTGCTACACTACCCGCAACCAATCCACATGTCCTGCGTGTCTCACAAGGTCGTCACCCCATCTGTGGGTTGCCCTACACTTCGCTTACCGGTATAAGACCACTCGAGAGTGGCAGCCTTGTACCTTTCTTGCCCTTTCGGTTATCAGTTCTTCTAGCTACGAATATATAGCCGGCCCATTGCCACTTCTTACTGTCTTATCAGTACTTGTTAAAGAAAGATTTTGGATCAGTGAAGAGAGTACACCACACTGCTCCAATGCGTGATGACTGATGGTTTTCATATATTCTTATTTTATTTTTAATTTGTCAGACATGTGTTGCATGTTTATCTCATATTTCCTTAGCCAAGCACGGGGTAAATCGCCATTTTATATTCCAATTAATAATTCCATTGTTGCCGTCGAATACCAACTTTGTTTGCTCGCCAATTGTAAAACAAAAGGCGAGTTTATTGAGATTCTAACCTAAGGAAAATGCCCAGAGCTTCTTATTAAATTATAATAAGCGGCTCTATAATTTATCTTTAGGGAGATCCATTGAAATGATCAACATTCATAAGTCTAGTCACATAGAGTTTTCGTATCTTCTTTATTATATACTTCATTTCTTAAAATTATTTTTATTATATATTTATATTCTCTCCATTCGATTACGGGTGACCTCAAAGTATCTAAAGCTGAATAGGCTTTTATTGAGCTAAGTCAGTGCGCTTTGCCATCTTTGGCTAAGTAATGATTCACCAGGTGGCATGGTACTCAAGCACTGTCTATACTCGTAACAGTTAAAAAACCTTTTAATTCATTTTCATAACTTTTATATTTTTAATTTACACCGTGTACAGGTGGTGTAAGAATACCCTCTACCTTATAACGTTCCATGAGACGACATAAGGGAAACTAAAACAGGAGATGGGCAGCAGCATCTTCCTTATAACATTTGTTTATTAAATACCAGCTGAATAAGTAAAATGCGGTTACTAATCTGCTTGACAATCGTGGCAACTATGGCAAAATCTCTATCAGGTAATTTATGGGGCAGGCCTATGATCAACAGTGGACTTTTATAGACTGTATAGTTATTTTTTCATAAATTTATTGTATAGGCGGCAGTTTTTAATTGATAGATAGAATAGATAATAGATTTGCACAAGCGTTACACAGACTCAATACATTAATAAAGAAAAAAACAAATGAATTTTTAGCTTCCTCCTTTTTTTAAATCGGTAAACATTTATAACATGTTAAGTCGAATTAAAAAACATTTGAAAATCGTTCGTGAAATTAACACAGTTGCGGTCCTAAACAAAGAAGACCGCGGATTAACTCATAAAGGCTAAAATAGAAGAGATTTGGCCTAATATCTACACAATACAATATTATATTTTAACCCTCTGAAAAACTTTAAATAAGTTTTTTATTCATTTATTCATACACACTCGTGATTTTAATAAACACTAATGCTAAAGAAAGGTGAACAACTTTATGTACGTACATTTTAAGTGACGCCAATTATTTTTAAGATGAGTAACCAAATTGTGCAGAATTTATCGATATTTTTTTAATTTTTTATTTCGATTATTTTGCTTTACATTACTTTGTCATCATCATCATCATTACGGCCTGTCAAGAGTCCACTGCTGGACATATAACTTCCCCATAGATTGCATCATACGGGGATATGATGCAATCTATGGGGAATCATAGACGCAGCGACTGGACACCGTAGTTATTTATTGAGTTATTTTCAGAAAGATTCTGTCGCTTCTTATGACACTCGCGGGATGATATGGGGTAGTGGATTCCCATAAACCACTAAACGGCGTATTATAATTATATGCATTAAGGAAAGTAAAATATAAATCCGTAAAAAAATTTTACATATCTTTTTTGAGAGAGAAACAACCAATTTGGAATTATCATAAATTATAATTCGCATACAATTAAACTAATTTATTAGTATTTACGAAAATATCATGTAAAGTGATTAATTAATTATAATATAAACCATCAATAAACTGCGTCTAGCGTTGAGGGAGAAACAACATACTATTAACTTTACAGCCTATTAAAAGTTCACTGCTGAACTCTCCATAGAGTATTAATAGAATCAGGTGTTACCTTGCGGAAATTCATTACAATGAAGTTGTTATATGTTTATTTGCTTAATTCTGCGTAAAGAAAGAAAATAATGTGTCCAGTTTGAAAGGCTAAGAAGCCAGCGGCTAGCCTTCTCAGAGTCTAATTCACTGAGGATGCATCGTGTAGAGGCGAAACACGTGTCGTAGTATCGAGAGCGGTGTGCCGTTTCTAGTGTGGTGGTTTTGGGATTGGTGGTGACAGGTATGGTGCATAAGATTGGGGGAGGGTGGGTGGTCCTCTTCAAACTGGGAATGACACATCATTTTCTTTTATTACGCGGAATTAAGCAAATTAATTAATAACAACTTCCCCATAGATTGTCTCATAGTGGGAATATTTGCCATAGTTGCCACGCGTGGCAAGCGGTATTGCAGCCGTAGTTTATTTTTATTTTTAGTCGTTACTAGGAAGACGCTGATGTCCATCTCCTAGTTTGTTACTCTCTGTCCTCTCGAATTGGGGTAGAAAATATTCATACATTGCCTCTATACGGTCGTCACACGGTCACTAAAAGCAACTTAATGTCTACACTTTGGTATTATTTTTCTAAAGAAAAAAAAAACACACTTGGCACTTAAAAAATAACCTTTATTCATTAAATAATTTGTTAATAATTTCGGAATATTTCAAATCAATATTTTATTTTAATAAAAACTGTTCAGTTAGTTTGGAAACTGATTTGAAATAAAACAGATTTTATGTACTAAGAACTAAATATTCTTTGTAAAGGAGTTCTTTTCAAATGAAACGAATAAAATATGCCTTAATTATCCGGTGAATCTTACTGATTTTGTATAAAATGAAAATAGATTTTTTTTATTTTTTAGCATAGTTGTATTCACTTCTCAATGCGAGGGTCTGCAATTATATGTTGTAGAAAATTTCATGATTTTAATTAATAGGTCAAATTCATTGAAGCAAAATAATATATTTGAAAAATGTTTAAGAATGCAATTCAGACTGCTCTGAATTTTAATTTTCTCGAGATTTAGGAGAATAAAAAATATGTTATCGTAAAGACTTTTATTGTAAGTTTATAGTACGAACGTATGTACCGGCATATATTTTCATTTTATTTTTTATTTTAAAAAACTGAAGTGACAAACGTAACTTATGAACTGAAAGTTACAGTTCACCTGATTGTAAGTTGATATTTCAGTTCATCATCATTATCATCATTACAGCCTTTCACATGTCCACTGCTGAACAAAGACCTCCACCAAGGAAAGCCATAAAGCACGATCCCGAGCCACCTGTATCCATTGACTTACTGTATATCTTACCATGTCGTCATTCCATCTAGTGGGGAGATGCCCTACACTTCACCTGCCGTTACGAGGCTGCCACTCGAGGACCTTTCTTTCCCATCGGTTGTCGGTTCTTCGAGCTATATAGCCGTCCCATTTCCACTTTAGCTTACTTATCCGTTGGGCAATGTCCGATACTCTGGTATTATTGTGCATATCCTCGTTATTAAGTCTATCATGCAGAAAAATACACAAAACCTAACCCTCTCCATAGCTTGCTGAGCGAATCTGAGCTTCCTCATACAGCCAACAGTGACAGACCACGTCTCAGGTCCATAGGTCATCAAGTTCTACAATCTAGTTTTGAGGTTTTGAGATATGCGTGACGAGAAGATGTGTTGTAATCTCGCGAACACTGCACAGCCTAGTTGAATCTGTCAATTGACATCACGGTCGAAGTTGGACTTACCTAGTCGGACTATTTGTCTTCGGTAAACATACTCATTAACAACTTCGAGCTTAGTGTTCCCAACA
This sequence comes from Parnassius mnemosyne, assembly GCA_963668995.1. Taxonomy (NCBI): domain Eukaryota; kingdom Metazoa; phylum Arthropoda; class Insecta; order Lepidoptera; family Papilionidae; genus Parnassius; species Parnassius mnemosyne. Next base: position 13,340,880 of record CAVLGL010000046.1, on the reverse strand, counting down.
ACTACCGGCATAGGTGTGACATGGACATAACACATAATTAACTGTTATAGACATTGATAATGCATATAAAACCCTCATAGATTCTAATGTGTCTTTTCTAAATTTTGCAATAATCCGAACATCTTTGCTGACTCATTTATAGGCATTATCAAGACAGCTATCCAAGCTAATTCTAAAATCTTAACAGTATCAAGCAATAAAAGGATGTTAAAGCCATGGCAAACCCTTGGGGCTCTAAAATGCATTAAACTTATAAACAGAACGCAAATCAAGCATAGTAGGGAAACCCATAACACAATTTTGAAAATAATCTATAAACTTTATCGCAATTTTTGCTCTAACCTTATAAAAAAACTGAGAAAAAATTATAATTGGCAAAAAAATTAATAATTCTATTAATCAACCTAAAAATAAATGAGATTACGCAATACAAACCACCAAAAATGAAAAATGCTGACCTACTTAATTCAAAACCGCATCCTCAAATCTCAGTAAATCATATTAATAATTATTTTATCAACATTGGGTCTAATTTAGCAAACCTTATAATAAGTCAGACTGGACCCGATGGTCACATTTCAAACTTCCCGTCGACCACCTATTCCATTCCTTTCTTGTTTGTTCTTCTGGAGACTGAACCTAATGAAGTTAACAGGATACTCATGAGCTCTGGCAGTACACCTGGCTGGGATGGTATAAGCAGTGCATTTTTAAAATGTGCCAGACACTTTATGGTCACATATATTTGTAAATTTGCAAATCTATTTTTAGTACATGAGTCTTTCATAGTACTATCAAGCGATCTATATTAACCCCTGTTTACAAGAGTGGAGCTAAACCATGTCAATGATATATTTATTTATTTAAAAAAGGTCTACCTACATTTGTTACAATTTAACATACTAAATCTAAATGTATAATAAAGTCTTATACTAATTGCCCAGGTAAACACCGCTAAACCATAATTAAAATCTTAATTTTCGTATATTTTGTTAGTTAAAAAAAAACATTTTTAAACAAACTAACCAGTGATTTAAATATTATGTGTAATAAGTATACAAAAAAAGGAACATAATTTAATAACTGTGAAAAATTTTACCCATAATCATCATCATCATTACAGCCCTTCATAAGTCCACTGCTGAACATAGGCCTCCCCCAAGGAATGCCACAAGGCACGGTCCTGAGCCACATTTATCCATCGACTTCCTGTATGTCTTACCACTCCATCTAGTGGGGGGTCGCCCTACACTTCGCCTACCGGTACGAGGCTGCCACTCGAGAACCTTTCTTCCTCATTGGTAATTGGTTCTTCGAGCTATATAGCCGGCCCACTGCCACTTCAGCTAACTAATTCGTTGGGCTATGTCGGTTACTTTGGTTCTACTGCGGATATCCTCATTTGTAAGTTTATCACGCGGAGAAACCCCGAGCATAGCCCTCTCCATAGCTCGCTGAGCGTATTTGAGCTTCCTATACGGCCAGCAGTAAAGGACCACGTCTCAGATCCATAAGTCATCACTGGCAACACGCACTGGTTGTACAATTTCATTTTCAGGTTTTGAGGTATACCCTTTCTTATAATAAATCTGTCTGTTTCTTATAAAAAATGCTTTCTTGACAATATGATCATAATGTGGAATAAATGTCAATTTGCGGTCAAATACTACCCTTTAGTCTAAAACAGTATCTACTTCACTTAAAATAGTATCATCTACTATATAATGCGAGCTTATAAAGTTATGATTTCGACAAAATGTAATATGGAGACATTTATTTACATTTAGGTTCATTTAGTTTTCTTTACACCAGTATGAGAGCCTATTTAAATCAGATTGCAATAGTACTACGTCGGAATCATCAACAATATTAAGAGATAACTTTAAGTCGTCTGCATAAAGAAAACGTTTAGAGTAGACAAAACTATTAGTTATATCGTTAATGAAGATGTTTAAAAGTATGGGCCCAAGATGTGATCCCTGCGGCAAACCAGATGTTATATAGTAAGATCAGAGTTAAACCCATCCAAGACTATATAGCAGGTACGGCTACTTAAATAAGATTTAAACCAATCCCAAATCTTTCCTGTGAATGCATAGGATTATAATTAATTTTCCTAGCAAAATTGAATGTGAAACTTTTTCAAAGGCCTTGCTAAAATCAGTATAGATAACATCAACTTGGTTTCTATTGTCAATTGCATCTACAAGGTCTTCTACAAAAGTTACAAGATTAGTTAAAGTTGATCCATTTTTATCGAAACCATGCTGAAAGTCAGTCATAAATTGTCGGAAATAATTTTGAATATAAGGAAAAACGATTTATTCAAGAAGCTTGGCTAATGTAGAAAGTATCGAGATTGTCTGATAATTCGAAACTAAATTAATATCACCTGATTTGAAGACTGGTACTACCTTTGCATGCTTCCACAGATCTGGAAAATCTCCAGTAATAAATAACTTATTTATAATTTCACACAAAGTAAAAGCTAAACTATTAGCAGAAATTATTAAGAAATATTGGCGCTAATCCAATGGCGCCAGTACCTTCAGTAATATCTAAAGTTTTGAGTTCTTAACAATAACACTGAGATCAACGGTGAGATTGGAAAACTCCCATTATCAATGATTCTAAGACTTTCAAATTCAGAATGGGGTCCTTCTTTAAGATTATCACCAAAGGTCTTTGAAAAAGCAAACAATTCACAAATGCTGTGGCCATTGTTTGCGATAGTATTACCATCTGTCACGGACCTAGGATAGGCACTAGACCCTCCACGTTTGTTTTTGATAAATGATCAAAAGTATTTTAATTTTGCTCAATCGTTTTCTCTATTTTAACAATATAAATATTATAACACTCTTTAGCTAAATTATCTGATCTTTGACTTAAAATTTGTAGTTAATTTCATCTAAAAGGGTAACTGTTACTTTTTATACTTAAGTAGAATATTATTATTTTTTTCTTTTAATCTTGCAATCAGCACTTTATCAACCCATGAGGGGTGACGTCTAAGGCTGTTAACATTTTTAAATGGGACAAATTTTTAATGACTTCATTCATAGTATTATAAAATATTTCTAACATCCTATTCACGTCAGTGCATAGGGAAAAGATTGAGTTCCAATCCAAACTGAAAAGATACTTATTTATTGCCTCGTAATCAGCCTTATAAAAATTGTACTTAAGAACACTCGTATTAGGCGAAGTTTTTCAGTTTCATCAGATGCGATATAAGTGCATACAGGTGGATGTTGTGGATCGATGTTGGATAAAACATCATAAGTAGGAGACACAGTACAGTTACCAATATCCGTAAGAACTAGATCCAATATTTTATCTCTAGAGTTAGTTATACAGTTAATTTGTTTTATATTATTAACGAAATTAAAATCTATTAATGTTTGACAAAGACTGGTGGTGCAGTAGCTTGAGTTGTGCTTAAACTGCATCCAATCTGTATTGCTCATATTAAAGTCACCAATAATACACATATTCCCATCAAAATTCTCAAGAATCGCATTACAGTTATTAACAAAATGTTCTAAGATACTACGTTGAATTGGTGGCGGGATATAAACGGCGCATAGTGCGATCTTTTTAACTCCTGAAATAGGCAGGCCTATCAGAGTCCAAAGATCTTCACATGCACTATTACATTCATTTATACAGTCAGAAGATAATAATTTTTTGACCGCAACCAGAACCCCACCTCCATCCTTGCTACCGTGAAACCCTGACGTTACTATATCCTTTCTGAATACTGTGTAATAATTACCAAATAGTTTAGAGCTCAATACACTGCTATTTAACCACGTCTCTGTTAAGACTATGTGGCGTCATTAATCTGAAAAAGAAAATAAACAATCAAAAATTAATAATCTGTGACGATTAGACGTATGACGTTTGCGCCCGGCTTTTGTTTGGTTTTTGCGATTTGTTTTTGAACTTTTGCTTCTTTCTCATGCTAATAACTTCTGTGCTATGCTTTGTGCTAAATTATAAACAGTATTTTATATGTGAACTATTCTACTTGTGAACAATTGTATTCGTGAATTATTGTAGCTGTGAACTATAGCAAATATGAAATATTTAATTGTGTGAACTCTTCTGCTTATAATAAACTTTTACAAAAAGTGATTGGTGAGTAATTTATTAAGAATCTCCCCACATAACTTCACTGGTGACCCCGACGTGATACCCTAGAAAGGTGATTTCTTTCTTACCAAATTCACATTTGCTCGTGTTGATAACCATACCGAATTCCTTAAGTTTTTCAAAGATTTGGCGAAGGTGATCAAGATGGCTGTCTTCGTCCTGGGAAAATATTAGAAAATCATTCAGGTACACGAAGCAAAAATCAAGTCCTCGTGTTATCTCGTCTACAAACCTTTGAAAGGTTTGGCTCGCATTTTTTAAGCCATAATTCATGTATCGAAATTCGAACATACCAAATGGTGTGGTGATGGCTGTCTTCGGAATATCATCTGGGTTGACTGGTATCTGGTTGTACGCTTTCACCAAGTCTAGCGTAGAAAAAATTGTACAACCCGATATGTAATGGGTGAAGTCTTGTAAGTACCTGATGGGATATTTATCTGGAATTGTCTGTGCGTTTAACATTCTGTATTCGCCACATGGCCGCCATCCGTTATCTTTCTTTGGTACAAGATGGAGCGGAGAAGACCACGGACTCTCAGATGGACGTGCTATTTCACTCTTTATCATTGCCTCGAATTCTTGCTTCGCTATTTTCAGTTTTTCTGGTGATAATCTTCTCGGATTGCAAGACACAGGTGGTCATGGCTTAGTACGAATGAAGTGGACGGTACTGTGCTTAGGAGCTTGCGGTACACCTGACGGTCGGGTAATCTCCGGAAAGTCACGTAGTAATTCAACATACTTTGAATTACCTCTCATGGTTTTAACAGAAGCTATCACATTAGCTGTAGCAGGCTCAGCAGGTGTTTGCAACGAAGTACTATTATCTATTAACCGACGGTTACGACAGTCGACAACGATATGGTAGAATGATAAAAAATCAATTCCGATGATTGTTTTGTTTACATCGGCTACTACAAAGCGCCATGAAAAATCTCGTCGAAGTCCCAGATTTAGTTCGAGATGAGCATAGCCGTAGGTGGGTATGGGAGTTCCATTTGCTGCAAAAAGTTCGTAAGATGTTTGAGGTCGTCGTTGTTTAAGTGCCGTGCGCGGGAAGACACAAAGGTCGCTTCCAGTGTCGACCAAGTATTGCATCTTCGTTCTGCGATCCGTGACAAACAGGCGACCGGATGAACTGAGGCAATCATTTGTCGCCACTAACGACTGCCCTGATCGTTTCCCTATTGGTAATCACAAGGCTTAACGCACTTATTAGCCTTATCGCCGAATTTATAATGATAGTAGCAAAATGGAAACCTTCTATAATTTGACTGAGACCGATTACGAGTATGACTGTGACTATGGTTGCGGCCTCGTTTGTTGTCTCTATTTTGCGACCGTGATTTCCTTTCATTTCGGAAGGATAATGCTTGCACTTGACGAGTAAGTTCCGCAATCTGTTTCGACATTGTGTCAAGTAAAGATCCTGGTGCTGCATCCATTGAAGCTACGTGTGGAGATGCCGGAACAAGTTCGTGCACCTTATCGGCTAAGGCAGCCAGTGCTTCCAAAGTTGAGTGAGGCTGTGATGCAATTACGGTTTGCAAATTGTTTGGGAGGCGACTAGTCCATATTGTCCTGATAAAGTCATCTGGGACGTAACTTTATGGTGAATCACTTAGGTTACCAGGAGAATTTCTGCATTCTAACAACAGCGAAAGTAGCACAGACATAACGGATTTCTTATCACGCTTAAGGCTGATAATGAACAATATTCGTCCATCACCTGGAACACGTCACGGTAGTAAAAAAGTATTTATCTTTAAAGACTTACCAAATGCGACTCACTTTTATGTCAGGGATGACTCTGTAAAAGGTTCACTGCAACCAGCGTACTCCGGTCCCTTCAAAGTGCTGGAAAGAGGAGACAAGATTTACAAATTACTCATGAAAGGCAAAGAACAAACGGTCTCAATAGATAGAATAAAACCTGCCTATATACCCTCTGACGCTTCAGCATGTCGAACACCACCTGCAAACAAAAAAGAAGAGTATGATAAAAGTTGTACACGCTCAGGATTACTTACTTACTTACTTATCTTCACGCACAATCCCTGACGGGGTAGCCAGAGAGAACAGATCGCCAAGTGTCACGATCCTTACATATCTCTTTCGCTTCTTTCAGATTCATTATCTTCTTCATACATGCACGTCTAGGTATCCGAGTACTCTTGACCCTACCCTCTTCGAGCAATTTGCTCACATGGTCTTCGAAAGTTAGTCTCGGTCTACCTCGACACCTTTTAATATTAACTTTCGCGCTATATATTTTCTTCACCATTCGGTCTTCACTCATTCGCTCAACGTGCCCAAACCACCGAAGCACGCCCTTATCAATTTTTGTGATAAGGTCATCTTTCAAACCTGCCATATTGCGAATCTCTTCGTTTCGCTTTCGGTCAGCCATAGTAACGCCGCACATTTTACGAAGAGATCGCATCTCCACTGCATTCAACTTACTTTTATGCTTCTTCTGGCATACCCAGGTTTCGCTGCCATATAACAAAGTCGGTACCAACACTGCGTTATGTATTGCAAGGCGTGCACTCTTCGCTACGCCTTGCCTTTTGACTAACGCAGTCAGGGCACCATTGACTTTGTTCCCGGCAGCGACACGCCTGTCCACATCTAAATCACATCTTCCATCCCGGCTAAAAGCACTCCCCAAGTATACAATTTCATTTACCTGTTCTAGACATTCCTGATTTACCCATATTTCACACTTCGTTCTCTCTTCGTCCCTTTCAAATACCAGAACCTTAGTTTTATTAGCATTCAAACGGAGACCTTTAATTTCACATTCCTCTTTCATACACGTGACTAATGCCTGCAGTTCTGCCTCTGATGGTGCAATAAGCACTGCATCATCAGCATACAGCAGACAATTTACTTTTATGTCACCCAATTTCACACCCAAACAGCTATCTTTCAGCTTCTGTAAACAGCTGTCGAGATACAGTATGACGCTCAGGATGCAGAGTTAAATTACCTGATTATTATCGCCCATCATAGATGGTCTCTGGGGGGAGTGATGTGGCGTCGTTAATCTGAAAAACAAAAATAAACAATCAAAAATTAATAATCTGTGACGATTAGACGTATGACGTTTGCGCCCGGCTTTTGTTTGGTTTTTGCGATTTGTTTTTGAACTTTTGCTTCTTTCTTATGCTAATAACTTCTGTGCTATGCTTTGTGCTAAATTATAAACAGTATTTTACATGTGAACTATTCTACTTGTGAACAATTGTATTCGTGAATTATTGTAGCTGTGAACTAAAGCAAATATGAAATATTTAATTGTGTGAACTCTTCTGCTTATAATAAACTTTTATAAAAAGTGATTGATGAGTAATTTATTAAGAATCTCCCCACATCACTTCAACTATTATATCATAGTCACTAGATGCTAACTTACGATAAAATGTTTGTGTTTTGGTCCTAAGACCTCTAATATTCCAGTAATAAATAACAAACGAATGATTATTAGTAGCTGACATTATATTTTAACTTATGATTATCTACGAGAAATAAGTAGTGAATTACTCTAGTTTTGACAATGAATCAAAATATTTAATGAGAATAAAACCTGAATTTTCACCTTTTTCTTAGAAAGATACGTCCACCTCTCACCCAAACAAATTTAAACCCTTTTTCTATTGCAGGCTTCCTCGCCGCCGAATGCAATTCTTTGTTTGCAGCTGACAGCTGACAGCTGTCTCTGTTTTGACTTCAATTTCAAAAATAATTGAGAAGCTCCTTAATAAAACGCTTATTAATTATCTTAACAAATACAATATTTTTTCAGAATTTCAGCACAGGTTTCGTAAAGGAATATCAACTCAAAACACAATTCTATATTTGATATCTATTATAGCTAAGGAAGTCGACAAGGGATAAAAATGCCTTACGGTCTTTCTAGATCTTAAAAAGGCCATTGACTATTTCTGTCTCCATTCTTGTAGACAGGCTAGAGAGCATTGGCATCAGGGGGATTGTTCTTTTTTTTTAATAGTTACCTTCGTGAAGGAACTCAAGCCATAAAAATAGATAGCTTCATTAGTGATGCATCATCATCATCATCATCATCATTACAGCCTTTCATAAGTCCACTGCTGAACATAGGCCTCCCCCAAGGAATGCCACAAAGCGCGGTCCTGAGCCACCTGCATCCATCGACTTCCTGCATGCCTTACCAGGTCGTCACTCCATCTCGTGACGCATATATCGTTAAAATTGGTGTCCCACAGGGGAGTGTCCTTGGCCCGACTCTCTTTAATTTATATCAATCATTAACATACAGGACATCGTGGGAAGGATTTTCTCTCATGAGGATGATACCGCTATTGTCTTTACTGGCAAGACTTGGGATTCCGTACACAATTCTGCCTGCAAAAGGCTTAGCTCGTATGTCGAAATGACTGAGGGATGATAATCTTTTAACTTTAAATATCCTAAAAACGAACTACATTGTCGCAACCAGGACATAATTTATGTTTCAAAATCCATAGCTGCCCAAATCTTGGAAATATCTGTCATGTGTCTGCTTATTAATAAGGTGAACAAAACCAAATACCTCGGCATTGTCGTTGAAAGCTATTATTAATCGGATCAGAAAGTTAATCTGGATTCACACTCTATTAAATAAAATTTACATAGCCTTAGCACAATCGATAATTTTCTATTGCATCCAAATCTGGGAAGGAGCCACCAAGACCAACTTTTTAGATCTGGAAAGAACACAGAGGTTTCTTATAAAGGTCATGTATTTCAAACCTTATAGTTTCTCTACTAACACCCTATATCAGATTAGTAAAATTCTCACAGTTAGAAATCTTCATGTTCTTAACCTCATTCTAAAATGTCATAAATCTCTACCGTTTAATAGTTCTTCCCTTCAAAAAAAGAGAAGAACTAATATTGTGGCCCTTATACTTCTTGTACGTACTGTCTATTAGACAGTACCCATGTCAGTCTGCTTTTATATATAATAAATTAAATAATTAAAATATATCCTATTAACGCTGGTGTTCCACAAGGCTGTGTGCTATAACCAACGCTGTTTCTTCTGTATATCAATGATATGTTGCTAACTGGTAACATTCATTGCTATGCGGATGACAGCACTGGTGATGCTCTATACGACGGCCGTGCCAATATTTCTCGGGAAAACGTCGCTGAGTACCGGAACAAACTTGTGTCTGAAGTCGAGTCTTTGCTGAACAAAGTCTCGGATTGGGGGCGACTAAATCTAGTCTAGTTTAATCCTCAGAAGACACAAGTTTGCGCGTTTACCGCTTAAAAGAACCCCTTTGTCGTATCTCCTCAGTTTCAAGGCACTCCCCTTCTTGCCTCAGCCAGTATCGGAATCCTCGGAGTCGACATATCGAGTGACGTGCAGTTTTGTGGTCACTTGGAAGAGAAGGCCAAATTGGCCTCTAATAAGCTTGGCATGCTCAGCAAAGCGAGACAGTATTTCATGCCGGCACACCGCCTGTAACTTTACAAGGCGCAGGTTCGGCCTCACATGGAATACTGTACCCATCTCTGGGCAGGGGCTCCCCAGTGCCAGCTCCTTCTACTTTACCGCATCCAGCGCAGAGCGGCTCGAATCGTCGACGACCGAGTCCTTTCCGATCGGCTCGATTCATTGGCACTGCGAAGAGATGTTGCATCCCTTTGCATTTTCTTTTGCATCTACCACGGGGAGTGCTCTGAGGAATTGTTCGGATTAATCCCAGCCACCAAATTTCACGAACGCACATCGCGGCAGAACTCCCGATACCATCCACACCATCTGGATGATTGGCGGTCCACCACTGTGGGATTTAGAAGATGTTTTCTTCCTTGCACGACTTCCTTGTGGAATCGATTACCATCAGCAATTTTTCCGGACCGATACGACTTAGGGACCTTCAAGAAAAGAGCGTTCTCCTTTTTAAAAGGCCGGCAACGCATCTGCGATTCCCTTCCTGGTGTTGCAGCTGTTCATGGGCGGCGGTAGTTACTTACCATCAGGTGAGCCGCATGCTAGTTTGCCCTCTCTCCTATAAAAAATGTAATTAAATATTTGCAAAAAGCTCTAAAACATTGGTTGTATACAGTGACTTATGACGAGGTTGAAAATATTTTAAATAGAATTGTCTGAAATCTATCTCACCAAAATCTTATACAATTTACAGGTAACAGGATAACAGTACACCTTCTTTCATATTTGATCAGTAAATTTTTATTTTGCAAGGCAACTAGACTTCTAACTTATGCTTTCTTCATCCACCAACACATACATACACACCCTAAATCATACATACAAGAACAGTTCTATATTCATATTCACATACTCCTTAATTTACACGTACTAATTACAAATTCTCTAGAGGTTAAGCTTTTTGTGATCTTACTTTTTGTAATCCTTAAGAGAAGTAGCGGGTCACTCCCAACACGAGTATCATGTGATTACTTACTAGGAAGTCTCAGTATGTTGTTGACAAGATTACCGATATAAACGCATTATTTATTTATTTATTTATCTTAAGACCTATCCGTTTGGAGACACTATTGAGGTCATTGAGCATAGTGCTTCTCCAGCGATTCTGCCATAAGTATTATATCGTCGGCAAATCGAAGGTGAGTAAGTAGCTTGAAAACGTTTCCAGTCAAGTAGCTTGAAAACGTTTCCAATGCAACAGTGAAGAGTTTCGGGGATATTATGTCACCATGTCTTACATCTTTCTGCAGTTGAATAGGTTTCGTACTTTTGTTCTGTACTCGGATAGCCATTGTAGCCCTACTGTATAAACACTTCAGCACTTCGATATACCGACAGTTAACTTGTCACCGCTGAAGGGACTATAGTACCGCCCGAATTTCAATACATAAGCAAAACAAAGTGGCACATTGTACTCTTTGGTCTTCTGTACAATTTGCCGAAGGGTATTTATGTGGTCTACAGTGTCAAAGCCTTTTCGGAAACTGACTTGTTCGGGAGGCTGGAAGTCGTCAAATTTGCGTGGAGACGACTCGTAATGACTCTCGAAAACAGCACGTAGACGTGTTTCAGAAGGGAAATCGGTATGTATTTCTTTAAGAAAACGATTACTGCATTTCTGCTCCGTGCCTCTGGAATAGTGCCACCATGGAGGACGGAATTAAAGAGTTTCTGAAGATCTTTAAGGACCGTTTTTCCACCCGCTTTCAGAAGCTCCGGTACAATTCAATCCTCGCCCGGGTACTTGTCTTTTTTAAATCCATCTAATCTTGCTCAGACTGAAGTCCGGGATATCATCGGAATATTATCGTATAAGACTTGCTCTTGGATCGTTACTCACGCTTGCGTGTGACTCCAACGGTGACGTGTACAGCTGCCCATAGAACCTCTCAATCTTACTCTAAAACTCAGGTGTCCCGGAAAGCATGCTGCCATTTCCAGAAATGGCAGCATCATTTCCGGTCAGCAGACAGATCTCTGTAAAGACTTTGGAGCCCTGGTTCCGCTCGATCACTTCTTCAATACGAGCTATATTCAAGTTGCTTAGACTCGCCGCATGCATTTGGAGATCTGTCTGATCAGTTGCCTGTATGCTGTCAAATCTGATAAAGACTGCGGCTTCATTTCCTGTCTAACAGCTATGAGATTAAGAGTGTGATCGGAGAGTTTTTTGTTCTTCTGCGACGGGTCTTACAGAACTTAGCTCCGACCCCATTGACAGTTTCCACAAGCTTGTCATTCATATCGTCCACTTCATTGCAGTCTTCTACGCACTGAAAACGATTTGTAACTCGAGCTGAGAGTTTTCGGGGCTTTGGATTAGAGCACGAGAGGGACGGAGCGTTGACTTTATTAGACCTGACCTCCCCAACTTTAAATTGAGTTTTAGTGTGCGTTTCACCATTCGATGATCACTGCCAGTTTTGATCCTCTTTTGTTTTCTTTTAATTAAATTATTTTTAATTAAAAAACCAACAATATAATTAACACTTAAATATTTGTGGATAGTTATAATAATTTCTTCGCGGAGAAAAAATTCATCCAAAATTCAAATAAATGCTGCTTCAGGTACTTGAAAAAAGAATATCTGTCTTTCTTATGGATTGTTATCGATTGTCGGTTGTCGTCTAAGTTCACACTCAAATGTTTTTTTTTTTTTGGTTAAATTTTTAATAACCTAATATTCTGAAAGGACTGTGAAGCACAAAAAATTATTTAACATGGAAGTCAAAATCCGTAAAATTCAACTCAAATTCCTTAGTTTCGTAGACGATGAAAAAGTTCCATAGATTAACGGAAAAATCCGTATAGTTGGCAACGCTAGACATGGTGAAACTATAAAGGTTTATTTTTGTTGAATAACGGAACATGGGGTTCCGTTATTCAACAAAAATAAACCATAAAGAAGAATACAGACACATCTGAAGACTAGATGGAATTCTGCACAGCCTGTAATTATATTGGCACTCTAGAAATCTTCAGAGCGGAACGAACGAAAGTTTAAGCACTGCTATTAGGCTACCGAGACGGTATTCTGAGCAGAAAAGGAGTTTTATTTATTTATTTATTTACTTTATTGGAGACAAAACAGAAACAAAAGATATGAAAGAAAAACATACAAGTAAAATAAGACAATGGTAATTACAATTGTTTCCTACAAACTGTCTCACTAAGAACATACATAATTTTCCACCTACTAATATACCATATATATATATATATATATATATATATATATATATATGTATATACTTAATAAAATCGGATATATCTATACATCCCCCAACATCTTATCAGTTGGGCAGTTGAAAATCTCTTAGCTCTCCTAACTATTCTATTACCTGCGCGGTAATCCGACTTTTATTTTGTTTACTACACACCTCACTTATTTAAGCCCGCGTCTAAATCCCTAAGTTTAAACGAATAACTTTTCGACAACACGTAGAATATCCAATATCTGACCAACAAAATTTATACGGCATATAAATTACGTATGAGCTTGAGTTTCTTATTGAACAGAAAAAAATACAGATTTTATTAAAGACTTTTAAAACCTTTGGAAGTGGTTAAAATTCTATTTTATATTGACAAGTTTAAAAAAACCTAGAAAGAGTAAGACAAATCTGTTGAAATTAATGCAATAATTGATTAAGATTTTACACATTTCACTATTGTTAGGTACTATACCAAATGTCATAGGATTGTGTTCAAAATAAATTAAGTATCTACTATAAAAACTCTACCTTCGATGTGAAAATCCATTTATATCTGCTGGTCATGCATGGTTATTACATATCATAGACGGTTACGTGGACTCCTTACACAACCTATCATCATATCCACGGCTCTGTCATTTCTAATTTCGAAACAATTACAAACACTTTCAAATGGACAGTTAAAAATAGCTATTAATAAAATGCTGCGGTGTTTCGTATGGTGAGTGTAGAAAAGCGGAGACTCTTTTTACTGGAAACGAGGCATTCCTCGGGGGTGACCACGCATTCTGTATTTTAACATTTAGCCGAGGATAAATGTAGATATTTATGAGCCGTTTTTCACGATAATTCTACTAAAAAAATCTGTCAGTCTTAGGACTGCACTTTAGAAGTGAAAACTTATTAGCATTACAAACTTGGAAAGATTATTATTAGGTTGTTAAGAAATATGTTTTCGGAAGTATTTTTATTACAAATTATTTTTATCACCGTATTAATATAGTTATAAAATTTTCATTTATTGCGCTGTTTTACATGAATAGGAATGATTTTATTCTATATAATACAAACAAATTTATAAAATACATATCAATTTTATTAAATTTAATCAACTGGATTATCAACATAACTTTCAGCAATTTTATGTATCTGAGTGTGACGCTCACGCGAGTTCAGTGCTTTTTCCCCATCCCAAAAGTGCCCAACGTGCCTAAAGAAGTTTTCACTTCAAAAAGCTGTCCTATATAACTGTTTTTTTTTCTTATAATTAATAGAATCAGGCGTTACTTTGCGGAAATCCATTATATAAAAGCTTTTACAAAAATTTACTTCACAAATATCCGCGTTATAAAATAAAATCATGTGTCTTACCTAGTACGAAGAGCACCTCCCGCCCTCCATCAATTGCGTGCACTATCCCTGTCACCACTAATCCCACCACCGCTACTCCCAACACCACTACACCAGGCAAGTTTGTAAACACCTGACTTTTGACGAATATCCAACTTATCTTTATTTGTTGGATATTCGTCAAAAGTCAGGTGTTTACAAACTTGTTTGTGACGAATGACACGCCGTTTACGTGGGTCAGACTGGTCGCAATTTCGAGACACGTAATAATGAGCATTTAGCCGCGGACAGGAATTGCAATCCCGATAAATCCCATTTTGCCAAACATCTTTTGGACACTGGACACAACCAAGCCAACGACCACTCCTTTAAAGTCTTACATACGTGTAATAAAGGGCTGCGGCTATGCGTGCTGGAACAGTTAGAGATATTAAAAAGTAATAATAATACCGTTGCATTGTTGAATGAACAAACAAATGTTACTAACTCACCTCTCTTAAATATCTTCAAGCCTGCTCTCTAATAATAGAGAGCCTCGCAATATGGTCGTTTGTCACCCTCACGGTGATCGGCGATTGGTTGCGTGGTTGGAGGGTGGGCGTTGCGCGGCGGTTTGTTTTTAATTTTACAAACGGCTGCGTAAGTCCAGCGGTGATTGGTCGCATGTTTCATCGCATGACGCAGTCGCTCGCTCCTTAGGTAGAGAGCGGTTGCATCATCGGTTATTTTTACGAATTGTGTTAAAACATTGAAGTAACAAACGAACTTACAGTCCACCTGATGGTAAATAGCTGTTGCTCTATAAATCAATTGCTGTCGTTAGTCTCACTAAAACTCTAAAATAGCTCGAACGATTTTGATGATTTTCTTGGGTGCGTTTGAGTATCGTTGGACGACGAGTAACCTGGATCGTTTATATTCATCTCTATACAGGGTTAGTTTTCAAAGAGTAGCCAAATTTTAAACTTAAGTTTAAATATATAAACAATGACATACAGTTAGTGCAGTTTTTAAAAATACGAGTAAATAAAGCTTCTACTTTTATATGAAATTATCCCAAGTTGAATGTGATTTATAGACAACAACGTTTCTGCCTACTGATCGACCTTATCGAATGTGTGCGCGCGTAGTAAAATCAGGTAAAATAATGTCACAAAGTTATGTAAATGTAGGCGTTTCACGTACATAAATTGCAAACGGACAAATATCCAAACCTGCTGTTTGCCCAAGATCCTGTTCCTGGATGCGGCAGGAGCTCTTGGGTGATGTATATAATAAATTGATGTAGTCGAATTCACAAAATAAAAACGCTTGACTTTAATTGTTTTAATTGCATATAATTTAAGAACTAAAGGATGAAAACAAGATTTCTATATTAAAAGCTAATTACAAATGTACATAAAAGGTAAACTACTGTCTTAATTTAAACTATGATATCGTGTCTTGAAGAAGTCTAGAACCGTTATTTTAATTCAAATTTTTTGATTGGGTCGGGCTACTTGTCATTGTTGCGTTTCGATTTACGTTAATAACGCAACACCTGTAATGACAATTTGTAGATCACACAAACACTTATTCCGGGCGGAATCCGAAACTGCGTCTCACAGCTCTACAACCGCCACCAAGACCTCTATGATATGTTATCACCATAAACAACCAATATAATTATATTAATGGTATTAATGAATTTACACACTTAATGGTTACTCGTAGACTTTTTGGAAGTTAAGACTAGAAATGAGTTGGGGGTGACTCTAACTTTAGGCCTAGTCGGTTTGAATAGCCTATCATGTAAAGGATGTCATGGGGATCATGTTTGAATAGGGGCAAAAAGTTCTCATACACTCCTAGGGGGTTAAAATGACCAAAAACAAAAAAATAGGGGGTGGCTCAAACTTTAGGCATAGTCAGTTTGAATAGCCTGTCGAGTAGAGGATGTTATGGGGGTCATGATTGAATTGGGGCAAAAAGTTCTGTTTACACTCCTAGGGGTCATAATGGCCAAAACCCTTATTTTGGCTACGAGCTGCCACCTTCGGAGGTTTTAACACAATCTTTACTTCCCGCATCCCACTTGTTATAGTAAGTATACTTAGGTTATTAGACGCGAAATTAAATAATGGAGATTTGTAGTAAAAAAAATAAGGACGGATTGTCGTGCAGGTAATAGAAACAACAGTTATATAGGAAAGCTTTTTGAAGTGAAAACATATTTAAGTACGTTGGGCACTTTTGGGATGGGGACAAAGCACTGTACTAAGTTCTGTAAGACCCGCCGCAGAAGAACAAAAAACTCTCTGATCACACTTTTAATCTCAGGTTGTTAAGGCTGTTAGACCAAAAATTAAGCTGCATACTTTAGCAGATTTGGCAGCATACAGGCAACTGAACAGACAGATCTCCAAATGTATGCGGTGGGACCTACTTTACGCTATAACTCCGCCTCTTTCGGAAGTTCTTACACCGTCTTTACTTCCCGCATCCCACTTGTTATAGTAAGTACACATAGGTTATTGGACGCGGAATTAAATAGTGGAGATTTGCAGTAAAAAACTTAGGACGGGATTGCCGTGCAGGTAATAGAAAAAAAAACTTTTACAAAAATTTTCTTGAAGAAGACAGAGCAGGCTTGAAGATATTTAAGAGAGGTGAGTTAGTAACATTTGTTTGTTCATTTAGCAATGCAACGGTATTATTATTACTTTTTAATATCTCTAACTGTTCCAGCACGCACAGCCGCAGCCCTTTATTACACGTATGTAAGACTTTAAAGGAGTGGTCGTTGGCTAGGTTGTGTCCAGTGTCCAAAAGATGTTTGGCAAAATGGGATTTATCGGGATTGCAATTCCTGTACGCGGCTAAATGCTCTTTATAACGTGTCTCGAAATTGCGACTAGTCTGACCCACGTAAACGGCGTGGCATTCGTCACAAATAAGTTTGTAAACACCTGACTTTTGACGAATATCCAACTTATCTTTATTTGTTTTTAATTTTACAAACGGCTGCGTAAGTCCAGCGGTGATTGGTCGCATGTTTTAGCGCATGACGCAGTCGCTCGCTCCTTAGGTAGAGAGCGGTTGCATCATCGGTCTGTATAAAAGGCACTTATTTTGGCTCGCCGCTCACTTAGCGGTTAGCCACCGTAGAGTCTATATCACCTGAGGATGCCTCGTGTAGAGGCGAAACACGTGTCGCATTATCATCAGTGGTGTGTCTTGCCTAGTGTAGTGGTGTTAGGAGTAGCGGTGCTGGGATAAGTGGTGACGGGGATAGTGCACGCAATTGAGGGAGGGCGGGAGGTGCTCTTCGTACTAGGTAAGACACATCATTTTATTTTATAACGCGGATATTTGCGAAGTAAATTTTTCTAAAAGTTTTTATTTCTATTACCTGCACGGCAATCCCGTCCTAATTATTTTACTGCAAATCTCCACTATTTAATTCCACGTCCAATAACCTATGTGTACTTACTATAACAAGTGGGATGCGGGAAGTAAAGACGGTGTAAGAACTTCCGAAAGAGGCGGAGTTATAGCGTAAAGTAGGTCCCACCGCATACATTTGGAGATCTGTCTGTTCAGTTGCCTGTATGCTGCCAAATCTGCTAAAGTATGCAGCTTAATTTTTGGTCTAACAGCCTTAACAGCCTGAGATTAAAAGTGTGATCAGAGAGTTTTTTGTTCTTCTGCGGCGGGTCTTACAGAACTTAGTACAGTGCTTTGTCCCCATCCCAAAAGTGCCCAACGTACTTAAATATGTTTTCACTTCAAAAAGCTTTCCTATATAACTGTTGTTTCTATTACCTGCACGACAATCCGTCCTTATTTTTTTTACTACAAATCTCCATTATTTAATTTCGCGTCTAATAACCTAAGTATACTTACTATAACAAGTGGGATGCGGGAAGTAAAGATTGTGTTAAAACCTCCGAAGGTGGCAGCTCGTAGCCAAAATAAGGGTTTTGGCCATTATGACCCCTAGGAGTGTAAACAGAACTTTTTGCCCCAATTCAATCATGACCCCCATAACATCCTCTACTCGACAGGCTATTCAAACTGACTATGCCTAAAGTTCGAGCCACCCCCTATTTTTTTGTTTTTGGTCATTTTAACCCCCTAGGAGTATATGAGAACTTTATGCCCCTATTCAAACATGATCCCCATGACATCCTTTACATGATAGGCTATTCAAACCGACTAGGCCTAAAGTTAGAGTCACCCCCAACTCATTTCTAGTCTTAACTTCCAAAAAGTCTACGAGTAACCATTAAGTGTGTAAATTCATTAATACCATTAATATAATTATATTGGTTGCTTATGGTGATAACATATCATAGAGGTCTTGGTGGCGGTTGTAGAGCTGTGAGACGCAGTTTCGGATTCCGCCCGGAATAAGTGTTTGTGTGATCTACAAATTGTCATTACAGGTGTTGCGTTATTAACGTAAATCGAAACGCAACAATGACAAGTAGCCCGACCCAATCAAAAAATTTGAATTAAAATAACGGTTCTAGACTTCTTCAAGACACGATATCATAGTTTAAATTAAGACAGTAGTTTACCTTTTATGTACATTTGTAATTAGCTTTTAATATAGAAATCTTGTTTTCATCCTTTAGTTCTTGAATTATATGCAATTAAAACAATTAAAGTCAAGCGTTTTTATTTTGTGAATTCGACTACATCAATTTATTATATACATCACCCAAGAGCTCCTGCCGCATCCAGGAACAGGATCTTGGGCAAACAGCAGGTTTGGATATTTGTCCGTTTGCAATTTATGTACGTGAAACGCCTATATTTACATAACTTTGTGACATTATTTTACCTGATTTTACTACGCGCGCACACATTCGATAAGGTCGATCAGTAGGCAGAAACATTGTTGTCTATAAATCACATTCAGCTTGGCATAATTTCATATAAAAGTAGAAGCTTTATTTACTCGTATTTTTAAAAACTGCATGAACTGTATGTCATTGTTTATATATTTAAACTTAAATTTAAAATTTGGCTACTCTTTGAAAACTAATCCTGTATAGAGATGAATATAAACGATCCATGGACCTACTCAAACACACCCAAGAAAATCATCGAAATCGTTCGAGCTGTTTTAGAGTTTTAGTGAGACTAACGACAGCAATTGATTTATAGAGCAGCACCTATTTACCATCAGGTGGACTGCAAGTTCGTTTGTTACTTCAATGTTTTAACACAATTCGTAAAAAGAAATTAATTTTTTTGTTAATTTATATTTATTTTTAATTCAAAAAAATATACAATATTAAAAACTATAATAATAATAAAAAAAAAAACTAAAACTACAAACTTAATTATCATATAGTCTCACCGCGGTATCGTGCCAAGAACGCTGGCTGCGTTTCCCCGCTGAATGCTGAAATTTTTTCTATAGCTATTTTAAGATTATTATCAATATCTTTTAAAATATCCGAACATTTCCAGACTGGACTCGTGCGAAGTAAGTATGTAAATCTAGGTACAAGGAGACAATACTTTAAAATAGCAAGGGCTATGTTGGGGTTTAATTTATACAATTTATCAACGTGGTTTAAAAACTCATAATTTTTTTTTAAAACAGGTTTAATACTATCGAAAAGCAACGGGGCACTTAGCAGGTATAGTGATTCCGTACTAACAGCTTTTATTCCTGGAGAAACATGATTGAAATTTTGAATTAAACTGTCTCTATGAGAAGTAGATAAATTATTGGAAAAAAATATTTCACATTTATTGCTATTTGGTTCAAGACCAATATTTTTAAAATTTCGAAAAATATGAGTAAGATTTCTGAGGACGTCATCTGCTCTACCTCCCAGTGTGCCGTCGTCCAGGTACCAGACATTTAGCTTGGATTTCAAATTTGAAATAATGGGTTGAATTCCCAAACTGAAAAGTGCTGGACCTAGTGGGTCACCCTGCTGAACACCGACAGCAGAATCGATAACATGGTTTTCGTAAAACAAGTTAGTATTTTGACTATAACATTGCCAAACGTAATGATAAATTTCGGGGGTATTGTTAGCCACTTCTTTCAGCAAGGTTACCCTATCGATAGAGTTAAAAGCATTCCTTAGGTCAACCTTCACAAGAACATCTGCATCAGAGTTTGTTAAAAATGAATGTACCTCTAGTGCCAAAGCCTAGTTGAGTAGGCTGAAATTTGGCCTTAAGGTTAGACATTATGTACCTGCAAGCTAATTTTGAAGTTAAGCGTCGAAATGTAGAACCAACGGCAATAGGACGAATACCGTTATCCTTTTTTTTGAAGGCACATAATCTTGCCCCATATAAGAATGGAATGAAATTTGGATTAACATTGCCAGAAATTATAAAGTTACATAATTTTGTAATATCTTTAAGAAGTACTCCGCCGGCGTCACCGGAAGAAGCGCTTACAAGATCTTTAAGATGTTGAGGTGGAATTCCGTAGAGCCAATCGAAAATGACATAATTGCTTCTAAAGTTTATTTTTCAGAAATTTGTAAAGATTGCATAGAAGTCTTGGGAGGCAGCGGTAAACCCTGAAAAGGTTTGACCGAAGGATGCTTCTGACGAAGGCCTTCAAGAGTTTCGACATTACGAGGAGCTAGGATGTCGTCTGAGAATAAAATACGGGATGCATTTTTTAAGTCGCCATCCATTACTTTCGAATCAACTACTTTTTTAAATCAAATTTAGGCCGTGGTAGAGATAAATGAGTATTAATTAGGTAATCTAAATTTTGAAAAGATGTCGTCTCTCTTAGTTGAGACGTAATTGATTTATTTATTTTTTTATCAAAATGAAAATGGGAATATACGAAAGTAAGTAATTTTTGCCAACTATTTTCACTATTAGTGAAACAATTTTGAATAGTGTATGACAATGCTTTAGCAAGCTGCATCCTCGCACCTCTAGGAATTCTTTTAACCACTGGTACATTACGATGATAATTGTAAATTTGCTCCGAAAAAAGGGAAAAATTTGTGTCATTAGTTGAATTGTTAAAAGAGTTACGAATTTCTACGGTAGGCTGTGAAGCCGAAATACTTTTACTATGGCATCGTTTAATATGTATATTTAAACCCCTTTTACCTTTAAACAGCCTACCGTCGGCACAATTTTGACACTAGGAAATCCGGCTGTGAATATAGCGGAGCAGAGATATTCATTAAAAAATCTAAACAAATCTCTACAGCACGCAAAAGTCTTTATATTACATAACTTCATATTTAATTGCTGCTATACCCCGCATCTTTCCCTAAAACAATCATTTACGGCCTGAATAAAAGTACTTTACTCTATAAATAAAAGAATATCAAATAACTTCCCTGGATTTATTACGAATTAATAAAAAAATGTTTGTAGTCGTTATGCTTTGACAGTTGACAACGACACAGCAGAAATATTTTCCTTTGTAAATGAGTATTATGTCTGAAACCAAAAAATAATTATTATAACAACTCTCTTATATATTTACTGATCTTTTTATTGAAATTTATAAGCCAGAATTGAACTCTAAATAATAAAATAAAATAAGTTAAATATACACACAGTTATACAAAATTTTCACTTTTGACAGTGAAAAATTTTGACATAATAAATTACCCCGAAATTTCGTCACAACTGATTACTAAAACATTCATATATCATCAGTTGACATAAATATTAACTTATTCCATTAAGTGTCCGATGGAACGAATCAAACAATTTTCTTGAAAAATATGTCAAATAAAGCTTAATAAGGGTAACAAACGAGCACACAGTCCACCTGATGGTAAGTGGTTGCTGTGACAGATATCTATATTTATCCTCGATTACGAATCAAAATGCAGATGTATTGCCACCCTGAGGACTCAGATAGTATGCCTCGTTTCCAGTAATAAGAGCATCCGGTTCTCTACACTCACTATACGAAACATAGCAGCGTTAGCTATATTACGCTTGTTCTATTCAGTAGGAGGTTCTTGCTAGAAGTCCGTCTCCGTAGATATCACCCTCTTATCCATTTTTGTCGCCTAGCAGGCGCGCATGTACTGCTGTATTCCAAACTGAAGGGAATAGAGGGCCATTAAAATTACAGGTTATGAGGTGTTCCATCTTACTTTCTTAGGCGTACACATCTGATCGTTTGTCATCCTTACTATGCTGCATCAGGTGGACTGTGTGCTCGTTTGTCATCCTTACTATTAATAAGTTAATTTATAATTTAATTAAGTTGCGGCGCCTAGGGTCGAGGGTTTGAATACCGCACGAAACGAGTATTTATATGGCCTTTGAATAATTGTGCTGAGTCTGGATATTTGTCCTTGTGCAATTTGAGTGTGTAGACTCCACGATACAGGGGAAAATTCTGGTGTGAGCGTAACGTTTTTTATAAAAGGAATATTAAAAAAATGTCTTAACATAGTATGTACGGTATTTTTAACTAACTTCTTTAATTTTAATGTCTACAAACGAACGTAGAGAACAAATAACCAAGAAATATATAAAGAGACTAGAGACTAGGAAAATTCAGCCGCCCGTAATCCACAGTAGAATTTATTGCACGCATAAAATATTGTTAACAACTTGTCACTGGTCACTATTTTACAACACGGAGACTGGGAGAGGATTTATATTATCTATTTTTTTGAAATGTAACAAAAGAATAAAACTAATTTTATGGTTTACATCGCGTTTAATTAACTTATTTCATTAGAATATAATAGAACATTTTTTTATTCAATACAGATTACTCAAATGTGTCTTGGGAAGAAACAGCAATAAACTCAGGGATACTATTTAAAAAAAATATCAATAATCATAAACATTTAGAAACAACTCTAAAATGTTTACGTTAATTGTAATGTTTTAATTCATATGTAATAATTGGAATACGAATGAAAATTAAATTAGTTTTATATTCCAATCGTATGTAGTTTTATTATCTGTGCATTGGCCGGGGAGTAAAAATACTGTCAAAGACCTTGCTATAATCAAAGCACATTCAATTTGCAAATAAAAAAATATTTAAATTTAATTGAATTTATTTTTGGGTAAGTTTTCTGAAGTAAATTGTTTTCTATACGCTTAACGGGATCAACAGGGTATTTATTACATGTTGTACAATGCACATATGTGTTTGCACAAAGCCTTAAATTTACTCGTCTTGGCACCAGATAGAATGAAAGTCAATGTTATTTCTCTTCATTACTACGTCAGTCAGACTTTTACTCAGTTGACGTCAGCAAATCCGTGAATAAAAGCTAGTGCAAAATAAAATTAAAAATGAAAACCCTGCTATCGTCCGCCAGCTGAGTACAGGAGTCGTTATATTTTTAAGAGGCTAACCATTAATCAAAACGCCACAAGCACCTCGAAAATACGTGTTACGTGCATTGTATTTTGAAGGGAAGCTGTAAATACTTCGTTTTTAATGAAATTACTGGTATTACTATTATATATTATTCCTTTTATAACGTTTACACTTAATGCATACTTTTATAAGTTTTACTTTAATTTAATGTATTTTATTTATAATTTACTATAAATGGCAATAAGAGTGGCGGCCTGACAATACACTACACATTATCGGCGAACGACGGAAACTGGATCAGGAGTTGGACAACTGCATCGTCTTGATAACCGTTACCGTTACTATCACAGCTTGTCACAACATCCACTACTCAACACAGCCCTCCCCCATAGATTGCGTCAGTTACCGTTACAGCCTATTAAAGTCCACTGCTAAAAATAAATCTCCCCATAAATTGCCTTATAGAGGGATATTTACCATAGTTTCCACGCTTAGCAAGCGGGTTGGCAACCGTAGTTTTTTGTTTTAAGTCGTCATAGAAGTGGATATTCTTACACCGCCACTACAAGGTATATACGAGTAGATTGCGTCATATTTTTTTTAATTTTTATGTAGTTGTTTTTAGGAAGATTCTGCTGCATATCCTCTGGTTTTTAATCTGAAAACAGAACAGAAAGTTATATCCCCAAATGAGTCTACGCGAGAGATGTTCAGCTGTGGACTTATGCTGGGCTATAATGAGGATAATGATGTATAATAATCTGCTATCCCCGTGGTATTGCAATTGTTCATGGGCGGCGGTCCATACTTACAATCAGGTGAGCACATCCTCGCTTGTCGTTTACACCTTGTTCTATAAAAAAATATAAGAAGAACAGCATTAATAATTGTATTTTACGATTTTATTGATTTTTTATAGGATAGGGGTGACAAACGAGCACACAGTCCGGTTATCTACACTCACCATACGAAACACAGCAGCGTGAATCTGCTATTTTACGCTGGTATTCTGTGAGAGCGTGGTCCTTTCCCGGTCGAGTCGACCTATTCCTGTTACAGCTATACCAGTAATATAGCTGCAGCATATCTCTACTACGTAAATAAATTGAAGCCGGCGGGATCGTATTTGTTCATTTTCCTACTAATTACTTTAGTTTATTTTTAGTAATTTCCGGTGAGCTCTTAGCCCATTAGCCACCACCGCTCTAATCTCTTAAAATCCTTTCAAAAGGCATATTCGAAACTATTTATTTTTATTTGTACTTTACAGAAAAAAGTAACAAACGTTCACGTTTTTTCTATAGTCGCAAGAGGCTTAAAACTATATAAACTTCTTGCAGATGACCATAGAATGTAGTAGTCACTTATCATTAAGTACCTTTTACGCTTGTTGTTTAATTTAATATTATAAAATTCTTCGTCATGAGACGGTTAAATACCTAAAGTATATTATTACTAACTAGCTTTTGCCACCAGCTTTGCTCAAGTGGACTCAAAAATATTAATTTTCCATGCCATTGTCACCCTTGAGGTCTTCGGGATGGAATGTTTCGTTAGCAGTAAATAGGGCAAAAAATGGAAACACAACATTCGTTCTGCATCTATTAAATATCAGTAGCATGGCTCTATCACGAGAAAGCTATAAGTATTTAGAGTGTAATGTTACATTCTTGTTTGAATAAAACTAGTTGTTACTGATTTTAGCACGTACATTAACTTAAGTTTATATTCCCGCCTGTAATGTCCATGACTGTAATGTCCCTCTGCAATATGCAGGAATGTACAAGCTTGATTGTGAATGTGGTCTCTCTTATATAGGACAAACAAAAAAAAACACATAGATGATGTGAAGTGAAACATCAACGCTCCGGGAAGTCTGCAGTCTGTGAACACGTACAGTATCGCCCCCGTCACTACATTAGATTTGATAGACCACAAATCTTCGCTAAAGTACACCGCTTCCTTCCAAAGATGATTCACGAGGCTCTTGAAATCAAAAAACAACCTAATTTCAATAGAGAAGATGGCTGGGTACCACCATCTGCTTGGGATCTTATAATTAATAAAATTAAATCCCAACCCAAGTATAAAACTGCAAGACTTCAAGATACTACTTCATACTGCGTAGATCGGAACAAAAATTCATAATTTTAATCTGGAGGTAGCCGTGGCTAACTATTACATTAGTATGTCAAACACCTCAGTTCCCCCGTGACCACGGGCCCGGAGAGCGTGCTCGGATGGTGTGAGGTGTACAAGTGTCGTTCTGTTTTAGGCTATTTCGTACTTCTGAGAGCTGTTGATTTACTTTTTTGTTTACTATTTCTGGTGGTGTTGGTTTTAGTAGTTATAAATCCGTAAGTATTTAGTAATTGTGTTGTTGTATATATATGTAAGTAGTTAAAATAAAATGGAGGAAGATCCTCCCGATCCCGACGGGGTTACATGTGACTTCCATGCGGGTACCAAAAAGAAAAATATGCCTATTGAGATCGATCAGTCGAATCGTAAAAGATCGCAAGCAACCAATAACTCAGTTCATCCACAGAAAAGATTAATTACAGATCCATCTCAACCTGTACCATCTATTCAGACCTCTTATACTCATCCTGACTACATTGAAAAAAAACATAAATACTCTAATAACGACAGTGCGCCCTTTATTGTACATGTAAGTAAGATAGTAGATGATTTATCATCTGGAGTAGTTTTAAAACCGATAAAGTTTGGTCATTTTCTCTACCATAATAATATTAAAAATGTTGTTAGCGACGGTGTTAAGCGGGTAGGGCGCAATAGAATCTCAGTCGAATTTAAAAGTGCAGCAGATGCAAATTGCTTTATTGAGAACCCAGCCCTTGCAGGTGCTAAATATGATGCTGTAATCCCTTCTTATAGTATCACTCGCATGGGAATAGTGAGGCAGGTCCCTGTAGAATGGACATTAGAGGAACTCATTTCATCAATCGAGGTCCCAGCTGGTTTTGGCTCAATCATTAAAGCTCGCCGATTTAATAGAAAATCACTTAATGAAAACCAAAGCACTGTGTGGATTCCCTCTCAAACAGTCCTTTTAACTTTTTCTGGCCAGAAACTCCCTTCTAATATTTATTGTTTTTACAACTCAATGCCCGTTGAGCCCTACATTTTACCACTTATTCAATGTCACAAATGTTGCCGTTTTGGACATGTTACCTCACAGTGTAGATCATCTTCCCGTTGTTTTGTGTGTGCTCAAAATCATGAGGGTATATCATGCGCACGACAGTCTCCCACTTGCCTTTTTTGTTCAGGATCTCACACAGCTAAAGATCCCTCCTGCCCTGAACACTCTAGGCAGCGATCTTTCAAACTCACAATGTCACAGGAAAATATTTCCTATCTAGAAGCATCTGCTCGTTTCCCTCAAGTCCGTAGATCCTATGCAGATACTGCTAGAACCCTTCCTTCATATGAGCATCAGACTTCCTGTCCTATTTCAAACCCTCCTTTACCTTCAGTTGTCCCCTCACAATCTCATTCTTACAGGAAGACTACATTCACTCCAAGACTTTCGCCAAATCCAGCATCTAGTCATGGATATGATAAATCTGCCCATGAGGCAATAATAGATACCCCTCCTTCTTCATCTACTAATGGTTGTGCTATAATAGGGCGAAGTATTTCCCCTAATGATAATCTCTGCGAATTGATGGTCTCCATGCTTATAAGTATGCTTTCCCGTTTCAGCGACATGGATCTCCCACTCGCCCTCCGCCAAAAACTTACTGAGCTCATTTCCTTAACAAATAACCTTCCCTCCAATACTTCAGTGGAACTGCCGGAGCATTAAAAATAAGAAAAACGAACTAACATATCTTATTAATAAATACCATCCCCTTATCCTAGCCATCCAGGAGACATGGCTAAAGCCTGGCTCCCATTTTAGGGTCTCAGGCTATTCATGTCTCAGGGATGATAGAAGTGATGGTCATGCTGGCTCTTTCATTCTTATCTCAAAATCAATTACTTATACATTAATTTCCCTTCCTTCTCATAGTCCTTCAATTAATGATGTTGCAGTTAGAGCTCATAACATTTCTTTCCTTTCTATTTACATTCCCGAACCTAATCTAAATATCTTATCGGAACTTACGAGGATTATATCCTCCATCCCTCCTCCTATGGTAATTCTTGGTGATTTTAATATGCACCATACTTTATGGGGTTCCCATTTTTGTGATCCCTGGTCTTCTACATTCTTAGACATCATTGATGATTTAGATCTCTGCCTTCTTAACGATGGTTCACCTACACGTAGAGTTTCCCCCCTCCAAAATCCTAAAAGTGCAGTAGATCTGTCACTCTGTTCTCCTGCTCTGTCGTCCCTTCTTTCTTGGAGAATATTACCCATTTCCCATGGCAGTGATCACTTTCCTATTGTTATCAATCCTCCTAACTCCTATACAGTCAATGTTCCATTCAAACCTAGCTTAAAATATAACACATCCAAAGCAAACTGGCATCTGTATTCCACAGTTCTAGACGAAGAACTTTCATCCCTCCCTACGGTTCAGAAAGAGAATGTTCTTCAGGTGTATTCTACTTTCAAAAATGCTATTTTATCTGCTGCAAATAAGACAATTCCCATTAAAAAACCTTATAAAAATAATGCTCCTTCACCGCCTTGGTGGGATCAAGATTGTTCTGTAGCATGCAAGAAGAGAAAGGAAGCTGAACTAAGATATTCCCGCTCAATGAATTTTGATAACTATATTTTTTATAAAAAAACTGCTGCTGAAACATTAAAATTACTGTCTGAAAAGAAAAAGGTTGGATGGCTTAAATTCTGTGAGTCACTGTCGCTTAGGACTCATCCATCACTGGTCTGGAAAAATATAAAAAAATTCCGATGTTCAGTTTCGGCCCCTGAAAACACAAATTCTAATGATCAGTCTTATTGGCTAGAAAATTTTGCTAGTAAACTTGCTCCTCCTTCAGTACCATCTTACAATGAATGTATAGTATTCCAATCACAGTCCCTGCACTATCAACACAGTTTTGACTCTCCTTTCTCTTATGAGGAGTTATATTCTGTTCTTAATGTCCTTAAAGACTCTTCACCAGGAATCGATGGAATCCCTTATTCTTTTATTACTAATAGCAATGAATCTACTAAAGCCCATCTTCTTTCTATTTTGAATTATATTTACATGTCCGGTATTCCTCCTGAAGAGTGGAAATCCCAAGTTATCTTACCTATTCACAAACCAGGTAAGCCCTACACTGATCCCGCAAGCTACCGCCCTATTGCTCTTTCTTGCACCATGGCCAAAATCCTTGAACACCTAATAAAAAATCGTTTAGAATGGTTTCTTGAAAGCAAAAATCTTTTAGCAAAAAGCCAATTTGGATTCCGAAAGGGCTTAAGCACCATGGATAGCATTAGTACTCTAGTTACTGATATTCGTATAGCTTACTCTAAACATGAATACCTTGTTGGAGTCTTCCTAGATATCTCGTCTGCATATGACAATGTACTTCTTCCTGTGCTCAGGCAAAAAATGCTTAATCTGAGTATTCCAGTGAGGATAGTAAATTTTGTCTCTAACTTTCTCTCTTCTAGATCCATTTATATTGATAGTCAAAATTCTCTACTCCCGCCAAGAATTGTATGGAAAGGTCTCCCACAAGGCTCAGTACTTAGTCCCTTACTCTATTCTATCTATACTTATGATTTAGAACTTTCTGTTAACTCCTTCTGTAACATCCTCCAATATGCAGACGATATAGCTATATATATTTCCCTAGATAACCTCCTTGCAGCATGTTCTCGCTTGAATATATCAACGTCTTATTTACAGGATTGGTTAACTGATCATGGTTTGTCTTTGTCTGTTCCCAAAAGCAGTGTTGTAATCTTCTCTCGCCATAGGCAAGTCCCTGAAATCAACATTCTCTATAATAATGAACCTATCCCAATTAGGGAGAATGTAAAATTTTTAGGAGTTATTCTTGACTCCAAACTAGCCTTTTCTCATCACATCAACTATGTCTCAAAAAAATGTGGAAAAAATATAAACATTCATCGCGCTTTATCAGGTGTCTGGTGGGGCTCCCACCCATTCTCCCAAAAAATGCTGTACAACGCCCTTATCCGTAGTTATTTAGATTATGGATGTTTTGTTTTGGAACCGTGCTATAAGTCTTCCCTAAAGATCCTAGACAGGATTCAATCCAAAAGCCTTCGTATAATCATCGGGGCAATGAAATCTTCCCCAATAAATGCTCTCCAAGTTGAATGTGTGGACCCTCCCCTTTATCTAAGAAGGCAATATCTTTCGGACCGATTCTTTTTTAAAATCTACCAACTCTCTTCCCACCCTCTCATTTCTAAACTACACCTCCTTTTGGAATATATTTCATCAAAACATTACTGGACTCATAAAGAATCTCCCTGCTTATCCAACAGTTTGGTAACATTACTCCACCTACCATACCCAGTATCACAATTCAAGTCCTGCCCCATATTTGATATCCCATATGATGCAATCATTTTCCAACCAAATATCCACCTCGACCTTGGTATTGAGAAAGATTGCCCTATAACAAATAGTAAAGTAAGTAGAGTCATAGATAATTTATGGAAAGGCTGGCTTATTATATACACTGATGCCTCCAAAAAGTCAGATGAAAGTTGTACTGGAGCAGCAGTTTGGATTCCCAGATTCAAAATAATTCTTAATTTTAAATGCCCTTCTATTTCTTCCACTTTTACTGGCGAGGCCACGGCAATTCATGAAGATTTAATATATATAGAAGCACACAACTTAAATAAGTCAGTTATTCTTACCGACTCCAAAAGTTGTTTGTTAGCAATTTTGTCAAACCAATTCCAAAGTAAATATAAGATACCCTTGATCCTCAAAATTAAACACACATTGTATAGATGTCATCTCAAGGGCATACAGGTTTCCTTAGCTTGGATTCCAGGTCATAGTGGCATCAAGGGCAATGAAACAGCTGATCTGATGGCTAAAAATGCCAGTCGAAATGGTTTGCCATGTAATTTAACTTACTCCTCAGACATAGTGTTACTTGCAAAGAAGAAGTTAAATAATAATTGGAATACATTATGGAAAGCCACTCAAAATATAAAAGGTAAACACTATGCTGCTATACAATGTGCCATCCTTCCAAAACCATGGTTTTTCAAATTCAATAAAGCTAATAAACATTCTACATCAACTATTTGTAGACTTAGAATTGGCCACGCTTGTACACCAGTACATTTGGCCAAACTGAGGATTAGGGATAGTTCCCTCTGCGAATGTGGGTTGGATGAGGGAACCTCCGACCATATTTTTTTTAACTGTCCTAAATTATCTTGTTCACTCTATGATTATCTCCTTCCTGACATCCCTCGTCCTATAAATTTTGATTCACTTTTAACCTACACAAACACTCCTTATGTATATATTCTGTGTGATTTTATTAACACTAATGGTATAAAAGTTTAATGTTTGTCAATACTAACATACTAATGTAGTTATAGCAACCGTGTTTGTCATTTGTTCTAGGTAATTCAACAGTACAACCATTAGTACTACAAGATAAAAGGGGAAAAAATTGGTTTAAAGGAAAAAAGATACTTGTACTATCACAATCTTCTCTTGTATATGGGCATAGTATTTGTAACTACTGAGCTTCTACTCAATAAACGCTTTCACGCTGACATTGGCGAATGATCAAAACCGCCATAAAAAAGAAAGAAAGAAAGAAAAAAGACCACGGGCCCTGTAAAACGTCGGAAATATAAAATAAGATATTATACACAATAAAATTCGTGAAAACTAGTTTTATTTTAATGTGCAGTGTTCGCGTAAATATAAGAAACCATTATTTCTTCTTCAAATGAATAATACTACATAAATTGGTATTTTCAGATAAGTATTACAAATATTTCTTAAGTATTCCTACATTCTGTTGAATTGTTAAGCGTAAATACAGTGAACCTAACTTATAATTCAATAGAACAAACAATTTAGTTCAAAATATTGATGCAAAATGAGCTGGATAATGTTTTAATTGAAAACAATGACCTTCAGAGATAAAATAAAGGATAAACAATTGAAACACCATAACACAACAAATATGAAAAATATTCATTCTGCTACTTCAAAGTTTTATATTCGCCGCCAACTTTTACGCTCTCAAAAATATCTGAAATAATTTGAAATAGACAAATTATTTGATTCGAAGACACGTGAATTTCAGAATTAGAACAATTAAGGAATGCTGAAAATTAAATTAAAATTCCTAATTAAAAATTCAAATATTGAAACATAAAATGTCCTCGGAGAATGTATGGCCTTCAAACAAACTTATACAAGATTCTAATACGGAAATTCGAGATATCAGAAAACAATGTGATAACCGCAGTAAAATATTTACCTTTGGCACACAACAATACATTAGGCTAGCTTCTGCTTTAATACGTACAAAAGCTAATACGGCTCATGAAAAATATACCATTTATTCGGAAACAAAACCACATCCACTCACGCCCGATGTGTTGAAAAATATCCATAATAGACAGGTAGCCTCAAACGATAAAATTATAATGTGCGTGGGAGTAAATAATGATTACGACCTGAAAATACTATCTTTACAAATATACGCCTTAATTAACTTGTACAAATCAAATAGTATACTAGTATTAAGTTTATTGAAAAATGAGTACTTATGCGTTAAATATTTAAATAATACTTTAGAAAATATTTGTAATAAATTTGAAACTGTCATTTTGTGTATGCCCAAGAATTTATATTTTATGTGTGAATCAATAAATTCTGCATTTGACTAAATTGATTATAAGAACAAATTTCTAAGTGTCAAGTTATTAAAAAAAATTATATGAATTATATTATTACAAATCGATATTGTAAATAAAATAAATAATTTAGTAACGCAAAAGATATTTGAAGTTTCTGGTATTGAGATTCCTCTTTATAATTTGCTTATAATTTGTTTCTATAGAATTCAATGAATAAGACATATTTTAAATACAAAAGAGATTATAATTTAAGTAATGTTCGAAACAGATTATAATTTAAGTAAATTCAAGGAACGTCTAAATAATCTATCATGGTGTGTAACATATTTTTAAAATGACCTAAACATTGCATTTAATAATTTTTATAATTTATTTTGCTTATTCCATAATCTATGTTTTCCAAGAATATAAAATACTAATTAAAAATAGTAATCAAAATATTAGGATTAGTTAAATTTTGAAAATTAGCTTTAAAATAAAAAGAACACTGCGGTATAAATATTATAAAAATAAAACTATATTAAGTAAGGATAATTATAAAAAATATTCATATTTATTAAGAAAATGTATCGACCAATAAAAGAAAATTTGTAATACGAGTATACAATTTATAAGTAACATTATAGAAAATTAAATTTCAAATACAAAATTGGATAATATTAAGGATCTAAAAATAAATGATAAAAACCTAACAAACCCTTACGACATAGCAACCGCTTTTAACAACCATTTTATTGACACGACTAATTTTATTATACCTAATAATGATAAGATGGAAAACATTATGCCTAATAATACAATATCATTATCAACTTCAATATTTCTTAAACGCATGTCGATAGATGAGGTGAATAAAGAGATCATGTCCTTAAATAACACTGCCTCTGAAGGTTGCGATGGAATTAATAATAAAAGCATGTAAAATAATAAAAGCATGCGTATGTGGACTTGTTCATATTATGAATTATTTAATTAATTTATCATTTTCGACAGGGACATTTCTCGATAATTTAAAAATTTCTATTGTAAAACCGTTGTATAAAAAAGGTAAAAAAGACGATATCAACAATTATCGACCGATAACTCTTATACCTATAATATCAAAAGTTTTTGAGAAATGTTTTAATAAAAGCTTAAGGGAGTTTTGTGAGAGATTTAACATATAAAAAAAGAGCAATATGGTTTCCAGAAAAAGAAATCTACAACTTTAATCTTATAAAAATATAATTTCTACTATAAATAATAACCTACTAACAATAGGACTATTCTTTGATTTAAGTAAAGCGTTTGACTTTGTCACACATAGCTTTCTTCTAAATAAAGTAGAATCGTTTGGAATTAGAGGGATAGCACTAAAGTGGATCTCATCTTATTTATAAAGGTAGCGTCTTTTGGCCAATATTGTTTTTGTTTTACATAAACTACATATCTTTAACGACAAATCATAAATGTACAATGAAAAATGTTACTAATAAAAAAACAGCCCCAATACCCTATCGGGCGTATATTGGATCTATACTCCGATATGGTATAATAATGTGGGGTAATACCACAGTTTGGCGTCAGGTATTGCACAAAAAAAAAGTGCATAAAGGCGATATGTGGTATCACAACAAGGGAATCTTAACATTGACCTGCATGTATGTTCTTGAGGTATCAGTCTTTATAAGGAAGTATAACGATTTTTTTTAAATTCAAGGGGGATTATGTTACTGAATACAGACCAAGAGATCCTACTAAAGTAATGAATCCATCTTGTAGAACAGCTTTAAATAAACGGAATGTATATCATATGTGCATATCAGTTTTTAATAAACTGGCTAAGAGTCTACGGGAACTTCCATTTAAATATTTTAAAATTAAGTTAAGAAAATGGCTAGTGGATAAGTGTTTTTTAAACGATACAAGAGTTCATGCAACATAAAACTAATGCATATGATTATTTTTAAAATTAAATATAATGTAATATAATAATAATAAATATGCTAAATAATAATATAACTTGGATTTTTTTTAAGTAATAGTATTTTAATTGTTTTATATAATTATAAATATTTGCATGCCTATTAAAGGCAGAATATAGCTTGAACTATGCATCATTTTTAAATCTGGTAACACCTGTATTCTGTGCAAATAAATATTTCTTTCTTTCTTTCTTGTAAGCCAATTTTCATAAATCTTTATTTACTAACTCTGCCATCGTTATATATTTTTGAGATATGTAAATTTGTAAAACAGCATAAAAATTTATTTAAAAAGTCCTCTGAAGTTAATTCTAGGCTTAAAAGAAATCCGAATAGCTTAGTTCTAAGCTAGGTTCCGAAATCAACTAAATATATTAAATGCCGTTTATCAATGTGTGTACGTATATCGTATATACAACAAAATACCTAACGAAATTAAAACACTACATTATATGATTTTATT
This sequence comes from Parnassius mnemosyne, assembly GCA_963668995.1. Taxonomy (NCBI): domain Eukaryota; kingdom Metazoa; phylum Arthropoda; class Insecta; order Lepidoptera; family Papilionidae; genus Parnassius; species Parnassius mnemosyne. The sequence continues at coordinate 13,306,126 of CAVLGL010000046.1, read as the reverse complement.
TAAAAATAGGTTCTTATTCTCGACATAAATAATTCTATTGAATTAATTATGTGGTGTACAAAGGTAATAACCAGAAAATGGGACTTCAAAATAATTTAAAAATATTTTTCCTCAGTGCAATAAAATTAACCATTAACACGTGAACTCAAGGCTTTAACACTGCACTAGTTTTATGTTGCTGTAATAGTAGTGCTTGATATATTACAGCGAAGCTTTATTATTCTTAAGGTTTTTATTAGTGAATGCTAGTAGTATTCACTATTAAAAAGCCTAAGAAAAAGTAATATACGCGTACCTTTGCAGTAACAGGAAAGGTATAAAAGTAAAAAAAATTACAGCCTCTGCTAGGCACAAGCCTCATTTAAGTTCTGAGAACGTTTAAGGACGAGGAAATGTCCGCCTTGATAACTCTCCTATTTTTTTTTTTCGATATTACTTATCGCATCATTATCAGCATTACAGTCTTTCACAAGTCCACTGCTGAGCATAGGCCTGTCCCTGTCCCGAGCCACCTGCATCCATCGATTTCCTACATCTCTTACCAGGTCGTTGTTTATCTAGTAGAGGGCCGCCCCACACCTCGCCTACCGATACGAGGCTGCGCCTCGAGAACCTTTCTTTAACTATTATAGGTATATACTCGATATATCGTATTATTTACATTTATGTTTTAAGATATTTGTTTTATATTCGACGATTTAAAGTTAATATAGAAATATTATAACTTAAATTCGAGTATCGATTGATTAAGTAATCCATTCATCTCTAAAGATCCCATTAGAATGAATCTACTCCCTGCAATTTCCCTATTCTTCAACTAGTGACGAACAGTTACATCATCAACCTGAAGCAAATCTCGTCAACTAAATAAATAAAATTAATTATTAAAAGAGTTTTGGGATAATACAACGTACGTACGTATGTATGTATGTAAATAAAATTTTGTCGTACGATATCTTTAGAACATTGAAAGAACAGAACTGGAAAACAGTAATTTGGCCTGCAAGACAATTTTCATACTTATAAAGTTCGTAAAAAAATAACTGCTGAACGTGGGACTATTCTATTGAACAGAGGATTTGCATTAAACGTACGTGACGTTTTTGCAGACGTTTTAGCAGGTGGATTGACGAACGCAGTACCACACATCTTGCATCTTTGCAACTCCCTACTCCCTATCGCTAGTCTGGATATTTTTCCTAGCGCTAGTATTGGTATAAACTCGCGTAAAACACCTTGTATGGGAAACCAAAAGATTTTTCTGGTATTTCCCATGACCATATTTTACCGAGTATTCTTTCTAAAGACTAGAAAACGCACAAATGTACTTTTTGTTGGATCGTACAAACATTAACAGACTTTAATTTACTGATGGATAGACAGTCTTCGAATAACGCATAGTTTAGCAAGCATTTTTAGAATTCTTTTGTCCTTAGCATCACAATAGGCAAGTGAGTTAGTCAGTGAAGATAATAAATTTTTAACTCAAACTTCTTCTTCATCATCATCTTTAACGTCCACACTTGCAACCTTGACAGATAAATAGGCGGTTAACACCTTTACTGCCCTAACAAAGGTCTTTTTTTCTGGGTTAAGCTTCGTTCAGATCTACAGACATTGAGCGTGCCAAACACGTGGCGTGGCAGACAAAATAATATTCTTTTATACACTATATATAGATATATTCATATCAAGCGCACGCAAGCGGAGCGTGTCCGTGCAGATACAGACCGGCACTGGCCAGCATTCTCAACAAGAATGTATTATCTGTACTGGTGCGAGTCTAATATGTGTCTAATATGCATTTTAGTATGATATGTGTGATCGCAGTGACAACAAAAAAAAGATTACGCAAAGAAAGAAGTAGCAGCAAAAGTTCAAGTTTTCTGTAAGAAGGATTTTATTTCTGAAAAATCTTGTAAGAACGTGCACTTTATAGTTTACCTGATGACGTCTGATCATGCCGGGTGCGTGAGATGTGAAAACTGTTGTCTGTGCGGTGTATGCCACGTTACGTACTGGGCACGCTACGTGCTGCTGTAATAGATTCTCTTAAGCTGTTTCCACACAATTTATTACCTAAACATTGGTAATACGAGTATCTAGTTTAAGGAGCTGTGGAATCGACAGCTGAGCTGACTAGATGCTCACTTAGCGTTTAATCAGAGTCTCTTGTTGACGGTGGTGTGTAATTTACTAGAATAGAAATTAAAGTATTGATGGGTTAGTGGTGTTGACACACGACACATACATTCCCATTGATCCAACCATTTCAGCCTATAAAAGTCCACTACTGAACATAGGTCTCCCCCTTAAATTGACTCATAGGCGGGATTTCGCTATAATTGCCGAGCTTAGCTTAACCCGCCTGGGTTTGTGAACCGTAGCTTTTTATAATTTCGAGTTGTTATCGGAAAGATGCTTCTGTCCATTTCCTGTTTCAGTTTCACTCTATCGCCTCTTACGATACACACGAGACGATATGAAGTAGTGGATATTTTTACACCGCCACTACACAATTTACGGCAACACCTTTTAGGAGTCAGTAGTCTCGAGGATAGCCGGCCGATCAAGCTCGTTAATAAAAATTGGTACTCAATGTGTCCGTCAGTAATGTTGCTCATATGATACTACATCCATTTGTTGTAAATCGCCCATTTTCTTTCCAATGTAATATAATGGAGCTATTAATAAAAATGAAATATTGTTAGTTTAGTAATATTCTTTCCTCGAAACTCGTTATTTCACTCGTTACAATTAGTGATAGTCACAAAAAGTCTTTGTGAAGTTAAATTGAAAAAAGAAAACCGAATAATGATGGAGCTTTCTATTATTGAATTTAAACTGAAATAGGTGAGTATATTTTGAAATATTAGTCATCATCATCATCATCATCATTACAGCCTTTCATAAGAACATAGGCCTCCCCCAAGGAATGCCACAAAGCACGGTCCTGAGCCACCTGCATCCATCGACTTCTTGCATGTCTTACCAGGTCGTCACTCCATCTCGTGGGGGGTCGCCCTACACTTCGCCTACCGGTACGAGGCTGCCACTCAAGAACCTTTCTTTCCCATCGGTTGTCGGTTCTTCGAGCTATATGGCCGGCCCACTTCCACTTGAGCTTACTAATCCGTTGGGCTATGTCAGCCACTCTGGTTCTACTGCGGATATCCTCATTTCTAAGTTTATCACGCAGAGAAACTCCAAGCATAACCCTCTCCATAGCTCGCTGGGCGACCTTGAGCTTCCTCATACGGCCAGCAGTGAAGGACCACGTCTCAGATCCGTAAATCATCACTGGCAACACGCACTGGTTGTATAATTTCGTTTTAAGGTTTTGAGGAATGTCTGATGAGAAGATGTGTCGTAGTTTCCCGAACGCTGCCCAGCCTAATTGAATCCGTCGATTGACCTCTCGGTCGAAGTTGGACTTACCTAGTCAGACTATATGTCCCCGGTAAACATACTCGTCAACCTTTTCGAGTTTAGTGCTCCCAACAACTACCGGCATAGGTGTGACATGGACATTGAACATGATCTTTGTTTTGTCCATGTTCATCTTACGACCTATCCGTTAGGAGACACTATTGAGGTCATTGAGCATGGTGACTTAGATCCTCCAGCGATTCTGCCATAAGGACTTTATCGTCGGCAAATCGAAGGTGTGTGATGTACTCACCATTGATGTTAATACCGTATCTTTTCCAGTTCAGAAGCTTGGAAACGTCTTCCAATGCAGTGGTGAAGAGTTTCGGGGATATAACGTCACCCTGTCTTACACCTCTCTGCAATTGTATAGGTTTCTGGTTCTGTACTCGGATAGCCATCGTAGCCCTACTGCACAAGCACTTCAGCACTTCGATATACCGACAGTCATCTTGGTACCGCTGAAGGAACTGCAGCACCGCCCAAATTTCGACGGAATCAAAAGCTTTCTCATAGTCCACATACGCCAGGCATAGTGGCGAATTGTACTCCTTGGACTTCTGTACAACTTGCCGAAGGGTATGTATGTGGTCTATGGTGCTAAAGCCCTTTCGGAAACCGGCTTGTTCGGGAGACTGGAAGTTGTCAAGACTGCGCGCGAGATGATTCGTAATGACTCTCGAAAACAGCAAGTAGACGCGGCTCAGAAGGGAAATCGGTCTGTAGTTCTTAAAGAGAGCGTTGTCACTTTTCTTGAAGAACAAGACTACCGCACTTCTGCTCCACGCCTTTTTTATAAGATAGGGTGACAAACGAGTACACAGTTAACCTGATGGTAAGTGGTTGCTGTGGCCCATAGACACCTACATTTATCCTCGTTTACGAATCAAAATGCAGATGCGTTGTCACCCGTGAGGACTAAGATGGAGTGCCTCTTTTCCAGTAAAAAGGGTCTCCGGTTCTCTACATTTACCATACGAAACACATAAGAATTAAGAATTCTGTGAGAGTGTGGTCCTTCCCCAGTCGAGTCAACCCATTAGTGCTACAACTATACTACTAATATAGCTGCAGCATGGCTCTACCACGTATAATGTATATAACCTCCGGTGTAATGCCACCATGAAGGACGGAATTAAAGAGCCTCTGAAGGACTTCAAGTACCGGTTTTCCACCCGCTTTCAGAAGCTCCGCTGTAATTCCATCCTCGCCTGGGGCCTTGCAGTTTTTAAGACGCTGGAGAGCCATTCTACTCTCGCTCAGACTGACGTCCGGGATATCTTCGGAATAGAGTCAGATAAAACTCGCTCTTGGATCGTTACTCACACTTGCTTGTGGCTCCAACGATGACATGTACAGCTGCCCATAGAACCTCTAAATCTCACTCAAAATCTCAGGTGCCCCGGAAACGATACTGCCACACTCGGTCCTCAGCTTTGACAATTGGCTCTTTCTGGCAGACAGATCTCTGGCAAAAACTTTGAAGCCTTGGTTCCGCTCGATCGCTTGTTCAATACAAGCTGTATTGAAGTTGCGTAAGCCCCGCCGCATGCATTTGGAGATCTGTCTGTTCAGTTGCCTGTATGCTGTCAAATCTGTTGAAGAATGTAGCTTCATCTCCCGTCTAACAGCCATGAGATTAATAGTGTGATCGGAGAGTTTTTGTGTTCTTCTGCGGCGGGTCTTGCAGAACTTAGCTCCGACCGCATGGATAGTTTCCACGAGCTTGTCATTCATATCGTCCACTTCATTGCAGTCTTCTGGGCACTAAAAACGGTTTTGTAACTAAAGCTAAAAGGTTTCAGGACTTTGGAAAAGAGCACGAGGGGGACGGAGCGTTGACTTCATTAGACTAGACCTCTCCAACTTAACGTTTAGGTTCAGAGTGCCTCTAACCATTCGGTGATCGCTACCAGTTTTCACCCTCGCGATTGAGACATCACTGAACAGTTGTCGTCTGGTCGTCATAATGAAGTCAATCTCATTTTTTGTCGAACTGTCGGGGCTCGACCAGGTCCACTTCCTGTGGGGCCGCTTCGGGAAGAAAGAGTTCATCATAAAGAGTCCCTCTTTCTCTATGAAGTCGGCCAACTGCTGGCCCCTTGGGTTCCTTTGCCCTATTCCAAATTTCCCTACTTTCAGCTCACCGTTCTCTCTTGTGCCTAGTTTTGCATTGAAGTCTCCCATTAACACCGTATATTGAGTTTTGGAGGAATGCATGGCTCTAGAGATATCCTTATACATTTCCTCCACCTCCTCATCGGGGTGTGCCGAGTTTGGTGCGTAAACCTATATGAATTTCAGCGAATACCGTTTGGTGATTCTGAGTATAAAGTATGCAACCCTCGTCGACACACTCTCAATCTTTACAACGTTGTTAACGAGAGACTTGTGGACGATAAATCCGACACCTCCTTGGGACAGATGGTCGCCCTCCCGGTGACAGAGCAAGTTGCCGGATTCGAGGATTACCGTGTCCTCCCCCTCTCTTTGGACTTCGGATAATCCTATAATATGCCAGCGTAACTTGTCTATCTCTTCTTCCAGCTTCATGATCTTCTCGTCAGTCCTCAGGGTGCGTGCGTTATAAGTTGCCAGGTCGAGTCGTCTAAGGTGGCAACCGAACCTCCACCGGAGATTCTTAGCACCCGCTGCCCCGCCGTTACCATAATCGCCACCGTAGCCAGGAATAGCGGGGCTGCCGGGGACTGAGGGCCGTATCTTTGTTACTCTATTTATTGGGGGGTATTTGCTGTAGTTGCCACGCTTGGCGAGTGGGTTGGCAACCGCAGTTTTTTTTAATGTAATTTCGGCTACTATCAGGAAGATGCTGCTGCCCATCTCCTGTCTGTTTCCTTTTGTCGCCTTTTAGGACACCCACGGGAAGATATGGGGTAGTGGCGTGGCGGTCAAGAATATTCTTGACCGCCACTACACGGCAATACGAAATATTACTAGATATCCTAAATTAATTTTACAAAAAAATCTCTTAATTCAATGTATCGTTTAGTTGTAATCTGAATAATATGTGCCACAATCGTGACTGTTGATGATGTCATGACATGATTTCTACCAAGCACCTGCACGTGCACAAATATTTACGTATAACAAAGCAGTTAAAACGCTGAGTTTGGGGTTGAGGGTTTTGTTAGATTAGCCACTCTTTACACATCTTTCGGCCAACCGCTAGTGACCACGCGGAAAATAAAATGATATTTAACCACTTCCGATCATGGCAATAAAAAACCCGTGCCGTTCGCAAACTACAAGTGCTTTATCAAGATAAAAAATACAGTTATAAAGCTGAATAATTAAGAAACGAACTATCTAAAAACTAAGAAGTTTAGTTTTGATTTGAAACTCTGTTAAAAAATACAGATGGAAACTGTCATTTCTTAAAAATATTTATTTGATGAAAAATCCTTTACTTTGCATCTTTTTTAATAATATTTAAATAAACTAGATTAAATAACATTTCTATAAATACCAGAAACTTCAAACTTCTTGTAAACCAGCATGAAGAAAAACTTAAAGGAATTCACAGATTGTTAACTAACTTTTCAATTTTTTTTTGGTTGAACTACTGCTTGAGTAGTACCACCAACCTTATATTTCGTTGAATAATTTCATAGAAATTAAAATTTTTAAGAAGAAGAAGAACATATAGTGCCAATTACAAACATTAGATGGCCCAACCTGTATTATCATTCCTAATTAAACAATGCAACTCTTCCAAATTTAAAACGATATTTCCACAATTATTTCTTCTGGGGCAGCAACGCGCCGGATACCAGCTAGTATTATAATATCATTAATGCCTTATTGGTTTAATGGTCGTGTAACTGATCAAACCCGGGATCCCGTGTTGGGCTAAAGTCAATAGTCCTCCCATAAAACAACGACAATAAAAGAATGGAATGTGCACCTGTGCTGATTCATATACTTGTGTGTTATATATAGGTATATACAAGTGTATGTGTTCCGAGACCGAATTTCTACAGGACATTAATATATTTGATACCAAATATTTATTATATATAGTAATGCTTCTATATCAATATCTAGCAATTTGTAATTTAAAAATAAATCTATTTCAGAAATGCCATTTTGAGTCCCTTTGAAATATTAGTAAATATTCACACTTAAGTCTTCATCATTATTCAAGATCAACAATAAAGGAAAACCTTACAAGAAAACTTAAAAGAATCAAACAAAAAATGTATTGAAATTTTATAACGATTAGCATTTATTTCTTTAGGACGTCTTTATTATAGGAGTTTGATATGATCTATCTTACATGCTCTTTTAAAAAGACTGATATTTTTGAGAAGAATATGATTGTATTTTTTGTATTTCTTCTTCAATAAAAAAAGTCGAAGATATTGAAAAAAAATCTCCACAATAAAACAAAAATGTTTAACATATAACATTATAGAGTCAAAAAACATTTACACTCAAAATATTTTATTTGATACAGGGAAAACACATTTACTTAGCGAGTTAACTTTGAAAAGCTTTTGAAATTCCCAGTCAACAAACGTACTTAAGTTTGAATTGACTGTTTTAAAAATTAACTATTGTTTGCTATCCAAAATGTTAACCGAATTTATAAAAAAGGAGGTGGTTCTCAATTTTTTATGGATGTTACGCAATATATTTGCCAATTGTGAACCTCTTTTAACATTTCTTTTTTAAACAATTTAATACCTCCAAGTTAGTTACATTTGAATCTGCAAAATTATCAGTCTTAAGAGTGGAAAACTGGGCGATGTAAATATGACTATTAAGACGACAATCCGATCTGTTACCTTGATCATTTGGCATTTCTTAGCCAACTCAAAAATGTTAATTTTTGCAAAAAGAAAAAACCGACTTCAAAACACTAAAGACAAAATGATTTCCACATAATTAAATAACTTCTGAAGTCGTTACTTAGACATAGCGTATTGAAGAATTAAATCCTTCAGATGTTTTTATTCACTTCAATTAACTAAAAATAATAAAATAATTTCCTCATAATAGCTTTTGAAGTACACTAGCACCAACTTCTGAAGCTGTTATGAGCTTTTATGTGTGCTTACACAATCAGCTTTTGTTGTCCTGAATAAATAATATTATAATATTATTATAATTCAAAACTATTATGTGTTAAAAAACATGTCGGTGTTTTTTATTAAACCTATTTTCTATTAAAACCAGTAAATGTTCACCTGAGTAATGATTCCGTAATAATTTTATTTTTTTGTGGTGAACTTATAATACACAGTTGCGGTAATATTCTTTCTGGTTTAAAGTTCTTTATCAGTAAATAAAACAGAGAATTCTATTCTACATAAAATTCTACAATTCCTTATTTTCAATGCATAGTACCTTCCGAATTCAGATCCGATTTCTCTTAATAACAAGATTCGCTTCTAAATCCTCTTTGTAAGAGACCCACAAAAGTTTTAAGTGCTTATTGGTGCTGCAGTTTCAAGTAAGTATGTATACAAAATACAAAAAGTTTTACCAAAAGAATTTGGCACATAGTATTTAAATACTTTCAGTATTTTTGCACGTCTTTCTTTTTCTTTTTGAGAAGCAAAAGATAAAAAAGCTTACAATATCTATTACAGTACGTTCAATATTCTAAAAATTAAAAACTAAAAAAGCAAAAGTGATGTGTAGTGTTGACATTTTAGAATCCACTGCCCCATATCATCACATGGGTGTCGAAAGAGGCTACAGAGGAAAAATAATACAGGAGATGGGCGGCAACATCATGCTGATAACAACTGAAAATAATAAAAAATTGAGGTTGTCAATCCGTTCGCGAAGCGTGGCAACTGTAGCAAATATCTGTGAAATAGTTTTTTCGCTCTCACAGAATACCAGCGTAAAATAGCAGCTTAACACTGCTGTGTTTCGTATGGTGACTGTAGGGAACCGGACACCCTATTCACTAGAAAAGAGGCATTCCATCTTAGTCCTCACGGGTGACAACGCATTTCTGCATTTTCATTCTTTATTGAGGATATATGTAGATGTCTATGAGTCACAGCAACCACTTGCCATCGGGTGGAATGTGTGCTCGTTAGTCGCTCTAGCTTATGAAAAGAAACGAAACACAGCAGAATTAAGCTGCTATTTTACGCTGGTATTCTATTATTACATTTATATTATGACAATCTGAATACGTATGTATCCCGGGTCGGTCAAATATTAGCTCTCGAATTTTTCTCTCAAGAAATTCTAGCTATACGGAGACATGAAGTTGGTGGTATTTTACCGCTGTGCTTCGAAAAATACGTAAAGCCGTCGTCATGCGCTTTAACTCTCTTCGATCGTCTCGGATTGTTGTCCCATCGGATTATGAGAGTGAAGCAATAGAGAGTGCACTGGTGATTGCAAACACAATCGTTCACTATAAACCAGCCTTGGGCTAATCAGTCATCTAGAGTATCTAGTAGATCAGTTAGTCTTCGTTGAAAACTGGTCGTTGTGACCGGAATTCAGACTGGAAAACATTATTATTATAAAAAATAAGTCTTAGGTTTATAAGCTAAGCCATAGAATAATTACCATAAACGAACCAAATTGTTACTATACTAATTATTATAGGTATGTCGAAGACAAAAGAAATAAGAGAAACAGAATTAAGAGTGGATCTTATAATTCCCACATGTTATAGTAGTAATAATACGTGGTAGAGCCACGCTGCAGCTATATTAGTTGTGGCATGAATGGATCTGCTAAGCCGGTGTAGTACTACGCTCTCACAGAATACCCGCGTAAAATAGCAGCTTAAGGCTGCTGTGTTTTTTATGGTGAGTATATAGAACTTGAGACCCTCTTTACTGGAAACGAGGCATTCCATCTTATTCCTCAGGGGTAACGCATTTGCATTTTGATTCTTAATCGAGGGTAAATGTAGATAGCTATGGGCCACAGCATCCACTTACCATCAGGTGAACTGGTGGTGCTCGGTTGTCACACTTATTCTAAAAAAAACGCCCACTATTCACCAAAATTGCCAAAAAAATTCTCTAATTTGTATTTCGCGCATTTTAAAAATAATAGTGCTATTAGTGTTTGACATATATGGAAAATTTAATTTAATTTATTTCTAAAACATGGTACATAAACATGTTGCATTATAATATTTAGGATCATTAATTTACAGGTCTGAAAAATACGGGAAGTGCCAAATTTTTCTATTTTACATAACCATGTGATTAAGTCCGTTTCAATCATGTTAATCTTTGCTAATTACTTTATAAGTGAAATTACAGCCCGCATTACTAAGCGCGTTTTAGTGCAAGGAAGTGTCCAACGTGCTTATAGTATAATGCATGTTGACGGATTTCACATGTCCTACAAATGAGTTTTTATTTGTTATACTACGTTTTATCACAACGTTTGCCTTCACCACAAAGCACGTGGTAAATCAGCATTCAAAATTGATTCAAGAATTTAATTGGTGCTGGCGGAGATCGAACCCAGGTTGCTAGAGTACCGTGCGATTTCCATTGAAATAATTTAAGCCATCTATTACAGCCTTTAAAGGTCTACTACTGAACATAGGACTCCCCCATAGATAGCTCATATGGGGATATTTGCCATGGTTTTCACACCTGGTAGACGGGTTAGCAACCGCAGTATTTTATTTTAATATAATTACATTAATATTGTTATTGAAGTAAAATACTGTGGTACTGAGGGATTTTGATAACTTTAATATTCACGTTAAACTGGCATACAATTAAGGTTAAACAAACAATAACTATATTGTATGTACATATAAGGCGAATTTCTTATTAGACCAATTTGTACAAAACAAAGGACGTCGAGCCTTAATAATATTAGTTTGGCCGTTTTATTTGGGACTTGTAAATGACATTGGGTTGTTGAATACTATTTTCTTATCTTATAGTTTTACAAAATACCGACATTCAAAACTTCCCAAATCCTTTGTTTCAGATGATGAAGCTCATATTTTTCATCAACGATAGTGTGAAGTTCGAGAAACCAGCGTCGGATTGCGGTTCGAGTACAAAGCTACCTTCATTTTTAAGAGTTTAAACAAATCTCAACCGGTCTGTCAAAGCATTTCTCCGGATTCCCTAAAACTTTAAACATACATATTTTTGTTTACATATTTTTGTTAAATATATTTAGGATGAAATAGTGCCCCAAAGTATTGTAAAAACTACATTATTGCCTGGATTTGAGGTGGCAATGAGCCGGCCATATAGCTCGAAAAACTGACAACAGATGGGGAAAAAGACTCTCGAGTGACAGCCTCGTACTGGTAAACGAAGTTTAGGGCAGTTCTCCCTAAGATGGAGTGACGACCAGGTAAAATACGCAGGAAGTCGAAGGATGCAGATGGCTAAGGACCGTGCTTTGTGACATTCCTTGGGGAGGTCTTTGTTCAGCAGTTAACTTTTAAACTACTGTAATGATGATGACTTAACCATTGAGCAACTACGTCTCTAATATAATTTAGTATAATTTAAAGTTCAAAACACGTTATTAGTAAGTATAATAACTTTGTTTATTGTTTCAAATCTACGTTAAACTTATAAATATTTCAACAATAACATTTACAATATTCATGAACAGAACAGAATATTTAACAGTTTATAGTAAAGATCGAATAAATAATAACTTTATAATATACTCGTATTTACGCAGAATAAAGCAAACTTTACAGATTTTATCGCGTTAAATTTGAAATATTTTAATTCTGAACAATTTCGGTTGCTTTTAGTACCCACGATCAGAAAAGCAGCTGAATAATAATTCAAAAAATAGTTTTATTCAATGTGTAGTGTTCGTGCAAATATAAAAAAAAATAATTGGTGAATGCAAATGTGCATGCATTAAGCGCATTAAAAAATTTCGTATAACATGATTATACGTAAATTTTTAAATTAGTTTAATTACACACAAGTTTTGACTAAAAACATTATAATTATTTATATACTTTAAATTTTCCGATAATTTTATTCAAAATTTCAATTTTAAAAAAGTGCATGACTCATAATGCTCATACGATCGTGGAAAAATTAAAAAAAATGTAAATTGTAGTTCTATTCGTTAAAGAGTTCCAGTAGCAGTCAGTGTCCGGAGGTAAGGTCTATACATAACTAACAAAACGAGCCCAAACTCGGCACATCTAGTACTCCTCGTCGAGGAGTTCCAGTAGCAGTTATCAGAGTACACATTTAGGTCACTCCATCAAGTTCAAAGGTAATTTCTCATCATAACTAACAAGACTAGGGCAAATTCGGCACACCTAGTTCTACTATTCGAGAAGTTCCAGTAGTATTCATCGAAGTACACCTTCAGGTCATTCTATCAAGTCCGGAGGTAAGTTCTCATCGTAACTAACAAAACGAGGCCAAATTTAGCACACCTAGTTCTACTCTTCGATGAGTTCCAGTAGCATTCACCGAAGTACCCCTTCAGATTACTCCATAAAGTCCAAGACGTATCATCATCATCATCATCATCATCATTACAGCCCTTCACAAGTCCACTGCTGAACATAGGCTTCCTCCAAGGAATGCCACAAAGCACGGTCACGAGCCACCTGCATCCATTGACTTCCTGCATGACTTACTAGGTCGTCACTACATCTAATGGGAGGGGACACGCCCTACAGTTCGCCGGCCGGTACGTATAAGTATATTTATATATAAATGCTACGTACTTTTAGTGACAAAATATTATAATAAAAATCTGTGATTATAAAAATAATGACCTTGGTCAAGTATGAATCAAATTTGTTTTTTGGAATGTTTTGTATTTCTACAGCGATCAATATTTTTGCCGCATATTACCGCTGCTATAACCAAACGATACAGCACTCCACTCACGACGGCGACCAAGCGCGTAGTAAAGCAGAGCAAAGTGTATTTAGTAAAATAAATTAATACAAGGCTGCTAAAACACCAAAAATATTTAGATATTTCGCAGCCGAAAAAAACTAATTGTAACTTAATAAAACACAATTAAACTGCTATTTACATTCCATGGCTTTCCACATGATAAATGAAGAGATTAAAAAATTTATGGAGTTAAACAATTGATATTTTCAAAAGTTACCGTGTTAACCACTCCATGCAGACTTGATAAATCTACACCATAAGTCACTAAAAACACTTTATTATTTAAAAATAGTAATTAAATGACTTAATAAAATATTAATATGTTCAACAATAATTTATCTTTCTAACAATGTGCTTTTTATATAATTTTGATGTTCAATATAATTGTTAGCTACGATTTTATGCGACAAAACGTTGGAATCTTGATTTATAGGCGCTAGTAGAACATACTTACGCGCTTTGCGCTTAAGGCATGCAATATTATATTCGTAGAAAGTAGGATTCCAGGTTACTTATTAAGGCTTCATTCAATGATTAATTGGTAGTAGTGCTACAGCAGTATTTTTAAATAGTGCTTAACTATTATTCCAGCTATGGGATATACCTGGTGATGCAGCAACGAAGATAGTGAAACGAAATGCGCAAATTTTGATAAAAATAAACCAACTTCCAGTGTTAAAGCCTCGACTTCAGAATGTGAATTTATTTTATAGTTCTTTTTTTATGTTAACTTTAATTTTTTTTAATTCTTTTTTATTCCTTTGTGAAGTCTAAGGAATATATTTATATAGTCTAAGTAGTTACATTAAAAACTTTATCTCCTATATTTTATCTCTTTTAGGGGTAGTTTTTTTATTCAAATTTATATGACCACCCCTGAATTATAACATATTTAAAAAGAAACATCAAAATCAGCTCACAATTGACCAAGAAATCGCGTATCATAATTACATACCAAAGACATACAGTCAAATTACTCATACTAAACCTCTCCATTTTTTGAAATCGGCTAAAATTCTTCTTTTTATAGTAATCTTATCCCGTATTCTGACAAACGACCACACAATCCAACTGATGGTAGATGGATACTGTGGCCCATATATATCTACTTTTATTGTCGATAATGAATCAAAATGGATATGCGTTGACACCCCGGAGGAATAAGATTGCATACCTCGTTAGGTGCCAGTAAAAGGGGTCATCGGTTCTTTACATACGAAACACAGCAGCATTCCGCTGCTATTTTACGTGGTATTCTGTGAGAGCGTGGTCCTTTCCCAGTCGTGCTGAAGTATTCGTGCTACAAGCATAATAAAGCTGCAGCATTTTTTTATAGAATACAGATGAAAAACAAGCACACAGTCCACCTGATAGTAAGTGGATGCTGTGGCCCATAGACGTCTATATTTGTCCTCAATGAAGAATAAAAATCTAGATGCACCCTTTTTGTCACACCGTTGTCACCCTTGAGTACTGAGAGGGAATGCCTCGTTTTCAGTACAAATTGTCTCCGGTTCTCTACACTCACTATACGAACACAGCAGCATTAAGCTGCTATTTTATGCTGGTATTCTGGAAAAGCGTGTTCCTAGCCCGATCGAGCCGACTCATTTCATCGTCGGAATAAAGTACGTTTAAACACGAAGGAACACTAACTTTTAAATTTTTTTTTGAATTAAGGGTGACAACCGAGCACACAGTTGACCTGATTATAAGTGGATCCCGCGGCCCATAGACAGCTACATCTATCATCGAAGAATCATAATATAAATGCGTTATCACACTAATATGGACCATTAGCAGTAAAAATAGTCTCTGGTACTCTACACTTACTATAGACAGCATTACGCTTCAATTTCACGTCGTGTTCTATGTATGCGTAATCCTTCCCCGATCGAGCCGACCTATTCGTGCTACAGCCATAATACAGCTGCAGCTTGATTTTACCACTCATAAATTACAAATTGCTATGCCTGAAAAAGTACATATGTTTATGTTCATGTTGTGTAATGTTTGTATAATTACAATATCACATGCAAAGTAATCATGAAATAAATAAATAATAAAACAAACATTCATAAATTTACTTGAAGAACATAATCCATATGTCTAAAAACATTCTCTACAATACTTTTGAGGCAGTTGAACAAAATGTAATTTATAACACATCCAATCACAAAAATTTTTTTTTTTAATTAGCCCAAAATCTGGCTAAGAATAAATTTATTACCAGAAGACAAACGCTATATAACTAATTAGCAGTGCCCGTGACTTTGTTCGCGTGGAATTAGTACTTTTCATGTGATAATTGATGCTGATTTGTTTGTATGTTCTCATTTTGGGGAACCAAAATTGTATGCTGCCTATAACCCAACCTATATGTGCCTAGTATATAAGCTAGTATATAAGTTCTGTAACAATTCACATTATCTTTTATAAAGAAACAGTTTAATAAAAATAATACCTATGTGTATATCTGTAAACATATAAATAAAATTAAAGAGCCTATACAGGCTGTCTCAGAAGTAGGGAAAAAATTACATTTCCTTCTGGACTGGAGCAGTTGCCTGTAAATTTTAAGTAACTGTTTTAAGAAGCATTTTTCAGGGTTACATAATAAAAAGAAAATTTTAAAAAAGTTAAAATTTTTAGCAACAGGAGTTAAAAGACCATTACAGGTTGTAGATTTTCTCGATTTTGTTTTTATAAATGCCTGTAATTTTTAAAATACATAGCAATTTTTTTTATATTTTTCTGTAACTACTATGACTTAACCTATCATTCGATACCAACTTGACGTCGACATCTGGGACATTCTATATGTAATATGAAATAACTGGCTTCTATTAAGCTCATGGGAAATTTGCATTCTATAACCATTTTAAATCTTCGGAATGGCTAAAGCGATTGTGACTTTTTACAACTTTGGCTTTGATACCGTTCTTTAATATCTTTGCCCACAAATTTTTGACTTGACACACTATCTGAAACTTAATTTCGGAGTAGCGTTTTACAGAATATTTCTTGTGATACTGTCCATAATCTGCAGTCCAATAGGTTTAGATCCGTACTGGACTAATTGAGTCTGCAGCTCTTATGAAACCTGGAACATAGTCCAGGCAAACAACTTCACATAAATCAATATTTATGGCTCCTGGGTAGTGCTATCCCTCCCCCCTTCCGCCAAACCATGCTGTATGAAGAATGATAACTTTTCAAAAAAGAAGGATATTTCAATTTTCCAACGACGTGTCACGCTAATTTAAAGCTTTGACATACTCTATTATTTTTCTTGTAAGTAGTAGTGCTACATAGTAATAATATATATCTCTGGTAGTGCTCTTCGATCGCTAAATAAATTCATCTGTAAAGAGCACATTTTTTGTATCAGTCCTTAAAGGGTTTTGTTGAGTTTAGGTTTAGACAGCTTTCTTACCCTAACATAGGTCCTTACAAAACAGGGTTGCTTCGATCTTTAGTGGTTTTCACACTTAGCAATGCAATTACTAAAATTCTATTTTCTTTAACGCCTCATGTGATTAAGTCAAATAAAACGTAGCCCCTTACATGATAAACGGATTTCAAATTTGAATAAACAAAACATAAAAAAGAACTTTATAAATTGTAACATTTATAGCTAGATTAATTACTCGCTATCCATAAAAAAGGGACCCAACCACCTGAATACGGAATAAATTGACATCACACCCAATTGCCCCAATGTGGGCCTCACATATCCCCACACACAAATCTCACAACATCTTCTAAACACGCGAAAAATCAGTAAATACAATTTAACATTTAAATTCAAGTGATGCTAATACCGGGAAAGGCCTCAAGTTGCTTACTAATTATGCAATCAAATGCTTCATTAAACCCATGTAATTAAGTAATACCCCTATGTCTTAATATGAACATTAAAAAATTTATAACCGCTAAACTTTCTCGATAAAGATGTTTTAAATTTAAAACTTTCTTTAAATGAGATTTATCTTCAAGAGAAAGTTAATAACTTCCTCTAATGGAGAGAAATAGATTCGCGGTCCGTATATTAATTGAAAAGCAATAATGAAGATTGTTCTTGGCCTTCTAGTTTTAAATATTAAACCAGCCACTAGGAAAATTTTCAAACGAAAATTTGGAATATAATAATTCTTCCTCGTTAGTAGCCTCAAGAACCCATTGATGATTTGTTTGGAAGTATTTTAAAAACAAGACAATGAGGGCTAATAATTTTCCGCTCACCAGATGTCGCTAGTTGACTCTGAAGTGAAATTTTTTGTTACACAATATAATTTAATTGAGAAGTTAGTTTTAACCAAATATTTATCAGTTTCTAGAGTATTACATTAATACATAAAACAATGCTCTAGTGGTTTGCTCTTTATTTTTAATTTTTTTTTGCATATTTTGAACTCTTTTTATTTTTCTATTTTTATGTATATTTGTGGTTTGGTTTCTTTATTATTAATCTAATAATCTAATATATAATATAATTAATAGTACAGAAATAAACATTAACCTATACACTTTCGAAAAAATTTACTTCCCCGCAATGAAATCTATCAATATTACATCACATTTTTATGTGACGCCGCCCTAGTGGCAGAAAAACTCGTGGATGGCCTCATTGTCACATGTCCTAACAAATTTTCTATAAACACCATGTTGGTTGTACTGACTATTGTAAGCACTACTGTAGTAGTATAGTATCAGTAACTAATAGTATACTAATAATGCTACTTGTAGCAACAGTTTGTGTTTGATTTTAACAAAATAAGTTTGTAATAGCCACATCTGAATTCATTTCATAATAAAATTCCACTGCTAATATAGGCCCTAGATTATTGATCATTGAGTGGGTTTGCAACTGCAGTGGTTCATCTTATAGGTTGTTATCAGGAACATGCTGCTGTCCATCGCCTATGTCAGTTTCCCTCTGTCGCCTTTTACGACACCCACGGTACGATATGGGTTAGTAGATAGTAAGAACACTAACACTGAACCGCATCGGAGAATTTAGCTTATACATAATATTTCCTCAACAATAAAACCAACTAAGACTTTACGCGAAATATATTTTTGATGTAAATATATGACAAAGGCGTACACATCTATTCCATACTTCTAAAATTGAACATCTGTTTTCGGATCTCTGTGACTAACGATTGCTTCATAATCTAAATTGGATTTCGAGAATTTTTGTTTTGATTCCAAGCTTTTAGTTGAAAATCGTGTTGTAAATATTCATAATATTGAAATATGTATACTCATATCTCCTTCATTTACACCCTATAAAAGTAAACTGCTGAAAATAGGCCTCTCCAATAGATTGCCTCATAATTGGTTTTGGCCATAGTGCCACGCTGGCAAGTGGGATGGCAACTGCAGTTTTTTTTACAATTTTGAGTTGTGATCAGAAAGATGCTGCTGCCACCTCCTGTTTCAGTTTCCCTCTGTATTCTCCCACACTTACCCATGGTACGATATGGGGTAGTGGATATTCTACACGGTTATCTACACTTCAACTACATGGTGAATATAATATGCATAAATTAGCTTATATATTCTTAATGAGCATGTAACAGTTAGTTCTTATATTTTTTTCGCAAACTCCACGCACGATATGTGGATTGGCGTTGCCAGATATCTCGCACCTGTCACGCTTCGGAGCGTTCGGAGCAGAGTTTTTAAGTTTTGTTTGTCAGAACCGGAACCGAAATCAGAACCGGAATCGGAGATGGAGGCAGAAGAGATGTGTTAAGGACAGGTGTATTGCACTGTATTTTTCGTTTCAGTTTCAAATTTTTTGAATTCGTTGAATTCAGTGGCATGCACAGATTTTAAATGACTTTTTAATGAAATATTCGTACCTCCCTTTCGTGAATATATTGTTTAAGGCCCGCCGCATACATACGGAATTCCGTTTCGGAATTCCGAACGGGTCGGCCAAACGCATACGGAATCCCGTTTTGCCCGCAAAATTTTGAACGAAAAACTACCGTACGTGTGTGACGGGTCGTATATTTTATATGAACTTGCTGCGTTAGGGATTCCGAATCGGAATATCGAAACGGAATCCCGAAACGGAATTACGTATGTATGTGGCCGGCCTAACATAGTTTACACTTTGCCGTATTCTCAGAAACTTTATTGAAAGAATTCCAAATGGCACTTGATTTTGGCTTCATTGTCCAATTCAAATAAATTTGTTACACGTCAAATAAAACACTAAAACTAAAACTAATCAAAAACTCGGATAAGTATAAATGAAGCGCGAACGCACAACATGACAATTGCCAAATACGAAACAAAATATCAAGTTAAGGCGACACCGCGAAAAAGTGCACCTCCTTTCATCGAATATTATAGAAGTATGACAGGACTAACGAAACTGGAATTTTGATATAGGTAAATTCATGTCTTTATCTTGAATTTGCTTGTTCAAAAACACGATTGTAAAATTTTGACTCGATCATAATTATTTGCGATAACACCTCTAAAAAATCACTATAATTGAAATTACAACGAAATTACTTAATCTATATGCTTGGGAATCACTCAAATACATCCAACATTCGTAATTTACTTGCTCATCATTTTGACTACTAATACCAATAAATTTTTTTAATTATTTTAAGATTCTAAGCGATTTCTAAGCAGTCTTAATCGTCGCGGGCGCTACGCAATTTTAACCTTATGACGGCATTTTTGAAGATTTTATAGAAATTATGTTTCACTCGGGTCAGTCCGGCGATAGCCCGCTTCAACGGTTTTCGGTGTGTTGCCTTAAGGCAGCTACTCACTTGCCTGCCGCAGGGGCAATCTAGGATGAATAGCGATCGGGGCAATATCAAAACTGTCTCTACACACATGCCTGCCATTTAGTGTGAGAGTGTACGTCTCGCTGGACCCACGCATTGAGAATGACGCCAGTTTTATCGAAATATCAATGAATCGGTATATATTGCCTTGGCTATTTTTTTATATCGAATAAGGATGACAAATAAGCACTGTCCACTTGATAGTATGTGGATACTGTGGCCCATAGACACCCATATTTATCGATAATTAATTAATTAATAATTACAACCATAATATAGTCCTTAAAAGCTGCAGCATAACTCTACCACATCTAAAAACGTTACAACGTTTAAATAAAGTTCTTTCTGCAAAAAAAAAAACAAAAAGGACTCCTATCACCAAAGTCAAAATTTCACATTCTTTATTGGTACCCATTGTGACTTGTACTCACACGGGTGCTTCGCACGAAAGTCACTAACGAACTGGTTGAAATTGCCCCAATTGCATTGTACACGGGGCAGCGGCAGCTATGATCTAGGAGCAAGGAAGGTGGTCTTGCGCCTCTGTCGCCCTGCTGCAGGGCCGACTAAGAAAATTGCCCCTGCTTGCATACACACATCACAATTAAGGAGGCAATTAAGGGTCATCCCTATTCTTACACCCTAGATTGTCCCTGCGGCAGGCAAGTGAGTAGCCGCCTTTAAGGAGTAATCGCCAGAAGGCACGGGGGGAGGGAAGTTTCCGGGGCGACAAGTATAAAATTGTTTGTACACGCTGATCGCGGCCGCCGCCACCACTGTGAATCGACCTCAGATATATAACTTCCGATTAAAATTTAACGGAACCGAAATCGGAATCGAAAGTGCCAAATCAATCGGAGGTTCCGAACTTTCGGAATCGGAATCGAAACTCCGTAACAATATATATATATATATATATATATATATATATATATATATAACGTCTACAAAATACAGGTTGTATCGAGGCGGAACTGAGGATACATTGAGAAACCCCAACTTGTTTGTGCAGTATTAAGTTCACTGTAGGCGCCGTGCGATGGATATTCCACTTGAGTCGTTCTACGAGTGTAGTCATTCTACTATAGCTAAGATAGTGTCGTGATTATATCGGTTATGGTGGTTCTATTGTGCAGGCAAGGAGGATGGAGTTGCCGAGAGGCTACCCTGTGTTACACTGAGATAAGTAGTGTTGCTGTTGGTTTACATACTTTGGTTTTATCATGTTTTTACGTACCTCACGTTACACTGGTGTGTGATTGTGGCTGGGACATGTTACGGTGTGTGGAACTGTAATTACTCTATACTGAATGTATAGTGCGTTACGTTGTCTTATTACTGATAATGATTAATTTCGTAAGCAAGAGAGCAAGTTAAACATCCGCTCTCACACTTTTATTATTTTTAATAATTAATGCTATCCTGATGTATTTTCGAGATCAAAAATGAGATCCTCTGCTAAAACTCCGAGATATATATCTAAAGCGCTTGTGTTTATTAACGATATTATTCAAAATCCCAGGGTTCTACTACTACAATAACAGCAACATCATAATTTTAAGATAAACTCTTTATAATATGTTCGCAACGCTAAAAGATCATTTTAAAATTTAAAACTTTATCCCAGAGTCTTTGAGGTGGAAAATTATTACACGGGCTTCGAGATAGGTCAATATTACCCGGGTATTAAAACTCAAAACATTGTTGTGGTTACCTTATGCTGCCCAATACAAGGAGGACGGACCTAATGGCCTATCTTTGAAACTTATGATATTTTAAAATATTTGAACAGGCTACCCTAAATGGGTCTCCTGATCCTCTGTATATGCTGCCTTTCATAATGTTTATATTACTTGAACCTGGATTGCTCTGAGGAATTGTTTGGATAAATTCCAAATTGCCAAATTGCCCTACGACATATCGCAATTAAACTTAAGTTACCTTGCACATCATCTGGATGCTTGGCAGTCGACTACTGTGTAATTTACTAATAGTTTTGTTCCTCGTACGACTACTTTGTGGAATCCGTTACCACCGGTGATTTTTCTTGACCGACACAATTTAGGGAACCTCAAGAAATGAGCTTACTCCCTTTTAAAAGGCCGACAATGCACTCTCAATTCCCCTGATGTTGCAGTTGTTGATGGACGGCTGTCGACACTTACCATCAGGTAATGTGCATGCTCATTTCAATAAAACTAACGGATTTTAAATGTGTAGTGCTTGCGTAAATATAAGAAATCATTACGCATGCTCATTTTTTCCCTCTTCTATAAAAAAAATCTGAAATCGTCTGAAAACATGAAACTTGGCTTATAATCTAGCGTTCAATGAAAATGTTCGTGTATATGTGTCTCTATCTAGCAATTCTATAGTCTATCTAGCAATTCTACATAACCTAATGGCTCAGAATACCAACACGAAGTCATCACCATCGTCATCATTATAGCCCTTCACAAATCCACTACTGAACATAGGCCTCCCCGAAGAAATGCCACAAAGCACGGTACACCTGCATCCATCTACTTAGCAGGTCGTCATTTCATCTAGGGGGTGGTCGCCCTACACTTTGCCTACCGATACGAGGCTACCACTCGAGAACATTTTGCCCCATCGGTTATTGGTTCTTCGAGCTATAGCTATATAGCCAGCCCATAGATACTTCAGCTTACCAATCCTTTAGGCTATGTTGGTTACTCTGGCTCTACTACGGATATCGTCCAATTCTCTAACTTCTAAGATTATCACACAGAGAAACCACGATCATAGCCCTCTACATACCTCGCTGAGCGACCTTTATCTTCCTCATAGGGCCAGCAGTAAAGGACTACGTCTCAGGTCTATAAGTCATCACTGGCAATATGCAATGGTTGTACAATCTTGTTTTTAAGTTTTGATCGGACTATTTGTCCCAGGTAAACATACTCGTCAACAACTGCCAGCTTAGTGCTCCCAACTACCGGAATAGGTGTGATATGAACGTTAAACATGATCTTTGTTTTGTCCATGTCCAAGACGTATCCGTTGAAAAGCATTATTGAGGTCGTTGAGCATAGTGATTAGATCTTCTAGCGATTTTGCTATAAGGACTATATCGTCGGCCAATCGAAGGTGAGTAATGTACTCGCCATTGATGTTGGTATCGTATCATTTCTAGTTCAGCAACTTAAAAACTTCTTCCAGCGGTGAAAAGTTTCGGAGATATAACGTCACCCTGTCTTACACCTATCTGCAATTGTATAGGTTTCGTATTCTGGTTCTAGACTCGAATAGCCATTGTAGCCCTACTGTACAAATACTTAAGGACTTCTATATAGCGACAGTCAACTTGGCACCGCTGAAGGTACTGCAGCACCTCCCAAATTTCGTCGGTATCAAGGGCTTTCTCATAGTCCAAATACGCAAGGAATAGCATCAGAATGTACTCCTCGGTTTTGTGTACAATTTGCCGAAGAGTATGTATGTAGTCTATGGTGCTAAAGCCTTTTCAGAAACCGGCTTATTCGGAAGTCGTAGAGTCTACGTATGAGACGATTTGTAATGGCTCTTGAAAACAGCACTTAGACGCGACTCAGAAGGGAAATCGGTCTGTAGTTTTTTAAGAGAGCGTTGTCGCCTTTCGTGAAGAACAAGACCACCGCACTTCTGTTTCACGCCTCCGTAGTGCTACTAATGACGGCACGACATCACCGCTAAAGTAAAAATGCTTGATTCACTCGCTCCTAGGTTAAGAAATTATTCCTCAACGGTCATAAACTGATTTTAGATCATCGGTGTTCTTCTTAGATCTTTCTTCTCCTACGTGTTCCTCGGTCTCATTTTGCTCCTTATCTGCATAGCCAGGATCTAATTCCCTGCAAACAATGTACCACCAACTATTTATTATAAATCACGAAGACTGCGTCTGTTTTCTTGAACGTCACTAGATGACGAGTATAACGCCTACTGCAAGAGATGTGTGTTTTTTTTTCTATTATGACGCCACACTAGTTTCTTTTATTATTTTCGATTTTATTAAAGCAAGGAGGCAGAACGAATAAAGATAAAAATTATTGAGTGAAACAAAATTAACTCCAGGTGGCAATAGCGATGGTGAAGAAGGACACTTGCATGGCAGTCTCGTACCTGTAAGCTAAGTTTAGGGCGAGTACCACGTGATAGATTGACTACTACCTGGTAAGATATGCGGGAAGTCGATAGATACAGATAGGTATTAATACGTGAACGCCTATGTTCATTGCTATGTTCAACTGTGAAGGTTGTAATGGATGAATGAATTAATGGACAAAGAAACAATTTTTTTTTGAACAAACTAAATTATTTGCAAAACAGTGAGATAAAAGAGAGGCCAGAGGGGTAAATACTCGTAGCTTCTAGGGTCTTAATTTTCTTCTCGCTCGGTTACACTAAGCGTCTGCTGAGCCTTTTGTGTAATTAAGGTTAAAGTATGTAATGTTAATTTGTACATCAAATTAAAGGCTTCAGGATACACTATATAAATTCGTGGTGTGCAGAATAGAATAGAATAGAATGATTTTTTATTAAATATTGATTTTTAGATAATACTTGTAGAAATTCATTTTTTATTTACCATTGGTTCGGAAAATACCTCTGTCCTGGGAAGAACCAGCAAAAAAACCCAGCGGGACTTTTTGTAACCATATTTTACTTAACAATAATTTTGTTTATACGAGTACAATTTTTAAATGAATTTTCATAGAATCAGCATGGTGGCGATCACCTTATTCCCAGGGGTTATTTTCATTCATGTATTCCTTGATATGATAATAATCCTTTTTGTACAGTTTTTCTTTAATAATACTTCTAAACTTTTTTATTGACAAACTTTGAACATGTTCTGTGATTTTGTTGTTAAAACGTATACATTGCCCCATAAATGAATCACTGATTTTGTGGAGTCTAGTAACTGGAAACATAAGCTTATGTTTGTTCGTAGTGTTTAAGGTGTGAACATCCTTATTCTTAAGCAATTTAGGTTTTTATGTGCATACGTTACATTTTGATAAATATATTGCGATGCCAAAGTTAATATGTTTATTTTTTTTTTCTCTGAGAGACTCTTTACTATTTAGGTTATAAATTGCCCGCAAGGCTCTGTTTTGCAAAACAAATATAGCTTCAATATCAATCACTTCACCCCATAGCAAAATTCCGTAAGGCATTATGCTATGAAAGTAACTAAAATACACTAATCTAGAAATCAGAATATAAAATGCTTTTGAATGTTGATACATCGGAATCAACCCCATACTCGGATCAACAAAGAAAGAAAAATGGAGCGCTGGGTACATTTCCAGTAATGCAAAACTGCCAAAACCATGTTGAATTTATTGTAAGAACACGCACTCACGTAAACTTATCTAAGCATCTAAAATTATCTTACTTACTTACTTATCTTCACGCACAATCCCTGACGGGGTAGCCAGAGAGAACAGATCGCCAAGTGTCACGATCCTTACAAACCTCTTTCGCTTCTTTCAGAAATTATCTGCAACCACAACATAGTTTTAGGTCCATAGATGTGCGTCCGGTAGTGAATTTTACGGGCTCATAAGTAAATAAAGAAGAAATATGTATGTGTCAAAAAGTTGAGCATAGATTCTTGATCACTTGAAATGTACGCAACGCTTTGTCTATCTATCATTGTAGGTCTAAGATCACATAGTAAAGTTGTTATCACCAGAAAGAAATCTATTGTAAATACAATTAACAGTTGGTTTGACAGGAGAGGTGAAAACATCGTTAGAAAAACGTTGCATGTTCGAGGAATACATTGTTGAAACCCTCCTGTCTTAAGGGTGTAGAGAGCCAGCATAATTGCAGACTGTGAGGCATTTCATATTAGTCCTTAGAGGAGACAACGCATCTGTAGACTTCTTTGTTGCAGGTGTCTATAGACTGCAATAACCAGTAACTATCAGGTAGACTTTTTTTTTTTTTTTTTTTTTATAGGATAAGGGTGACAAACGAGCACACAGTCCACCTGATGGTAAGTGGTCGCTGTGGCCCATAGACATCTACATCTATCTTCGATTAAGAGTCAAAATGCAGATACGTTGTCACCCGTGAGGACTAAGATGGAATGCCTCTTTTCCAGTAAAAAGGGTCTCCGGTTCTCTACACTCACCATACGAAACACAGCAGCATTAAGCTGCTATTTTACGCTGGTATTCTGTGAGAGCGTGGTCCTTCCCCGGTCGAGCCGACCCATTCGTGCTACAACCATAATATAGATGCAGCATGGCTCTACCACGTATGTAAAACTGTTAGTTTCTTTGTCACTTTAGTTGTATAAAAAACAATAACTACTTACTGAAATAACTTCATACTAACTTTTATGTTTTCATAACTTCAGTAACAGTTTCATTTAATTTACTTTTTGGTACATGCAAGATTTAAGGAAATCAAATTTATGTTTCTGTTTTCTAATTGATTATGCCTGAAGCACCAAAAACTTATAAAGAATATCAACTTTTTCGAACCATTTCCAATATCTTTTTCGTTTAGGAATTGCCTGCGGTCAATCTTTCACGCACAGTTTAAGAAAGGGTCATAACTTTTAAGGAAAAAAATATTTGTGTACAATCGATTTAAAAAAAGTTTTATTCTTGCAGAAATTAATCTTTCTTAGGAGTTTCGTACTTTTGTTACAAGGTTTTATATTTGACACAATTTATGTATTTGAGACTGGGTTAATAATGCATTGATTTATTGGTGTCATTATGTTTAATTGTATACTCGTATATTTGGTAGTAGCGACTACATATATTACTACAGTATTAGTTACTATAGTAGTTTATCTACTATAGTAGATAAACTACTATAGTAGATAAAAATTCTTTATTTTGTTTTAGAATTTATTGAAATTTCACGATTATTTTTGAAGCAAATACTTACAAAACCGTAACCCTTACCGGCGGACATAATAATAAAATTACATCTTTTCAAACAAATTTAATTGAAAAGTGTCTATCTGTAATATCGAAAAACTATTGAACTAAGCTGGTGGGTGTCACAGGTCTTGTCTAAAATGTACTTTGCACAAAAAAGGTATTTATTTATTATTATTATTACATAAATATCTTGGATTTAAAAATATTTTTTTTGGTTTATAATAATTGAAAGGGAAACGCAGTAGAATAGCAGCCATGGGATGCCATGAGATATGCAGCGAAAGAGAATCCATCATCCCATTTCATTCCCAGGGTGTTCTTCCTAAGATATATATATGCTGAGGATATACCACATAATGGTAGGTGGACGCTGAGGCCCACAGATATTTACATTTTATTCACAATTGAGATTTAAAATGAAATGCGTTGTCACCCCTGAGTAGAATAGAATAAACCCTACGCCACTTTTTTTAAAGTAAATTTTACATTAATGATTGTACAAACTATTTACAAAATTTATTTTAGAATTGTTAAGTATTAAAATGGAATGCCTCATTTCCAGTAAAAAGGATCTCTGGTTTTCTACAGTCACCATACGAAACACAGCAGCATTAAACTGTTATTTTACGCTGATATTCTGTGAGAACGTGGTCATACCCTGGTCGAGCCAACCCATTCGTGCTACTACCATAAAATAGCTATTTATTATTTAGATTGATTATTAGAAGAAATACAAATATAGAATAGAAACATATTTTGATCAAAGCGAATTCGGTTGCGAACAGATTTTCCTAAAATTATATTTTTAAACTCTTAGATTTGAAAGACAACTTATAATATCGTAACTAATGCAAGGATTCGTAGCGATACTAAATATCTTTTTCCTTTTGTAGCATGTCGATTTAGATGTATTTGAAATAAAATGTTAGAAGTCTTTTACAGTAAGCTTCTTAAATGTGTTGTGATAGATATTCAGTTATATGAAAATTTCTGACGTATTTCGATATTGGCAAATTCTAAACACAAGTGGAATATTAATAAATTACATTAATGTTACACATGAGGCTAGAAATCAAAAAGTTATCATTGTAATGTGAAAAAGTGTTGTGGATGAGGGACGAAAATAGAAAAATTTACAAATAAGTAAGAAATCGGAACTCTCATTCGTTCGAGTAGTATTAAAGTACGATTTTTACAGTACCTAGGTAGACAGCTTCTTGGGCAATAGCGACTTGGAAAACAATTATGCAACGAAATGTTTATAAAACACTTGAAAGCCATAAGAAATTGATTAAGAATAAATGCGGACTTTTGCAACATTAAACGCTTTTTGACTCGAAAAAACTTGCCATTGCTTCACTGATTATGAAGTCTTTTTTATTTATTATGTACGAACAGCTATGCAGGTCTAGAGAGACCAGTATCACTGCGACCTAAAAGATTCATTGCTAAACCCTACGTCCTCAATGAATAGAAGGAGTTACTTAGCTGTGAATAATTTCACTTTTTCTGGGCGAATTACATAGTTACCCAGATGAGTGCTGCTTTTGCTCATTAAGGGTCTGCAATTTGTCAGGATGTATAAAGGTGTTTCCTACTCTAGGGAGCAAAACCTGCACATCCTTGAGTTGCTTAGTCCCAGAATGGACATGTGCTTTTTAAGACAACAGTGTCCAGTCAGGGCTCTTACCAGAATGCGCAACTTATTTTTACCTAATCCCAGGGCTTCAAAAGCGAATTCACAATCGAGAGCCTGGATTAAGGTTTTAGAATGTTTTACGCCTGGTGTATCAGACCAGATCTTAAGTAGTTTATTGTGGTAAAGAGTTTCCAGGGTCAATTGGGTGAAGCTTTTTGAGATTCCACAAAATGGCTTGGGTCCAAATTGTGTACTCTTTGAGCCCTTCCGTGCAAGCTTGTCGGCCCATCTTAAAACGACCTTGTTGTTACCTCCCAGGGCGTCAAGACGGTTCACGGTCTCCAACTAGCTTCGAATTCACCAACTTTGATTTCAGCGTTATCTGCAGTGCTGCTTAACTATCAGAGTTAATATAGATTATATGGTTAACGTAGTGTTTTTGCAGATTGATTTCCGTACACTGACGTATGGCGAAAATTTATGCCTGGAAGATAGAGGTCAACCTACCAAAATTTATACTAAGTTTAAAATTTGGGCGTTCCCCATAAATTCCAAAGCCTACTTTGAGGCCAGTTTTTGACCCATCGGTATAACATATAAGGCTACCGACCTCACACATGACCTGTCCATTCAGACAGTCTTCTCTGGAGGGTAGTTTCACTGTATACTTTTTGTTAAAGGTGGACGCATGATATCTGAGATCATGCATAAGACTGGTGTTTCCTTGATTGAGTCGAGCATAAATCTCAATCTATAGGAAAGCCAGCTCAAACTGCCCTGAACGTTAATGCCATACAAACTAGCCTTAGCATCCTCCTCGTCTAAGTAATGATCAAGGGGCGTTAGGCCTAGAAGTGCATTAAAAGCCACTCCAGGCGATGATCGCATCACTCCAGTGTCCATTAAGCAGGCAGTCCTTTGTAGACTACTTAGTCTGCAGTCGTCTTTTGTTTGGCCTTATTACACCAGACCGTAGAAGCGTAGGTAAGAATTGACCTCACTATACTGCTGTACAGCTATACGATCATACTGAGACGCAAGCCTCAGTTGTTCCCGACCATGCGACTGCACGTACCTTAAGCAATTTTAGCCTTATGACAAACATTGCTAAGGTGAGAGTTCCATGTTAGTTTTTGGTCGATTGTTACGCCTAAGTATTTACCTTCAGTGGAGAATGGTATTTCTTCACCAATGAGTTTTGGTGTGACTATTTTTTACAAGCGTCATTGTCATGTCATTTTGGTAAAAGGTATTATAACAGTTTTATCAGCATTAACTGATAAACTGTTATCCTTGTACCAGTTTCTTATGGTATTTAGGGCTATTTGTATGATTAATGATAAAGTACTTTGGCAAATGCCCCACGCAATGACCACAAGGTCATCAGAATAACCCAGTTTATCAATGCGAAGGTCTGCAATCTTGTACAATAATTGGTCAACCGCAAGAGTCCAAAGGAGCGGTGACAAACACCACCTTGTGGACAGCCTCTTGTAGTTGCAATCTCAATCGAAGTTTGAAACAGCTCTATTTTTGCCTTTCTGTTTGAGAGCATCGACTTCACCCATCTGATGGTTGTGGGGTCAACATTTTTAGATATCAGGCCCCCAACCAGCAGTAATGTAGGGCTATTGTCGAAGGTTTCCTCAATGTCTAGAACGGCACAAAGAGCTATTTCTTTATCCTTCAGCGCTTTTTCGGCCCTGTCAATAACACTGATCAGGGCCGTTTCTGTAGATTTGCCTCTGCGGTAAACATGCTAGTTGTAGTGTGTAGGTCTCGTAGCTAGAACTACATCCCTAATATATCTATCTATGACCTTTTCCAATGTCTTAAGAAGAAAGGAAGAAAGGCTTATAGGTCTAAAGGACTTTGGTAAAGCTTAGTCCTTTCTGCTTTAGGTATAAATAGAACTTCGAAAATTGTGCATCGTTCTGTAATATATCCCCATGCAAAACTTTCTCTGATAATGTTCACCAGAGAAGGAAGAAGGAAATCGAAACCCCTCTGTTGAAGGATGGGTATTATTCCATCCTCCCCACTTGTCTTATATGTTTTAAAGGAGGCCAAACACGGCGGCAGCCTGCAGAACGCAATCGCGAGGAAAGAATGAGTGGCACCACACTACGGATCAGACAACGGTCTGAAGAGCCGAGAGGGGCATCGATGGAAACCAGATATCCGTCCGGATGAGAGGTCAGCAGAAGGTCCAACAGGGAAGGGGTATGATCTTCCACGTCTGAAATCCGCGTAGGCGAACTAACCAGTTGTGTCAGTCATAAACAAATCTCCCCGCATGATCAGTTAAACGGGAACCAAGCCATGGCGGGCGTTAAAACCGCCAAGTATCACGATCTCTGCGGATGGGATCTGTTGTAGCAAGAAATCTGTAGTCATTTGGACGTAGTCGAAGAGTCGGTCTGTGTCGGCATTACCGCTATGGGACCTATACAGGCAGGCATCCGTAGACGCGGGGATGGTCGTCACTGTCTACGCGCAGCCAAAGGATGGACAGGTCCGTACCTTCAAGACTGCCGAAGTGTGGGAGAACAGATATCAGCTCTGACGTATACGCAAACTCCAGCCCTGGGCAAATAGAAGTGTTCTAATTTGTACCCCGGGTAGGACAGGTACAAAATATTTGTCGGAGAGGACACCTACGTCTCGTTCAAAAAGAGCAAAGCCAGCTTCGCCATCTCTAGCTGGTAGTGGACGACGTTAAGGTTTGAGTGAAGTCCCTTGATGTAGCAGAGGTCCACGGATAGCGTGGCAGGGGTTATCATGGTTTTATCGCTCTGTTTGCCGCATGCAGTGTTCGTATAGAGTGGGATTTTGCCCCTCCCCCGCCCCAGAGTACGCGGAGCAGCCTGACCACCCACGCTCAGGAAGAAGAAGGTAACTTGACCGTTGATGCTCAGTGACGGGTTCTCCATTACCAGGGTGCTGGTTTTTTAATTAAGGTCGATTATTTATTATATTGTTATAAAATATGTATTTAAATTCAGTCCACTTTTGTACCATAAAGAACTATGTAAACAATACATAAATATTAAAATGTAAACTGATACATCTAACCGGATCCGAACTCGAGTGATTTTTTATTTAAGAAATTATTATAATTAATAATTTTTCTATATCTTAAAGATCTTGTAAGCGATTCTGCTGGTGACGCCGGCTTAGTACATCTTAATGAAATTACAAAACTATGTAACTTTATGCTTTCTGGTAATGTTAATCCAAATTTCATTGCATTCTTATATGGGGTAAGATTATGTGCCTTCAAAAAAAAGTATAACCGTATCCGTCCTATTGCCGTTAGTTCCACATTTCGACGCTTAACTTCAAAATTACTCGCAGGTACATAATTTCTAACCTTGAGACAAAATTTCAGCCTACTCAACTAGCCCTTGGCACTAGAGGTGGCTGTGAGGCGGCGGTGTACCGCTGAATGTATTCAGTGAGTACATTTTTAACAAACTGTGATGCAGATGTTCTTGTGAAGGTTGACATAAGGAATGCTTTTAACTCTACCGATAGGGTAACTCTGCGAAATAAGTGGCTAAAAATACCCCCGAAATTTATCATTACGTTTGGCAATGTTACAGTCAAAATACTAACTTGTTTTACAAAAACCATATTATCGATTCTGCTGTCCGTGTTCAACAGGGAGAGCCACTAAGTCCAGCACATTTCAGTTTGGGAATTCAACCCATTATTTCAAATTTGAAATCCAAGCTGAATATCTGGTACCTGGACGACGGTATACTGGGAGTTAGTGTAGATGATCTTACTTATATTTTTAGAAATTTTCAAAATATTGGTCTTGAACCAAATAGCAATAAATGTAAAATATTTTTTTTCCAATAATTTATCTACTTCTCACACAGACACTTTAATTCAAAAGTTCAATCATATTTCTCCAGGAATAAAAACTGTCAGCACGGAATGACTATACCTGCTAGGTGCCCCGTTGTTTTTCGATAGTATTCAACCTGTTTTAAAAACAAAATTTGATCAGTTTTTAAACCACGTTGATAATTTGTATAAATTAAACTCCCACATTGCTCTTACTATTTTAAAATAGTGTCTTCTTGTACCTAGATTAACATACTTATTTCACTCGAGTCCAGTCTGGAAATGTTCGGATATTGATAATAATCAAAAAAGATATAGATAATAATCTTAAAATAGCTATAGAAAAAATTCAAAATTTTACTTTAAATACAACAGGCTGGATTCAAGCTACTTTACCTATAAAATTTGGAGGTATTTGTATGAGAAATATTTCTAGCGTTGCGTTGCATGCTTTCCTTGCTTCCGTGCATAGTGTCAGTGATATATTTAAAACGATTTTATACGATAATAAAGTTGAGCTATGCTTTGCTACGGAGGCAGGGCGGACATGGCGAGCGCTTTGTCCCGGCGAAAATGTTCCACTTGAAGTTAACCAATAAAAACAATGGGATATTCCGTTGGTACCGAAGGTGCAGAAAGATTAGTTTCATTATCTCCATAGTGACCAAGATAAGGCACGCCTTCTAGCTGTTTCGATTAAAGAATTTAGTCACTGGTTACACGCTTTACCATCAAGTAACAGCACATTCCGTGTAGTGGCGGTTAAGAATATCCACTACCCCATATCTTCCCGTGGGTGTCGTAAAAGGCGACAAAGGGAAACAGGCAGGAGATGGACAGCATCTTCCTGATAACAGCAAAAATACAATAAAAAAAACTGCGGTTGCCAACCCACTCGCCAAGGGTGGCAACTATGGCAAATACCCCCCAAATGAATAAAGTTACTAAGAGACGAAACCCAGTCCCCGGCGGCCCTGCTATTCCTGGCTACAGTGGCGACCATGGTAACGGCGGGGTAGGGGGTGCTAAGAATCTCCGGTGGAGGTTCGGTTGCCACTTACGACGACTCGACCTGGCAACATATAACGCACGCACCCTGAGGACTGACGAGAGGATTGTGGAGCTGGAAGAAGAGATAGACAAGTTACGCTGGCATATTATAGGATTATCCGAAGTCCGAAGAGAGGGGGAGGAAACGGTAATCCTCGAATCCGGCAACTTGCTCTATCATCGGGAGGGCGACCATCTGTCCCAAGGAGGTATCGGATTTATCGTCCACAAGTCTGTCTGAATGGGAGTGTGTCGACGAGGGTTGCGTACCTTAATCTCAGAATCACCAAACGGTATTCGCTGAAGCTTATACAAGTTTACGCACCAGCCTCGGCAGACTCCGATGAGGAGGTGGAGGAAATGTATGAGGATATCTCTAGAGCCATGAATTTTTACAAAACCCACTATACGGTGTTAATGGGAGACTTCAACGTAAAACTAGGCACAAGGGGCCAGCAGCTAGCTGAATTCATGGACAAAGGGGGACTCTTTATATGAACTCTTTCTTCCAGAAGCGGTCCCACAGGAAGTGGACCTGATCGAGCCCCGACGGTTCGACTAACAATAAGTTTCACTTGATTATGACGACCAGGTGACAACTGTTCAGTGATGTCTCAGTGATCGCGAGGGTGAAAACTGGTAGCGATCACCGCATGTTTAGAGGCACACTGAACCTAAACGTTAAGTTGGAGAGGTCTCGTCTAATGAAGTCAACGCTCCGGCCCCTCGTGTCAACGTGTCCAGAGTCCTGAAATCTTTCAGCTCGAGTAACAAAACCGTTTTCAGTACCTAGAAGACTGCAATGAAGTGGACGATATGAATAATAAACTCGTGGAAACTGTCCATGCGGTTGGACTTAAGTTTTGCAAGACCCGCCGTGGCAGAACACAAAAACTCTCCGATCAAACTTTTAATCTCATGGCTGTTAGACGTGAAATGAAGCTGTAGTCTCCAACAGATTTGACAGCATACAGGCAACTGAACAGACAGATCTCCAAACGCATGCGGCGGAATTTACGCAACTTCAATACAGCTTATATTGAAATTGCGTAAATTGCGTAATTGAGATTAGAATGGCTCTCCAGCATCTTAAAAACGGCAAAGCCCTAGGTGAAGATGGAATTACAGCGGAGCTTTTGAAAGTGGGTGGAAAAACGGTACACCAAGTCTTTTTAGAAGCTCTTTAATTCCGTCCTCCATGGTGGCACTACTCCGCAGGCGTGGAGTAGAAGTGCGGTGGTCTTGTTCTTCAAGAAAAGCGAAAACGCTCTTTTGAAACACCACAGACCTATTTCTCTTCTGAGCCGCGTCTACGTGCTGTTTTTGAGAGTCATTACGAATAGTCTCGCACGCAGACTCGACGACTTCCAGTTTCCGAAAAGCCGGTTTACGAAAAGGTTTTCTACATACACACCCTTCGGCAAATTGTACAGAAGACAGAAGAGTATAATCTGCCACTTTGCCTTGCGTATGTGGACTATGAGAAAGCCTTTGATTACGTCGAAATTTGGGCAGTGCTACAGTCTCTTCAGCGGTACCAAGTTGACTATCGGTATATCGAAGTGCTGAATTATTTATACAGTAGGGCTACGATGGCTATCCGAGTACAGAACTATCCAACTTGAGACGAAAGAGACGTGTAAGACAGGGTGATGTTATATCCCTAAAACTCTTCACTGCGCGTTGGAAGAGTATTTAAAGCTACTGAACTAGAAAAGATACGGTATTAACACCAATGGCGAGTAAATCACTTACCTTCGATTTGCCAACGATATAGATTTTATAGCAGAATCGCTGGATGACCTTAGCACTATGCTCAATGACCTCAATAGTGTCTCCCAACGGATAGGTCTTAAGATGAACATGGAAAAACAAAGATCTTGTTTAATGGCCATGTCACACCTATGCCGGTAGTTGATGGGAGCACTAAGCTCGAAGTTGTTGACCAGTATGCTTACCTGAGATAAATAGCTTAATTTCCGGATTAATCTCGGTTACGGCACATTTTCTCGTCAGGTATACCTCAAAACTTGAAAACGGGTCTGTACAACCAGTGCGTGTTGCCAGTTGACCTATGGAACTGAGACGTGATCCTTCACTGCTGGCCGGAGAAGGAAGCTCAAGGTCGCTCAGCGAGCTATGGAGAGGGCTATGCTTGGAGTTTCTCTGCGTGATAAACTCAGAAATTAAGCTAAAGTGGCAATGGGCCGGTCATATAGCTCGAGGGACCGACAACTGATAGGGAAGAAAGGTTCTCGAGAGTCCCCCCACTAGATGGAGTGATGACCTGGTAAGACATGCAGGAAGTCGATGGATGCAGGTGGCTCAGTACCGTGCTTTGTGGCATTTGTTGGGGGAGGCCTATGTTCAGCAGTGGACTTGTAAAGGGATGTAATGATGATGATGATGATGAAATCCTCCTCCTAACGAGACTAACCTAAGTTAACCTGTAGACTTTTACAGGTTAATGAAGAAGATATTTTCAAATCTTTAATATGTATTTCCGCAAAGTGACGCCTGGTGCAATAGATCAATATTAAAAGATAAATAAGCAAATTATACATAAAACAATTTTAAATATTAACGACAACGTAAACCGTTGATTATCATCACTTAAATTAAGTATTAATTAAATTT
This sequence comes from Parnassius mnemosyne, assembly GCA_963668995.1. Classification (NCBI taxonomy): domain Eukaryota; kingdom Metazoa; phylum Arthropoda; class Insecta; order Lepidoptera; family Papilionidae; genus Parnassius; species Parnassius mnemosyne. The sequence goes on along the minus strand of CAVLGL010000046.1, from coordinate 13,269,903 downwards.
ATATCTGTATTTTTCTCTTGCCATTTAGTGAAAAAAGCGATAGCGACTTGAAGCATTACATCAATTGACAGCGATTTTATCAGTAAGGCTGTAAGTACTAATTTTGTAAAAACATTTCATTGCACTTAACCTCAGCATAAATAATAAAATGTCTCAGTTTTATTTTTGATCAGTCTTCCTTCTTCTTTGAAACAATGAATGCGAAACAGACGATTTCATATAAAACATTCGGATAAAATTTTTAAAACAACATTTTTTCTTGCTTTCTTTTTAATGGGGATTGTTTCTACGGCTTTTATATTAATGATGGTTTTCTTTTTCAAAAATAAGGGCCTTTTTATGTATATTTTAGTAAATAATTCTATCTTCTCTTCTTTTCCTCCATATCATTATTAATATTATAATAATTAATGTGTATAATTTGCAACGTCCGTCTGTCCATCTGCTTGTCTGTAGGGTTACTTTTTACTTGTATGTGTCACAGTCAAATAAATAAAAAATATATGAGAAATGATCGCAGCAATTTACCACGACACAATATCTCTCCCGAATCAACAGCTATCTTGATAGCGAAAGACTTATTTTATCAGCAAGGAATGACACCATTGACAGTGTCAAATATATGATAATGAGTCGAGTACATTTAGTCTCCACAGGACTTTTGGTACTGTTGCACACTAAGATGAATGTTACTTCACGGTGTTAAACTAAAATAAATGCCCCCATTAATCTCCTTAAAAATATCAAGACAACAAATTGATACATGGTAGAGCCATGCTGCAGCTATATTGTGGTTGCAGCACAAATGGGTCGGCTCGTCTGGGGTAGGACCACGCTCTCACAGAATACCAGCGTAAAATAGCAGCTTAATACTACTGTGTTTCGTATGGTGAGTGTAAAGAACCGAGGATCATTTTTACTGCAAACGAGGCATTCCATATGACAACGCATCTGCATTTTGATTCCTAATTAAGGATAAATGTAGATGTCTATGGACCACTGCATCCACTTACCATCATGTGGACTGTGCACTCGTTTCACATCCATATTCTATAAAAAAAAATCTCTGCAGCGAAATACGCCTTCATATTTTGAAGCTGCACAACCTCATATTTGAGGCAGTTATAATAACCGGTTGTAGTTCAAGGGTATGTTATGATTCCCAGAATACCACTAATTACGAATGACTTGCCGTTTCAATGTAAGCGGCTACTATTCCCTATACGTCTTTGTTATTCTATGACGATCAACAAAGCACAGGTAAAGACCCTAGAGATTCCTGGAGTTATCTCAAACTCACTATGATTTTCACATGGTATACAGCCAATTCCCGAGTTAATTTCCTCGCAATCTGTACCTGTTGACTAAATGTGTGTGCATCCTGCATAATTTACACGTAGCACAGAATATATAATAGTACAAGAACAGAAGGATTACTCTCTGATAGCAAACTTGCAAGTTTAAACCTAGTTACAACGTCGCTAATGTTCATAATACTTTGCATGCTCGGATATGACCTTGATTAAAATAGCTTACTAATTTCATCATCAAAAAAATTGCAAAACCAAAATGCACCTTACGTCCGCGAACGAGTCTGTATCTCTTAGCTCGATACGCGCTTTTGTTAAGGCCCTTCCTACTGTATGTAGGTTTAGATGTTGTGAGAAAACAAATTGAATCCTTTGTCATTAGCTGTTATCAAATAGTATATTATAGTAGAATACACCGCGGTGTTATGCAATGTATTAGTAATTTGCTGATATGAATATTATTGTTCAATGTGAGGAAGGTTAATATGTAACATTGAGAAGAATTAAGATTATAACAACGTCTTTGAAACTCAGATAAGTCACCTACTTACCATTTTACCGACTTCAAAAAAAAGGAGGAATTACTTAATTAGCGCTATAACTCATTGCTACGCCACTGCGCCACGGAGCCGTCACTTGTGTGTATCACATTTTTTGCTATTTACAAATATGTGACAAGCGATGGCGTTATTAATGAAAGAGTGGCAATGAGAAGTGCTGCTATGTTTCAATGTCTTTCTTTTATCGACCAGGTGTTAAACTCATAACCAGTATATACTGATATTGCATTAGTAGGCAGTAAAAATTAGGTCGGATCGCTAATCAAATAATAAATCTGTAACTATGGCGTCAGTAACTAGGTTTACTATCTAATTATCTAGATCTATTTATAAATAATAATATCTTACCTTTCGGTCATCCTTAGGAATAGTAAATAATAAAAACTCGACATTCCTATTGTTATTTAAGCAACCACATGCTATGCAATACCTATTGGCACTGTAAGAGGCCATGCTTGATTGAAAACTCATACATAAATATCAAAAGTGCCTAAATACTTATAAGAGAAAAATACTTTTTTGTTAACGTAAGGTGTGCGTCAGCTCGAACGCGCGCGTGACAACTTCACGGAGTTAGACCCTTGTAGGGGGCCGCGCAGCGTAGGTATATTTTCATGCCTAAAGCACGTAGTGAGACAGGCATGCACGTAGTAAATATCAATGAATGCGTAATTCCCTTGACTTTGATCCGGCCGCTAGATTAAAAGTTTACTCATTTATAATATTTATTAAAGATCAAAACTTTGAAAATAAGAATCAATACATTTCAAAAATATCTATTCCAGAGGCTTCTAATTCGTTCGTTTATTAATCCCTATTTTATATATATATATATATATATTGTCACGGTTTCGCCCGCGGCTCCGCCCGCGTGGCAAGGTTTTCATGGTGGTGACGAAAAATGTAAGGAAATAAATCTTACTATTACTTAATACCGTTCATGGTATATTAGTTTATGACCTCCTTGCACATGATATTCGTTGTTTTGCCAGATTTGGTCAGAAGGTAAAGATTGCGGGGGAATTAGCTCGCGATTAATAGCAGGCATTGAGCCCAACAAAGTTACGATGTATGACTAACTTCGTAAGTGGCGTTTCGTATGTGGTAGAGCCATGCTGCAGCTATATTAGTAGTATAGTTGTAGCACGAATGGGTCGGTTCGACCGGGGAAGGACCATGCTCTCACAGAATACCAGCTTCAAATAGCAGCTTAACTTAAAAAAGGTTTGTAACCCTATCCCATAAAAAAAAACTCATGTAAAATAAACCTGACATAATGAGAATACCTTTAACAATCAGATGTTATGAACAAAAATAAACTTTTATAGGCAACTTACTGACGACAATTTTTTTCATAAAACGTAACTTAATGGTGGAATAGTTTCACACAAATTGTTCATGTCGCTTTTTTTGCTATATTATGAATCATAAAAAACAAATGCAAAATATACTCATTTGTTAACAATATGATTACAAACCACGTATGCTCTAGCCTATTGCCGAACCGGAATGTTTGTCCATCTCGTTCGTCTCTCTAATTTTACTATAATTAGGTCATGTATTCTCTCCAATATTATAGGAAACAATTAAAAATTAAAAATCGATGAACGCAGTTAGCTCAATACTGCGTTTTATGGCATTCTTTATGGGAGGCCTGTGTTCAGTTTTAAACTTGTTTAGGGTGGTATTAATGTTAATGATGATGGGAGAAAATAATTTCCAACATTGGAATCTACATATTAAGCTCTTTATCTTTTCTTAATCCATGAGGGAGTATTTTCCATAATCATTCATCACACTTGGCTGGCGGGTTACAGAATGCAGAAAAAAGATTTTTAATATGTTTAATTAATAGAACTATTGATTAGTACCTAAAAATAATTTAGTACCTAGAAATAAGGTAATATTACAACCTGTATATCACTGCTGGGCACACGATTTCTCATCTCATGTGAGAGAGTTATAGAGCACTTTTTTATTTTAAATTTAATATAACTATGCATCTTAAATTCCAAAGTATGCTGAGGAACTAAATTGTTCGAGAAGCGTCGACGTGGACATAAATGATGAGTGCTTGGGGAACTACGAATGCTCTAAGTAATGTTGAAATTTGATGTTGTTTCAAAGCATATTTTAAAGAAATGAGCTACCCAAGAAACTGTTTACTTTATAAGAAAATAAACCTGTATTATATTTATTTTATACCTATTATAGAGGCTTGTGTTAGTCAAGTTTGTCAGTATGATAAAAATATTACTTGAAATAATCATAATAATATATTTTTATATTTTATAGTTGCTGACCTAGCTGACTAGCTGACCGGGCGTTGTTTTGCACCTTCCAGGAGGTAGCCCGATGAATATTACTCCAAATTCATAAAATTAATTAATATTACGAGCATAGGGTTCAGATCTAGTGATTTTCTTCCGAGCAGGCGACTAAGAGCCCCCAGTCTGTAACTCTAAGAGTCCCACTGTCGTTACTACGTCTGTTACGGCCTACGGCTGCTCCCTTAAAGGATCCAATCTTCAGAGGCCCATGAGCTGAAGATTTCCCGAACAGACGTAGGTCGGGCCCCAATGTGGCCACGTGGAAATTCCTAATTACACTAAAATATATGGCGGAGCGTTATACTACGGCCAGTCGACCGGAAGGAATATGGATGAAGCTTACTTACCTATCCAAGGCGACTGGTCCCTCCGGAGTCGGTCAGGTCGCATGTGGTTGTGTAGTGCAAGGGAAGGAATGGTGATGTGGTGTGTATCTGGGTGTGACTGATGGTGATTGAACCTAGACCTTGGCCGTCGGCAGCAGCCCGAGCGTCGACACCGCTCCAACTTGAGGGCGCCTTTCGAGGTAGTCCACAGTCACTTTCTTCTTTCGTCACGTTGCCAGTCAATTAACTCTATCGTACGATTTACTAACTTATAGAAGCCACTAACTATCGCTGGGTATAATGGTTCCCGCACGAACGCACACGGAGTTTAAAGGGTCCAAGGTCACTACCGTTTCGCGTAGCAATAGTTAATTGGAATATCAGAGGCAGCACTATCTAATATTGCCGAATGCACTTATTCAGGTTTTGAGTCAGACACAATAAGTCCCGGGAAGCTCTCCAGTAGGAATGCGCGTCACAATGATAGACCGTATATTTACTGGCCGCGCCTAATTATTCCGAGTTCCCTAACAGAATGGACCGCGTGCTCACGTCAGCACCGATCAAAGACGACTCACTTTTCGCTCGCGACTCGCGCGCTCGTGCCACGCCCCAGCCGAAGTTCAAACCGGAATCGCGCCGAGCCGAGTGACATCTGGTGTCGACTCCGACATCAACGTTTTGCGCGAACAAACCCCCGTCCCGGACATAAGGATTTAGGTCCGCGAGCAAACCGGTCAGCGGGACAAGGTCGAGACTGCAAGTTGCAAGACCGAATCTACAACCAAACTAGGCCACCTTAGGCAACCCAACAGGTCTTGCAACCCCAACCAGCGCCTCAAAAGATAGCCCTAACGTGGCAAGCCGGAGGGTCAGCCTCCACTGGATGCCCCTCCTGGGCATCGCAGCACTTTATCAAGTCCTGTACTGGACAGAAGTCCGACGACCTCTTTCAAACACCTATCTGTGCCCCTATGATTAGTTCCGCAATCCGACCGGATCAGGTCTGCAAACAGCGACGCGACACGAAGCGGCCCCGAGCGGCCTCCTAAGCTTCAGTGCAAAGAGCACCCACCAATTCCACATGAACGTCGTCTGTGGAGAGCCGAACGAAACGCACAGATAGTCCCTAGTATGAATTTTCAACAAGTAGGCCTAGCCAGGCCACCCACCATGTTATCATTTACTAAAATAGTGCGGCAGCTGATTTCAATCTGATAATCTCCAAAACTAGCTAGCCTGTTAGGCAAGTAGTCCTATGCTCATATTTCAACTAATTTTTCAAAAGCATCAATGTTCAACTACAAAATTAATTCAACCAAATTAATCACCGATGCGCATAGGTCAACTTGCAAATTAAACAAAACAATAACGTAAGGGACAGCCCTACTTCTTCGCAAAGCAAAATGATTAAACACTATCATAAACATAAACATAATTTTTCAAATAGTGCGCCATTCAATTTCAGATGAATTCAAATTTTCCTTTCAGCAAACAGACGCAACAATCAACTACAGTGATTAAATATATGTACAAAACACATGCAGTAGCATTTAAAGGAGTAGATTAAATTCAATTCTTTTAATTTAAACCGCTACAAATAGGAAAATTTCGCGGAAAGCCCAAAGCAATTTTTAATTTTAATTCAAGTATTTTTTTTGACTAAGTGCTCGATCAAACCAAATCTAATACTCCTTGACAGCGTGATTCAACGCTCCAGAGGGGCCCTAATCTTCCCACCACCAAGGGGAGGCCACATGGCGTGAACCCGAGATAAATAGAGCACAACCTCTAACAGTTGCCACTCGGGTTGTACGCCTTCACTGAGGCCGTCGGCAACAGAACATTTTGACAAGTGGACTGTTGACGGCTTAAGGCTCAGTGGAGGCGGCCGTGGTGGGAGCGAAGGCGGCAGCTAGACAGGGCCGCCTCCATCAAATGGGGAACAGTGGTACACCAGTCGCGGCCACTCAGCTAACAGAAATGAGAGGGGTCCAGCGGACCGATGAGTGGCCGTGAAGTTCCTCTCCACACGCTTAGGGGGGGGGGGGTGATGACACCCCCACCCCTGGGGGAATTACCCCCCGACTGGTCGGGGGAGGGACCCCTTTCAAACTTAGGGGCCTGATGGCTGGCCGGCGGGCACCGAGAGTCGCCCGGCAGAGGGCGTGGCTGAGCGCCCCCGCCCGTGGGGGTCGAGGGCCTGGCAGAGCCCCGAGAGGAGACGCCGTTCGCACTCAGGCACAAAACGGCATGATGATTGCCCTGGCAATGCAGACAGGGCCGCCGATGTGGACAGTCTCGCTGGAGGTGTCCTCCCAGACATGACCAGCACCAGCGGCGCTCCTTGGCGATAGTTCGCCTCGCTGGAACCGGCTTACCTAATAATTTCGGGCACGACGTTACCCGATGATCAGACGCTCGACAATATGAGCAGGGGGGGGTTGACGACGACTTGCCTGGAGGATTCAGCCTCTCACTGGGCACGTCTCGTAAGTCGTCAACAGTGCCCGCCGCGTTCTCGATCTGCCGGCACTGCTCCTCCAAAAACCGCAGCAGTTCATAGAAGGGCGGAATATAGGAGGCCTCGTCCCCGCCGTACCTCTCCTCAAAATGGATTCGAAGGTCGAGAGGTAGACGGGACAGCACGATGCGGAGCAACAAAAAAGCCCATTCGCCCACTGGTAATTCCAGCCGCCTCAACGTATTACAGGCCACCAAGACTGGATCCAACAGGTCCGGACGCAGTCTGGCCAGGTCACTAAGCAGCGGGAGACTTAGAAGCTGCTTAACCTGTTCGTCCGCAATTCGCCGGACGTTGGCGTATCTTCTGGCTAGGAGGTCCCGAGCAGTCTGGTAGGCGTCGTCCGACAATCTCAAGTGGCCGACGACGCCCAGGGCCTCCCCCTCCAGTGAGGCCAGGAGGTACGCCATCTTTTGGCTCGGGGTCAGGTCACCCCGGGCGTCCACTAGGCTGTCGAAAAGACCAACGAAGGTCAGCCATTCGGAATGGACCCCGGAGAACTTTGGCAGATCCAGAGTTGGGAGTCGTCCCAACAGCTCTGGCTGAAGCTGCTTCAGAGAGGACTCGGACAGGTCACTCATCCGAGCTTCACGCGCCTCCTCGGCATACCTGCCTTCAGCCTCGATCAACTCGTCCGTGAGCCACAAGAACTGCTCATAGTCCGCGAAGCAGGAGTTCAGGACTCCCTTCTCCACATCCGAATCCTCGAGCTCAGCGTAAGCCTCCTCCACTGCGGCCCTTCGAGCATCCACCTGCTCGAACTGCTTCATCAAGTTATGGACCCTATCCGGTCGACCTATCAAAGCATGGGCGCTTGTGGCCCAGCGTAGCTCAGTCCGCAAACAACGGATCAGTAGCTTGGGCGATGTCATCACTATTAAATGCAAAATTACGACGCGGCTTGAGCACAGACTACAAAGATAACAAACAAAAAATACAACAAAAATTAACAGTTAATAAATGCAGTTCCTATCAAATCGCGTTGAATAGAAATTACACAAATACGAATTACTACTTATCAACCAAATACAAGTTAGCACAAAAGAAAAGGCACAAATCAAATTAACAAATAACAAATACTAGTGCGATCAAATCAAGTTAAATTCAAATTGCGCAAATACAATTACTACTCTTTAGTTCAAATACAAATTACAGTATAAACGAAGATACACATCACAGTCGATCAACAAAAAATGCCTAGCTCGGAAATCGACCCTTCGATAAGTAATCTACAACTATCCGACAACGATAATTAACCGATTACGTAAAAATAACCATCTACCTACATGACGTATATCTCTAGAAAACTCCCGCTTGCGCAATCTAGGGCGCGGCTTTTCAAATCAACCCACTAACCAAAAAAAGGCAAGCAACAAAGAACAAAGGGAAATAATTCTATTATTACGTACAAAAAATATTTTTACGTATTACGGACGGGCGTGATTGTAGATACAAATTAAACCAATCAAACCAACGCTCCCTGCCACCAGAATTGTTTAATGTTTATCAAACACTATGGTCGGGATCGACCTGGGAATCGAACCCGGAACCGCGCTCTGCTACCAGTTTGTTACGGCCTACGGCTGCTCCCTTAAAGGATCCAATCTTCAGAGGCCCATGAGCTGAAGATTTCCCGAACAGACGTAGGTCGGGCCCCAATGTGGCCACGTGGAAATTCCTAATTACACTAAAATATATGGCGGAGCGTTATACTACGGCCAGTCGACCGGAAGGAATATGGATGAAGCTTACTTACCTATCCAAGGCGACTGGTCCCTCCGGAGTCGGTCAGGTCGCATGTGGTTGTGTAGTGCAAGGGAAGGAATGGTGATGTGGTGTGTATCTGGGTGTGACTGATGGTGATTGAACCTAGACCTTGGCCGTCGGCAGCAGCCCGAGCGTCGACACCGCTCCAACTTGAGGGCGCCTTTCGAGGTAGTCCACAGTCACTTTCTTCTTTCGTCACGTTGCCAGTCAATTAACTCTATCGTACGATTTACTAACTTATAGAAGCCACTAACTATCGCTGGGTATAATGGTTCCCGCACAAACGCACACGGAGTTTAAAGGGTCCAAGGTCACTACCGTTTCGCGTAGCAATAGTTAATTGGAATATCAGAGGCAGCACTATCTAATATTGCCGAATGCACTTATTCAGGTTTTGAGTCAGACACAATAAGTCCCGGGAAGCTCTCCAGTAGGAATGCGCGTCACAATGATAGACCGTATATTTACTGGCCGCGCCTAATTATTCCGAGTTCCCTAACAGAATGGACCGCGTGCTCACGTCAGCATCGATTAAAGACGACTCACTTTTCGCTCGCGACTCGCGCGCTCGTGCCACGCCCCAGCCGAAGTTCAAACCGGAATCGCGCCGAGCCGAGTGACATCTGGTGTCGACTCCGACATCAACGTTTTGCGCGAACAACGTCCGTTGGGGTATTTTACAAGTGTAGGCAAGGAAGGTCATCTTGCTGGGAGGCTGCACCATAGATATTACACTATACAACAAGGAGGCTGCCCTGTGTTACATTAAGATGGGTAGTGATGCTGTTGGTTTACATACTTTGGTGATATCCTGTAATAGGGTCCGGATAGTAAGCAAGGTTTGTCACTGAGTAGTGTTTTTTTATTTAAATACTTTTGAGAATCATTTCTAACGTCAAAAATGGAATGGTTTCTTCAGAATTGGGATACTCCCTGTTATTGCGCACATATAATCGAATAGTGCGAGGTTATTACGTTGGTGAAACATTTTGAAGCGCCTCGTATCACAAATTCATCACCTTTGTTTTTATGTCAAATGCACCTAGACGAGTTTTTTTTTATAGGAAAGGGGGAAACGAGCATGCGGCTCACCTGATGGTAAGTGACTACCGCCGCCCATGAACAACTGCAACAACAGGGAGGGAATTACAGATGCGTTGCCGGCCTTTTAAAAAGGAGTACGCTCTTTTCTTGAAGGTCCCTAAGTCGTATCGGTCCGGAAAAATCGCTGATGGTAATAGATTCCACAAGGAAGTCGTGCGAGGGAGAAAACTTCTTCTAAATCGCACAGTAGTGGACCGCCAATCATCCAGATGGTATGGATGGTAACGCGAGTTTTGTCGCGACGTGCGATGGTGAAATTGAGCGGCTGGAATTAGTCCAAACAATTCCTCAGAGCACTCCTCGTGATAGATGCGATAAAATACGCAAAGAGATGCAACATCTCTTCGCAGTGCCAATGAATCGAGCCGATCGGAAAGGGCTCGGTCGTCGACAATTCGAGCCGCTCTGCGTTAGATGCGGTCAAGTGGAAGGAGCTGGCACTGGGGAGCCTATGCCCAGAGATAGGAACAGTATTCCATGTGAGGCCGAACCTGCGCCTTGTAAAGTTGCAGGTGGTGTGCCGGCATGAAATACTGTCCCGCTCTGCTGAGCACGCCGAGCTTTTTAGAGGCCAATTTGGCCTTCTCTTCCAAGTGACCACGAAACTGCACGTCACTCGATATGTCGACTCCGAGGATACCGATACTGGCTGAGGCAATAAGGGGAGTGCCTTGAAACTGAGGAGATACGACAAAGTGGTTCTTTTTAGCGGTAAACGCGCAAACTTGTGTCTTCTGAGGATTAAACTGGACTAGATTTAGTCGCCCCCAATCCGAGACTTTGTTCAGCAAAGACTCGACTTCAGACACAAGTTTGTTTCGGTACTTGGCGACGTTTTCCCGAGAAATATTGGCACGGCCGGTGTATAGAGCATCACCAATGCTGTCATCCGCATAGCAATGAATTTTACCAGTTAGCAATACATCATTGATATGCAGAAGAAACAGCGTTGGTGATAGCACACAGCCTTGTGGAACAACAGCGTTAATAGGCTGGAATCGATTACCATCAGCGATTTTTCCGGACCGATACGACTTAGGGACCTTCAAGAAAAGAGCGTACTCCTTTTTAAAAGGCCGGCAACGCATCTGCAGTTCCCTCCCTGGTGTTGCAGTTGTTCATGGGCGGCGGTAGTCACTTACCATCAGGTGAGCCGCATGCTCGATTGCCCCCTCTCCTATAAAAAAAAATAGGCTTGTAGTCAGAGCATGCACCGTCTTCAACGACCTTGATGCTCCGATCTGCAAGGAAGCTGGTGATCCAATTGCACAATTTCTCGGGAAGCCCATAGGAAGGGAGCTTCGAAAGAAGCGCTTTGTGCCAAACCCGATCGAAGGGCTTCGCAATGTCCAGACTAACGGCCCACGCCTCCCCCTTGGACTCTACTGCCTCCGCCCATCTATGCGTCAGGTAGACCAGAAGATCACCAGCTGATCGACCCCGACGAAAACCGTATTGGCGGTCACTAATCAGCTGGTGATCCTCAAGGTACCGGATGAGCTGGCAGTTAATAATGGATTCCATTATTTTGGAGAACAAGGAGGTGATCGCGATAGGCCTGATGGGTCTGAGCGGTCGCCTTTTTTAAGGATCGGGTGGACAAAAGCTGTCTTCCATGAATTCGGGACTACGCCTTGGGAGTACGAGTACCGGAAAAGACGCGTTAGGACCGGTGGCAACTCCGGAGCACACGTCGTCAGCACGATTGGGGGGATTCCGTCAGGCCTACTCGACTTCTGGATGTCCAGGGAGAGCAGTGCTTTGCGAACCGAGCGCTGTGAGAACAACACATCCGGCATGGAGCACTCACACCGCGGGATGGTCGGCGGTGTTTTCCCCCCGTCATCAAGAGTCGAGTTGGACGCAAAAAGGGAGCCTAAAAGGTCGGCTTTGTCTTTCGCGTCTTGGGCCAGTGAGTCATCCTCCCTGTGCAGAGATGATAGTGATGGCTTACAGAAATTCCCTTGGACAGCCTTGGCGAGAGAACAGAATGCACGGGTTCCCGAAGGAAGGCGAACTAGTTTCTCGCCAATTCTGCCTATGTACTCTGACTTTGCCTTGGCAATAACTCTTTTGAAGGACCTGGAGGCGAAGTTATACTTCTTTTTAAGTGTGCTGGTGTTTACATCCCGAGTCGCCGAAGGCGCAGCCCAGGCTTGATAACACTCATGCTTACTGCGTAATGCAGTCTTACAGGAGCGACCAAACCAAGGCTGAAATCTGCCTCCGATGGGTACCACAGATGATGGAATAAATGGTTCCATTCCCTGTAGCACCACATCAGTGACAGAGTCAGCAACAGCGCTGGGATCATCCGGCGAGAAGCAAACCCGCCCCAATGGATAGGATGCAAAGAAAGACCGCATTCCGTCCCAATCCGCCGATCTGTAATGCCAAACACAGCGGCAAACTGCAGAACGCAACCGCGGGAAGGGAGCGTGAGTGGCACCATACTCCGGATCAGACAATGGTCCGAAGAGCCGAGAGGGGCATCGACGGAAACCTGATATCCGTCCGGATGAGAGGTCAGCAGAAGGTCCCATAGGGAAGGTGTATGTTCCTCCACATCTGTAATCCGCGTATGCGAAGTAACCAGTTGTGTCAGACCATATGCCAAGGCGAAGTCATAAACAGATCTCCCCGCATGATCGGTTAAGCGTGAACCGAGCCATTGGGCATGGTGGGCGTTAAAATCGCCAAGGATCACGATCTCTGCGGATGGGACCTGTTGTAGCAAGGAATCTGTAGCCATTTGGACGTGGTCGATGAGTCGGTCTGTTTCGGCATTACCGCTATGGGATCTATAGAGGCACCCGTAGACGCGCGGATGGTCGTCGCTGTCTACGCGAAGCCAAAGGATGGACAGGTCCGAACCTTCAAGACTGCCGAGGCGTGGAGAACAGATGCCCTCTCTGACATACACGCAAACTCCAGCCCGAGGCACAAAGGAGTGCTCCAATTTGTACCCCGGGTAGGAGAGATACGAAATATCAGCTGGAGAGGAAACCTGCGTCTCGGTCAGAAAGAGCAAGGCCGGCTTCGCCGTCTCGAGATGGTAGTGGACGGCGTTTAGGTTAGAGTGAAGTCTCCTGATGTTGCAGAAATTCACGAATAGCGTACGCGGGGCAGCCTGAGCACCCACGCTCAGGATTGGAATAACATGGTCGTGGATACTCAGCGAGGGATTCTCCAGGGGTACTGGTACCCTCCTGGGGTAGTCTATCGTCTAATTCCGCTACCATGTTGATGGGGGGGGGGGAGGAATTGGGCCTCCGGCCACCTGCACTCACCAGACGAAACGCAGAAGCAGAGCTTCTACTTCACGCCGGTATTCTGTGAGGTCGTGGTACCAACCCGGCTCGAGCCGGCCCATACGTGCAACAGCAAAACTGCTGCGTGGCTCTACCACCGTTAAATTTAAAATAGTTATAATTATTAATTCAGTAAAAACTTAACTTGTTCGTGTTTTGTTTTTGTTAGTTGTTAGTTAGTTTGTAGTATGTGAAATATGATAACGTGCTATGAAATGAAAAAAAAATAGTAACATTTTTGTATTCTAATGTGTTGATGAGTGTTGCAATTCACTCCAAATTTTATGTAGTCGACAAAATTACGGTTTGATGACGAGAGGTTCGTAGAAGTATTTACAACAATGATCAATGAGGACGAGATGTCGTGACGGCTAATTGGACACGGTCAGGTGCGGCTGGGCCCTGGTAAGTTGGAGGCTACACCGCTACAGCCTGCAACTTATCGGCGGATCTTGCGGCAAGACAACTCAAGCGGCCGCCGAACACATCGTGTTTTGGCGTGACGAATGGACACCGCACGCTTTCTTAGCTTTCGATCCTCTCGTGAGCCACGTCCGCGAATATCTATCCGAATGAGACGATTAAATGACCGTTTCAATTGGTGTGATGCTGTTTTTGCAATGTGTGAGATTTTCATACAGTTACCTTTTATATTTGCAAAGTATGTAGTGGCCTACGCCTCTGCATGCAGTTGCCTTTTGCAATGCGTAGATCTTGCGCAGTTGCCTCCTACCCTTTAGAATATGTGGTACGATCATTCTCTCCTCATACTAGTTGCCATTTTTGCAGTGTGTAATGGTTTGTGAGTGCCATATCACACAGTTGCCGTTGCTTATGACAATGGATGGCAAACTTTAGAAGTTCGGAATTCTATGGATCGCAATACATTTATCTTCATTTCTTTTAAATGTTTATTTTGCAAAGCAGATTATTTATTTGTTTCATGCACCTGGAACTTTTTACATCTATTCCAATCTTAAATTAATTTAGTCATCTATTTTATGAAATCAATGTTGGATGTACTTGAGTGCGTGCTTGTGCATCTAACGTAGTTGTTTCCATGTCTTTTGCTTTGACTGTAGTGTACTATAAAATTTACATTAAAACTAATTGGAGTAAAATCCAATATGAAAAAGGTTTCAGGTACTAATTAATGCTAACTTTGTGGCGACTTTATAATATTCAACAGCCACTGGGAGGTATGCAAACTTGGTGCCTATGCCTACAGTGTTGAAGTCTGGACAGCTCGCTGACGCTGGCGCGATTGTAAGCATGGCGACTCACTGGCACTGGTGTGGTGAAACAGCGTAACCGCTCGCTGGAGCGCGTTTAGCTGGGTGCACTGTGTCTTCAGTGGATAGTACCGATATCCGCCGTGTGCAGTGTGTTCCTCAGAGAAGATTGTTTTATCTGTGACGTGCGTAAAACTCTTGTGGGAAACGTTGTATCTATACTAAAAATTGATTGGGACGATGTTTTCAATTCTGTAAAATCTTAACCTACTTTAGCCTCCACACGAGGTGGGTGCTTGCCCCATGCTTACTTTGAGGGTGAGTAGTTACAAACGTATCAGAAATAGCTAACGTAGTACTTCCTTTCTGAAAGAGTAATATTGAGATACGGTAACCATACGTGTATGGTTACCGTATGTCGTGTCTAGCTCAAGTTATGCTAACGTCGTGCTATGGCGTAGACGTTAAGTTATGCTAACGTTTGTGCCTATGACTTAATTAGTTATTATTTTGCTATGTTATGCTAACGTAGTGCCTATGACTTAATCAGCTATTTTAACTGACTTCAAGAAAGAAGGAGGTTCTCCATTCGACTGTTTGTTATGTGTGTTACCTCAGACCTTTTTTCTTGGTGAGCCAATTTTCATAATTCTTCTTTTTTTGTTTCATAGCTGGTGCTTTTCATGTGGTCTCATTTAAATTTGAGCAAGATCTGACCAGTAGTTTTTGAGTTATTCTTAATAATGCGTATTTAATTGGCTTTTAATTTCAATTTTATTTATATTGAAGTCGGTTGTACAAAATTTTTAACTTTACCACTTGTGTTAAATTATGCGAACGTAGTGCCTATTACTATACTCTGACGACACGTTGTGCTAACGTAGAGCCATTGCCAAGCGCGTCGCCTGTGACCTATGTGGTGCCTGTATCCCCCATGCCGTTGATGGGGACTAATATTTAAATTTAAATGGAGCCTTAGGACGGACTAGTACCGTGTTGAGAATGAGGGTAAAAATAAAAGGAAATACGAACAAATGAAAGTTGAATAGTAATCTCACACTTGTTTTAGCAGTATAAAGTATCGCACAGGCGTCTAAGAGGCATCAGCCTGTAGTTCTAAGAGTCCCACTGTCGTTACAATGCCCGTTGGGGTATTCTACTAATGTAAGCAAGGAAGTTCGTGTTGCTGAGAGGCTGCTCTGTGATACATTGAGATGGGTAGTAATGGTGTTGGTTTGCATACATTGGTATTATCATGTAATTGGGGTCCTGAGAGTAAGCCGGGTTTATTACCGAGTAGTGTTTTTTTATTTAAATAATTTTGGGAACGATTTCTAACATCAGTAGTGGAATAGTTTCTTACAGTATACATTTTGTATTTATTAATTAAGGACTTTGTATGGTGTGCACATAAATACATATTATTATTATTGTGGGGTATTTGTATAGATCTCTCATCTGGTTTAGCTGTGCTTATATATAATTGTAAATGAAAATGAGAAATTTAGATATATGTGTGTGTATTTCTCATTCTCATGTTCAGTAAAATAAATTAAATGCATGAGGATACATAAATAAAAACACAACCAGATGGAAGCCCTTGGCAGGGGAGACCAAACGGCCTGGGTGCTATCAGAAATACCGACTTCTGCATCTGAGCCCGGAGCGGTCCGTCCCGGAGTCCCAGTCACCTCAGATGACCTGAGGGGCTGAATGAGATTAGCCCGTTCGCAGAAACGACCACAGGAATAATTTCGGTCGGCAGACCACCCCATATATCAATCACCTCGTGAACCAGGTTATATTTTGTCTGCTTATCTATTAAGAATATAAGAAATGGTAATGTTTGAGGACGTTATAACGTCATAGTTGCGTTTAGCCACCTTGCCAATGACCGCGTCTATGAGAATTGGTTCCTTGGTTCCACGACGACCGCCCCGACATCCATTTTGAGCGCACGACAGTACCTGATTTAAGTTCAGGTGATTTAATTCTCGCGCTCAAAATGGATGTTAGTGTTTTGTATATGGTAGGTAGACACGTTATGGGGCGGTATTTGCTTAGGTCTGTAGTATCTTTATCTTTAGGAATTTAATGAGTAATCCCAGTAGTTAAGAGGCTCGGGAGCGACTTCTGGTCGAGAGCCTCTTGAAACTGTCTGGAATATAACACACTACGAACCTCTTCAGCCAGTATTGATGCAGTCCGTCGAGCCCCGGACTTTTCCAGTTCGGGGCCCTTCGGACCGCCTCAGCTAGGTCGTCCGGTGTTATAGTGACTGAGTCCATGGGTGTAACATTCGCACACTGACTCGTCACAACTTCCGTCTAAGGGCCCTCGCTGAGGTTTACAGGTTCCTACCAGAGGCCGCGCCAGAATGCGATATTGTCTGCCTGATTATCACATACCATTGACCGCCCCAATTATTTATAGAGCCTCTTCTGATCAATCTGAAAGAGACAATTCTCGATGAACCATGTCGACCTCTCGGTATATCGCCGAATCAGCTTCCTCCAAGCAGCGATTTTCTGCTTCAGGTCGTCTTAGCGCTTTGTATTTTTTGTGTTAGATCCGTCTGGGACAAACCGATATTTGTCCCAGCAAACGCCATCCTGACGGTGCGCACAATTTCACACTTCAATATGTGATAACAGATCTATGGCTAAAGGAACCGCATCCCCAGCTATAGCTGGTTCCATAGATATAATAAAAGAAGACTCTTTTTAATATTTCTATGCCTGGTTCATTCGGTGAGAGAATAACATCATGTCGTAGTCGTTCGAGTTCGACATCATTAAGTATTTTCTTTTTTAATTATTTCTCAAATATTTTATTGGTATAATTTTTTTTATTTTCGAGTATTTAAATAGTTTTATTAATAGTTTAATTAATAATACAATTACTATTATTAACAAATGTGAGTCATTACTCGTATGAATCATTGTCCCGACTACAAAATATCCTCGATTATAAACCAATGTGCAAATGCATCGTCACCCCCCCCCCCCCTCCCCCAAAGTATTAAGATGAACTTCCTTATTGACAATAAAAGGAGGCTCCAGTTCTCGTTACAAGCTTAGTATTTTTGTATGAGACACCTCAACCGCAACTTAACAGGCCATGTTATAAGTAATTTAATTTTAAAATGCGTCTATTAAACTTAAAAACACAAAAATATTATCATCGCATATAATTTCCCTATAAGTCACTGCGGGTTACTGCTTAATTATGATAAAGCGCCCGCAGACAACGCCCCGCACACTTAAGCACCCTTCTCGCAGCACTGATTTAAAACGTGTTACTTCTTTTTATTCCCTTAAATAAAAAATCAGCTGAAAGAGATACAGTTGAAACCTCCAGATATATACCAGCAGCATTCAAATAAGAAGTACTCGTAGAAGAAATGTCTTAAACGGACTGTTAAAATTGTTTTAGACGAAAATTGGTTTAGACGCATGAACTTTTTTTTTAGTTTCGCAAAACAATCTGAGTGTCCCAAGTAACAAAGACCTTTTCTAAAATTCCGCAGTAAGCATGTCATTCCTTAAAACGGTATCTAGGCTAACCAAGAATGCCTACAAAGCCCATTCACCAACGCTATGTCCCGTCATCGAACTGTAATATTTAGGTTCAATATTGTCGGATGTCTTTCCGCAATCACAAAAACAAAAGTACTTTTGATAAAAAGTGATTCACATTACGTATTCACTAAAAACAAACATGTTTATATATTTCACATTCCATTCCAATCCATTGCCTTCCATTCCATTTGATTCAATTCCATTTTATGCCATTCCATTCTATTCCATTTCATTCTTTGTTTATACCGCTCTAGAAGAATTTGATCGTGGAAAAGTGTTTGTAGAATCCGATCACCATCCAAAAAACTATACCATTAAATATAGTACGCGGTATGATTGATCACATAATTGAAGTTCTCGCACCTATTGAAGTTCATTACACTTGCAAAGATTCGAAATGTAAGTATTTGGATGGCTCATTGCCATTTCCCAAGATATACAATCATTATGAAGAGTGGTTTGATTCAAATGTTTATTCTGGCATAGCGTCTAATGTACGACAATATCGTGATATTGTAAATAAAGAATAAAATATTGCCTTTCATAAGCCCAAAAAAGACTGATGCGAAAAATGTCACACATTTGGAAATAAAACACAGACTACCGAAGAAGAAATACAAAAACAAAGATATCATTTATAAGAAAAGGAAACAGCTAGAAAATTTAAAAAAATAATACAAGGAATTCGCAATGCAAATAAATAGATTTTAGCGTGTAATTTTGATTTAAAGAAATTTTAAATGTACATTCTATTGTAAAAGAAAATCGTCCATGTAAAATTTTACGATTTTTGATATGGTATCTTTACAAGGTTTGCTATTCTTGGCATCAACAGACAGAAAAGTCAGTAAAAGGGGAGAACTAATTTGTAAGCTGTGTTTATAAATTTATTGAAATCACAATACCCAAAGGTATAAAAGAGTATCGTTTCTGGTCTGACAATTGTGGAGGGTAGAATTGAAACAGAGTAGTATTTTTAATGTATATGTATTTTATGTATGTATGCAACAAATTTTTAATATAAGTATTATTGATCGTTTTCTTGTCGTTAATCATATCCAAAACGTAGGGGACAGCATGCATGCCTTGATTGAGAGAGAGACTAAATATACTATTTCTACCCCAGACCTAAAACAGTCATTGAAGTGTCACAGGCATTGATTCTTGATTTTAATACATATTTCAAGCACTGCAATCATTGGACAACTACTAGCAACGGAACTAAAATGCCATGAGCAATGTAAGTAAATTTAAAATACAAGGATATGACAACTTTAAAATTATATTTAAGTACAACTATGAAGACGATGCTTTTAAATGGATTAACTGCATGAATAAACCGAAAAATACACGAAACAAAAAGGAAAAGGTGGATCTGCTTTTAGTCAGTACTTATGAAAAACCCCTACCAATTGACAAAAATAAACACAAAGACCTTATGGATCTTGGTAAAAGTCTCGTCAGATACCAAAAGAATATCACTTACATATTTTATAATAAGTCTGATTACAGGCAATAATATAATAATCATGAGTCTAACTGTGATTAAAAGAACCTGATACATCTAATCAGATATTGTTTTGTCGTGAAAATATTATATTTTAATAAAACAGATACCTATAAAAAATTTATTGGATTAAGAAGTGGAATAAGATGTTAATTAGTTTTAATGCTAAAGAAAAATAAAATTTGTTTTCCACCTTAATGCGTGGTGTATTAAGCATTGTTTATGGAAGGTACATATACTTTACCTGCTTGATTATGAATTGAATTGGTATTAATAAATAATGAATAACAAGAAATAAAGTGACTTTCTTTTATTTGAAAAATAAACAAGCTAAAAGCTTGATTGTTTTTTAGATATATCAATTTACTGCTACTCCATCAAACCAATTTTGGACATTAAAATCAGTGTATAATGAGTCAACTAATTAATTATAGTTTATACTGTAGATACAATCTCAGTAAAATAATCCCAGAAAATTAAATATAATTCTGTATTTGTGTTTTTATAAACCTAATATTTTTCCTCGAGATATGGTAAATACATTGTAAACGAGTGTATGTGCAGTTAGCTCATTATAGGCCATAGTTTATCTGATGTTTACTAAGTCAATTACATTATCTTGGAAACTCACTAAAAATATGTCTACTCTTTTATTATCTAAGGGTCTCAAATCTTAAAATAATACAAATTTAAAAAATCAACATTCTAGGACCAACACTGAAAAAGTTATAAGCAATTAATCATTGACAGGTGCCCCTATAAAATTTGAAATATGTAGTTGACTAATTTACTTACGAGGTATCGGTATTAGATTTTAGGTGTTTGAAGTACTAAAACCAAACTAATTTAAACCCGCAACAATATTTTCAAAGACATACCGTCGCGCCGGCTCCGCTGCGCCGTAACCAAATGCTTAGCTACTGCAGTAAAGAGCCGTCATGATTTATTTTAATGTCAATTTCATCATCATTACGGACCTTGACAGGGGGACTACTAAAAAGGCCTCCTATAAAAAGAAATGTCACTTAACTCTGTTCTGACCCATCTGCATTAATCATACCCATGCATGTCTTACCAGGTCATCGTACCAATAATTATCGGAACGGTTCGCTTAGGTCCTTTATTGGTTCTCCGTTCTTGGAGCTGTTGTGCGAAATCAATTTGCAGAAATGTTAGAATTTAAATCAGTCTTATAACAATTTAAATCATGTCATTCTAGAGTTACAGAAAAACTAAACTTTGCATTTCGCCTTCGTCTGCAATAGGATTAAATATCTACATTTGCAGCAGATAGCAATTCTTATAAATTAACCACAAAGAGCTTTCTTGAGTGTTGACTTTTAAGCTTTACAAGTTTTATGAACAACAAAAATTTCGTAATTAATTCATTTAAGTAATTATATTCACTACATAAATATGCAATTCATCTTCATTAAACTTGGTACTGTCGCCGTCATAAATCACAGCTAGATCCATTAGTGACTGCGATTACGTCTAAGTAACGGACGTTTTGATTACCGCTGAAGTAAAAATACTTTGGAAATGCATGTTCACTTTAAATATAAGTCAAATTCATCACAATCATTACGGCCGTAACTATCAAATAGCTAACATATACAAGTACAAATGTAGGATGAATTTAAACTATTTAATGGGACTTAAAAAAAAAAACTTTACACTTGGAGCCAAGATGCAGCTATATTATGCTTGTAACACAAATGGGTCAACTTGACCGAGAAATTACCACGGTCTCGTAGAATACCAGCGTAAAATAGCAGTTGAATGCTGATGTGTTTTCTATAGTGAATGTAGTGAATATACGAGTACTCCGCCTTTTTACTGCAAATGAGGCATTCCATCTAAGTCCTAATGGTCACAACGTATCTGCGTTTTGTTTCTAATTGAAGATAACTGATGATGTCTATGGGCTACAGCATTCCTTGCCATCATGTGAACACTTTTGTCATCATTATTCAATAAAAAAGCCATACTAAATGAAAACATGGAACTAACAAAATTCACTAAACAGTGGATAATATTAAAGAACAACTTATACTAACTAAACTTCAGACTTCCAAGAAATGCTTTTTCTTTCGTAAGGAAACACGTTTCAAATTGTAATTTTATTTTGCAACAACACGAACACTGAAGCGATCTTGTTTGTTATCCAAACCAACTTAAATAGTTTCTGAAAATATTTGTAGTTTGCGTGTAAGTGTCTGAATAAAATATTAAAGCATTCCTCCTGAGGTAGCATAAAATTGGACACACTTCCTTGCTTTCTTAATTACCGTTACATTTTTTAGTTAAATTTGATAAAAATAAAAAGTATTTTACGACCTGCGTTGGTGGTACCACCCTCTTACCTATTTTTGTCGCCAAGCACCAGGGCCTGCACTGATGTGTTTCTGTCTAAAGGATACAGACTATTTTATACGTATTAGAACCATGGTGCTGTTGAATTAAGAATATGGTTGTACCACAATATGTCGGCTCGACCGGGGAAAGACCACGCTTTCACAGAATACCAGCGTAAAATAGCAGCTTAATGCTGCTGTGTTTTGTACGGTTACTGTAGAGACCGGATACCGTTTTTACTTAGTCCTCAGGGCTAACAACTAATCTATACTTTCATTCTTAATCGAGAATAGATGTAGATGTATATGGACTACAGCATTCACTTACATTTAGGTGGACAGTATACTCGTTTTTTACCTATATTCAATTTAAAAAAAAAAACTAAAATAAATAGAGAGTCAGTATAATTAGACACTATGAGGTTTCCTGGTACTCTATAAAAATTAAAAATATTATACACAAGAGTTTGAGTACAAAATTTGAATAAGTCCTTCCGGTTAGGTACCAACCTTTTGACTGTTTCTGTTGCAAGGCAGCAGTGCGTGCAATGCTGTTTTCCTATTTGTAGGTTTTAGAGATCAGTACAATTAAAGTTCCTTCTACGCCTTCATGGTGGCAATACATCCATAGCCTTCTTTGTTTGGAGTTGGTTGTAGGTGTCTATGGGCTCCCCGGTTGCGTTCCGTACGGATATCCCGGGGCCCCTTATATACGCTGATGGTGACAACCGTGGGGTTTTCGTCGGTAGGAGTCCGGCATAACCTTTCTGTTGCCAACCCCCCCCCCCCCACGCCCCCGCAGCAGAAGGTATCCATGAGGATAGACCCACGATAAAAAGGTGTCTATGGGCTGCAATACACATTTATAGTAAGGCGAATATAAAGTTAGTTTATAGCGTCAATTTTATAAAAATATATATGACTTCATTTTTGGGGATGCCATTTATCAACCTGCACGATATGACACTGGAAGTCTAAATTTTATGGACTGTTATGGGAATATCATTATCATTAATAAATTATTATGCACAGTTGATAGTATCGCACTGATGCTGCATTAACAAACCCCCCAGCCCTGATAGTAAACAAAAAAATAAAGTTGCAGCCCATATTCGTCTCACTACTGAGCACAAGTCTCCTCTCATTTCTGATGACTATTTTCGTGTGCTGTAAAAAATAAATAAATAATTATTTTACTTACTTTATTTTACCATTTTTGATGTAGCATAAGCAGCTTTGAAAAGGTCGCACTCGGAAATTACGTCGTTGTCTCAACTCTATTATTATATAACTCGTTTTATTATTTTCTCGTATATTACTTTCATATAAAGGGTAAGTCAGTCTATTGTCCGAGCAGTAAACGAAGCATATAAGTTAGCAAATTACCGGTGTTTTATTCTAATTGGAAGTAAAGACTAGAAATGAGTTGGGGGGTGACTCGAACTTTAGGCCTAATCAGTTTGAATAGCCTATCACGTAGAGGATGTCATGGGAGCCATGGTTGAATTGTTGAATTGGTTGAATAGGTACAAAAAGTTCTGATTACACTCCTACGGGGCCAAAGAGGCCAAAAACCAAACGTTTTAAAACTCTTATTTCGGCTATAACTCTGCCTTCTTTGAAGGTTCTAACAGTCTTTACTTCCCGCATCCCACTTGCTTGTGCTTGTTCTAAATAATATCACAAATATAACACGGTTTTGGATCGATTAGTCCGCTACGCTGGTTATATTATTTTTATTTCCCTTATACATGCACGGTGTTTTCCTTTACCGACGAGCTCATAGTAATTAACAAATTCATTGCGCCCGACGGAGATCGAACCATACGAAACACAGCATCAATAAACTGCTATTTTACGCTGGTTTCTGTGAGAGCGTAGTCCTACCCGGGTCGAGCAAACTCATTTGTGCTACAACCACAATGGAGCTGCAACGTGGTTCTACCACATAAAAATGATGCTTATTCCTTTTCAGCCTATTATGAGAACTCAGTGAACATCACATTATAACAAAATCATAGGCGTTGATTTAGAACCTCGTTTCATTCGCTGTTATTGCTTAAATACGCAACGTATTACAACACTGTGTTACATATTTAAGCTTCAAAGTCTGACCCGCGATTTATCACAAACACGTCTAGTGACAGTTGCATAATTAAGTATTACCTTACCATCTACACATATTTGGAACTGATACAGTACTTTACCTACATATCTTTAGTTCCGCCATTTTTGCCACATTACCTTATTAAATGGGTAAGGTTTAGAATCAAGCCGCCTGATTTGGGGATGGGGGGTGGTGGGAGGAGGGGGGAAGGGAGTTGTAGAGTCACCCCCTACTTCCATTTCCTGCCGGACGTGCTAAGTATTTTTTTTTAATTTTTAAAAATCTCATTTGGAGGTTACGTTTTCGTAATGTTTTTGACAATTATTACAGGAGTCGCAGAAAGGAATAATAATACGCCTAATTCTTATTTGTTTCCTTTAAGCGTCTCCCACACTGAAGCGGCTTGCGGTGGCGGATAACCGCGAGCCGCAGCTCCAGCCGCTGCAACCACACACCACCGTGGCTGGAGTGGCGGCCCGAAGCGCCATTCGCTGTGGTGTCTGTGCTACGATCAGACGTCAGTAAACATGACAAACCGTGACGAAGTCTTATTATATTCAGCAATATTATCAAATATTTTGTTTTTAATCCTAATGCTTTTGTGATCACGATGCGAATTATCATAAAGTACTGGAAAATTTTGCACTGTTTCTGTTAAATTCTTTGAATATAGCACTATTTTTTACGCGGTACACGCGGCCTGTTGTAAAAATTTGCAAGTGACCGCGCTGCGGCCACCGACTAACCACGTACTCGCTAACACACACGTGGTGGCGGAAGGGGCGGAGCATGTGGCCGCGGCCAGCCGCTTGCAGGCCGCGTCATGGCCGCATGAGTTTGCAGACTCACTCACATTGCAAGCGAATACAACTGGCCGCCACCGCGGCCGCCACCGCGGCCGCCACCGCGGCCGCCACCGCGGCCGCCACCACGGCCGCCACCGCGGCCGCCACCGCGGCCGCCACCGCGGCCGCCACCGCGGCCGCCACCGCAAGCCGCTTCTGTGTGGGAGACGCTTTACTAATTTTACAGCACGAAAAGCACCTCAATCATTATTGCAATCGTTTAAATAATATCGCACAATGGTGGTAACTTATCCCTACTACCTATCAAAACTGAACGTAGCAACAGTTTGAATGTGTAAGAATTATACAATCCAAATACTTAATTACAATATGAAAATAAGTTAAACACTGTTATAAAAATTACTAATGAGTGAATTAATTACGAATGTTTAGAAGATGAAATTACTTTTATAACATTCTTAGTAAATATCTTGATTTCTAAATTAGAAATAAACAGAAAATTACCAATGATAATTATCATTACAATACAGTGACTTTTAATCTATTTTATGTTTGATAATTAAAAAATAATATAATAAAACAAGACGATAATTATACAAATATTCCTTATAACGATTTATGATACAAATGATGTAACAATCACTGATAACACAATATAAACCTGATTAAACTTTGTGGGGGCAAATAGTTGGGGAGGCTAGCCCAACGCCACTCAACGTGGCACACTCGAGGGAAGCTCGGTCGACGGAGCCCCGTTTTGCGGGGCTCCTATTTCTGGATGGTTTATAAAAAAATAACCACGAAGGGGATGGAAGGATCTGTTCGCTTGCTCCGCTCGCTCACTCGACCCCGCCATCCCCTTCTAACCTAACCAGCCCGAGTCGGGGTGCCCCAAGTCCCGAGCTCGCTTCGCTCGCTCTTGCACCAAATAAAACACCAAAATGTTAACTTTTATAATTATTTTAATAAGTAAAGATATTTTATAACTTCCATCATTTCCAAAAACATCGTATAATAGCAAGCAATCGGTCTCCAGAGGGGTAGCGAAGTCGTCTAAAAATAGAAGGCAGATAATAACAATAAGGAGCACATTCACGTAAACTCGGAACCACCGGAATGACGCTTATGATGCGAGTCGCAAAGTCGAGTATAAACGTAGTGATTATATTCTCTTTGGTCGAGTATAAACGTAGTGATTATATTCTCTTTGGTCGAGTATATCTGTTACTGATTACTGTCAATGTCAAAAGTTCCGTTTCAGGTATTAATTAGTGATTTATGAATATTTTTAGAAAATTATATTTAACATTTCGACGCAGCTCCGGCAGCTAAAGTTGCATGGGGGCGCTTGAGATAAGCCTTCTTGACCCACCACAGTGACAGACTCCTCAAATTCAGGCGACTTGATTCTAAACCCAACCCTATTATATATTTTCGAACTTAAATTAGCTATATTAATTTAAAATATTATGTAAAATAAATATAATACCTGGGGG
Organism: Parnassius mnemosyne; assembly: GCA_963668995.1. Taxonomy (NCBI): domain Eukaryota; kingdom Metazoa; phylum Arthropoda; class Insecta; order Lepidoptera; family Papilionidae; genus Parnassius; species Parnassius mnemosyne. The sequence goes on along the minus strand of CAVLGL010000046.1, from coordinate 13,243,585 downwards.
TTACATTTATGCCCTATACGTGGTGGTTAGAATTCATATAGGTACATAAACACTCACGCCTGTCTCTCAGAGGGGTTGGCAGAGACTATAAACTTTCATTAGACACGATCCTGACACACCTCTCTCGCCTCCTTCACACCCACATACTTACGCATACATGATCGTTAGTAGTCTTAATTTAACCCATCTTCAATTTATCGCCAATTTGATTGATCCACAAATTCCAACACATTCATTTAATCCCACAATAGAACTAATTTCAAGTACAATCGCAATAAGTTTTTTTTCTTAATATAAATAAGAAGTTGTTGAACACGTTTAAGATGCGTAGCATCATATTAGTCTGTGCGTTCAAGCAAACCATAGTATATTGGCATCACAGCTAGGGATTTTGTCTTGTTTAATAATTAACCGGTAACCGTTAGCCACGAAATCGTTTGCCGTTCCTGCGTGTGCAATTATCAGGCGTTGTCCTTTACCTTCGGACACTTTGGTACAGGAATAGTGTGGTTCACATTAAGCAACGTCTCATCCACAAATACGAGTTTATCCCAATTTGAAACATGTTTAGCTTTTCTCAAAAAGTTCACCCGGGCCGAGGCAATATCTGTGCGCTCCATTCTTATTTTTCTTTTATCGCATTTTTTATAAGCAAAGCCATATTTGTGTAGTATGGTGGCCAATGACTGCAAACTGCTTTTAAATAAAGAACTCGTACTAATTACATATTGGCTGACTGACAGAAAGATGACAGGCTGTAGTGTTGCCACAATCTTGGAGTCAATAGATACTATTTTTAATTTCCATTTTTTCCAGAATAACAGCAGACAATATAGGGCTGTTACGCAATCAGTACCTTTAATAGAACATATTTTGCCAAAAAACATCCAATTCCAATATATATTTACGTGGTTTTATATATTCGATTTATTTCAAAACCGATTTTGATAGTCTTGTGGTTGTTCGTTATGGTTTTGCATGGCACATCACTATCGTAAGTGGGCGGCACCCATCCATGAAGTACAACAATATCTGTATGACAGTTTATCTAAAAAAACACAAAACCTCATAGGCGTGAGCTTTCAAAATTATCAAGCTAAATTTGACGGAGTGTAGTAGTGATAATACGACGTAACCGCTTGTACGTGTGCTCTCGGCAACACCGTTTCTCGTACAAAATATGGTTGACAGCCATTGTATTGTGTATTATAGTATTCTTTGGTATTTATATTCTATGCTATAATATGCATAGACTTAGAATATACTAGCGTATAGACGACCTGACATCCCGAAAACGCGTGACTAATTTTGATTTTTCATTGTGTGGGAGAGCTAGTGATGTACATTTTACTTACAAATACTATCGATAAATGATTGTTAAAGAAGCAGTAAAAAGATTTTAAGAATAGTTTAGTGCACGAAAATGAATAACTTCAAAAGTTAACTTCATTTTTAGTTCTAAAATAATTAAAAAATATTCATATAACATGTTCCTGGGAATAAGCTGAACCTATCTGCCTTTTGTTGGATTTTAATTCAAATGTAAACAATCCCAGGTGACTTTACCGATAAACTTAAAAAAACTCCCCAATAATCAGATCGGATAGTCGTATTTTAGAGTTATGATCATTGCAGAAAAATATTTACTGCCATGTGCAATTTCCCCGGAATTTCTTTTTTAACATATTGTTAATATAAATAGGTAGACACATAACTAAGTAAATACCTATTTATATTTTATAAAATGTTTTGATGCGGAAATTATAAGGGCTGCTTTATTTTTCATATTAGTATTACTTTTGATAATTACAAACATTTAGTAATTAATAATTAAATATATTATAGCATTTTATTTTAACGTTCGACTTAAATATGAATGTAAACTTAATAATTCAAGTAAGGAAATGCAATGTTTGTTTCCAATATGTTTATGACGCTTCATCATGCTTCATGTTTATATTCTTTCATATGTCCCTAAATAAAGTAATAGTAAAGTTATAATTATTTTAGCTGCATGAATTTAAAAAACGTAATGATCTTAACAGAGTCTCTATTCTCTCAATCTCGGTATGTTAAAAAAATGGTCACTCATTCATGGACTGACCGCGGCAAGTGCAACTTAACCTCGCAGATCTATTTATCCACGCAGCTTTTACTTAACCACGAGTTCCTCTTATCTACGACTAACGCTATAGGCGATGACCCATGCTATTTAAACCCTTGACATTATGTCGTCAGCCATCAAGTATGAATCGGGCATCGAGCGTTGTGAGTATTAAATACTATGGAATTTATAATATCCTGGCATATTGAACCGCGCGTCTCATGCGCGCTTCCAGAGCATTACTCAATATATCTAACTACACCAAAAGTTTTCTTATTGTGACTTGGGAATATAATCCGAAGCTCCACGCAACCCCTTGGGGGAAAAAAGCGTGATGCTAGGAGTATTGTACAAGTGTGATCGTGAGATGCGGGTGGTGAAGTAAGGTTATACATTTTTTTGGCTGATAAATAGATAAATTTTTGAAGTCTTATTATAACAATATTTGTCTATAGTAGTCTAGTAATAATGTTTTATCATAGCTTACTGGTACAAATAATGTAGACATGGCGTCTTTTAATAAAATTGTTTTTATTCTACTTTTTCTTTTATACTTCTCAAGTAAATGTTTGCTGCAAATTGTTGAGTTTTTCTTTTGATTCCAACCCGTCCAATTAGCCATAATCATATTTGCCGTGTAGTAGCGGTTAAAAATATCCACTACCCAGATCTTCCCGTGGGTAGTCGTAAGAGGCGACACAGGTAAACAGGCAGAAAATGAGCAGCAGCATCTTCCTAACAACAGCAAAATTACAATAAAAAAACTGTGGTTACCAACCCGCTCGCCAAGCGTGGCAAATATGGCAAATATCCCCCATGATATGAAAGTTACGAAGAGACGGCCCTCAGTCCTCGGCGGCCCCACTATTCTTGGCTACGGTGGCAAACATGGTAACGGCGGGGCAAGGGGTGCTACGAATCTCCGGTGGAGGTTCGGCTGCCACCTAAAACGACTCGACCTGGCAACTTACAACAAACGCTTCCTGAGGACTGACGAGAAGATCCTGCAGCTGGGAGAAGAGATAATTTGTTTATATTAACGTGGATTTTAAATGATTTATTTCTTTAATAACACTAATGATTTATGTACTTATTACTTTTTTAATATAAAAATACGAACTAAATTATAACTTAATATATTTTTAAGCTAAAAATAACACGGGAGCTGATATGAACTTGGCAAAGCGCCCTTTACGCCCTCGATGAAAAAACAAAATGCAGATGCATTGTCACCGCTGAGAACTGAGATGAAATTAATCGTTTCCAGTAAAAAAGGTCTCTACACTCACCATACGAAGAACAGCAGCGCTAAGCTGCTATTTTACGCTGGTTTCTGTGAGAGCAAGGTCCTACCCCAATCCAGCCGACCCAGTCAATTAGGAGAACTCAGTAAACATTTAAAAAATCTTAGGCGTTGAACTGAGAACCTTCTTGTTTTTGTGGTAGGTTAAAAGTGTGGATTATGCGTGTAAAACCTTTTCTGTAAAATAATTAACATACATAAAATAATACTATATTACATAAAATTATCGCTGCTACATTTTCGTGTAATCTGTCAGCATTATTTTTAAAATGAAAAAGCGTTTTTCATTTATAAAACTCTACGCCCTCTTGGAGTCTCGCAATAAAGTTGGGTAAAAAACAATGTGTTAATATTTCAACCTTTTCCAATAATCGACGTTAAATTGACCGCGGGCTATTTCTCAGTGAAAGGGAAATTTCGCCAAACGTTGAAGATCCTAATATAAACGTAGCGTATTTTAAGTTATCCAGTTAAGCAAAGTTTGGCGACGTCGTTATGACGCTTATAGCCCTTATTTTGTTTTAAATTTATAAAGATGATTTGCGTGTTTGCGAAAACACACGACCCACACGACTTTCACATTTATTTTTACGTAAAGGTACATAAAAAGTGATTGTAGCGTCAGATAAGCATAACAAACAATTTATACTTGATACTATAAGCTCTCACGTCTGATACCCAGTGCTCATCGGTTAACGATAATTTTAATTCGGCCCATCTTCAATATATCGACAACTTGGTCCATAAATATTTGTCTAGGGTATCCTTTGCCGACTCTGACACTTACACACATGTTGTTTTGTCACTCTTAATAAAATAAATAATAAATATATAGTTAGCTATATTTACTAGTTATAACATAGCCTCATAGGTAAAGAGCCTACACAGCAGCGACCCCGATACATTGCAGCGGCACGAGGCGCAACTCAGCAGAACGTGAGCATTGACGTCAACGGATGCAACCGGAGCTCTGCAATATACCTTTACCTTATTTTTACTGTAATAATTAAAATTCATTCTAGATCTAGCATCGATCTGATTCACTTATATTTTAGTTATAGTAATTATATTGTAATTTTTATATTATAATAAAGTATTTTAAACTAGTTTCGGTTTTTTTTGGGTCCTTCGGCTGCAGTTAACGTAATTGGCGCAGTCGGTAGGATACTCAAAAGTTAGTTAGGCTATCGTAGCTTTCAAGCTTTAAACGAGTATTCGAATCTACTACGGGTCAACTGCAAGCCAAGAGGATACATCAAGACATCGATCCCGAGAAAACCGAGATGAAATTTATGTAAGTACACCAGAATTTTATCTAGTGTTGCTTTCCTTTTCCTAGTGTAAATCTTTCCTGTCAAAATTTTCTATCCAAGGAAATCATCCCACTGTGACCCTACATCGCGTAGGCAGCCACGTAGAGAAAGTTTAGACTATAATAGAGATTTAAGTTGTTATTTAGAGTTAGATATAATTACCGAGGAATCAAAAATGGCCCACGACCCTGACACTATTTTCAAAGTTTTACGCCCAGTGCCAGAGTTTGACGGTAATCCTAATGTACTAACTAGGTTTATAAAATTATGTGACCAAATATGTGCTGCATATCTAAGTAATGAACCTGGCAGTGAACTATCGAACTTATGTTTGCTTAACGGTATATTAAATAAAATAACTGGACCCGCCGCGACTACTTTAAATTCAAATGGTATTCCTGAAAGCTGGCATGGCATTCGTACAGCTTTAATCAATAACTTTTCGGACCAAAGAGACGAAACGGCGCTCTATAATGACCTCTCATTAGCTACTCAGGGGAACAGCTCTCCCCAAGAATTTTATGCACGATGTCAGACACTGTTCAGCACTATCATGACGTATGTTACGCTTCATGAAACCTTGCCTACTACAATAGAAGCCAAACGTGTATTATATAAGAATCTAACGAAGCAAGCTTTCGTGCGCGGTTTAAAGGAGCCACTGGGCTCACGAATACGTTGCATGCGTCCTGATACCGTTGAAAAAGCCTTGGAGTTTGTACAGGAAGAACTGAATGTTATGTACTTGCAACAACGCGGTGAATCTTTCGCCGAGAGGAAACCTCAAGCACCTAAGCCTCTCCAACCTAGCTACATGACCTTACCTTTGCAAAAACCATTCAGTTTTCCTGCACCGATACCAATGCCCAATTTACAGCGACCTTTACATGTACCACAGCAGCAAGGTTTTAGGCCTAACGTGCCACCACAGTATAACATGCCTACGAGAACTCAACAAATGTTCCGCGCTTTGCCACCTAATTATAAACCCCATAGTAATACGTTTAGATTACCAAATAGGAATCCACCCCATGACTCAGGTCCGAAGCCTATGAGTGGGGTTAGCCATTACGTACCTAAACCAATGCCCCCGACAGGTCTGACCGGTCATGATTGGCGCAAATACGGTAACCCGCCGCCTTCAAATTACTTCAAAAGTAGGGAAATGAATTTTAACGAATGTGCTGATTACGATAGTTACTATTATCCTGAACACCAATACGACTATTACGACTATAATGATAATGACGACTATACCAATACTGTGGCCTATGACTATGACGACACACAGCATTACCAATACCATGACGCAACTGAGATAAATGATACAACGCAACAAGATAACATAGACTGCCAACCTTCTACAAGCAGTTCGCCTCAGGATTTTCAAAAGACTCGTTTTTCAAAAAAGCCAAAATAGAAGTTAACTTACATACGCAGAGACAGCTACCATACATATGTATTTCTAACCCTCCGTTAAAATTTCTTATCGATACCGGAGCGAATCAGTCCTTCATTAATCCGGAAGCTATACAAAAATATTTTCCACATATACCTTTAAATTATGATCCTTTCGAGGTAACGAATGTGCACAACTAGGAATAATTATTCGATAACTATTCCATGCTTTTCCGAATTCCAAGAGCCTGATAGTATTAAATTATATATTTATAAATTCCACGATTACTTCGATGGCCTTATTGGTCTTGACCTATTAGAGAAATGGGAAGCTAGAATAGATCTAAAGGATAGATTACTTGTAACACGATTAGCTTACAACCCCATCTTAATGTATAACTCTAGAAATGTTAATTTTTACGAGGACGTGATACCATCCCAATCTTCAAAATTAATAAAAGTACCTATTAATGTCCATGACGGAGAAGCCTTAGTTAGCGAACAATACATTTCTAATTGCGTGATAAACGAATGTCTAACATTAGTGTCAAATAACCGCGGTATTATAGAGGTATTTAACCCGACTCCGCACGATATAATTTTCTCCCTAGATCGTCCAATATGTGCTGAGACGTATAACATCGAGTCCTCTCACAACGTTCAACCACTCCCACATTACAAAGAAGTATTATCACGTTTACGCACCGATCATCTAAATGCCGAAGAACGCGCTAATTTAGAAAGATTATGTGCCAAATACGCCGACGTTTTTTATATAGAAGGCGAACAGATCACATTTACTAATAAAATAAAGCATAGCATCCGGACCACTGATGAGATACCGATATATACTAAAAGCTATCGGTACCCTTACGTTCATAGAGACGAAGTTAAGCAACAAATCAGTAAAATGCTAGAGCAAGGTATAATTCGTCCGTCAGAATCTGCATGGAGCTCTCCCATCTGGATAGTTCCTAAAAAGGTTGATGCTTCTGGCAAGACTAAATGGCGACTCGTAGTAGACTTTAGGAAGCTAAATGAAAAAACCATTAGTGATAAATACCCAATACCGAATATATCGGATGTACTAGATAAGTTAGGAAATTGCCAATATTTCACAACCTTGGATTTAGCCAGTGGATTTTACCAGGTCGAAATGAACCCTAGTGACATACCGAAAACAGCATTCAACGTTGAACATGGGCATTTCGAGTTCTTACGGATGCCCATGGGCCTGAAGAACTCGCCATCCACGTTTCAGCGTGTCATGGATAACGTGCTCCGTGACCTACAAAATACAGTTTGTCTCGTGTACTTAGACGATATTATTGTGTTCAGCACTTCCTTGCAAGAACACATGGTAAATCTTGAGAAAGTATTTCAGAAACTACGGGAATCCAACTTTAAAATACAAATGGATAAATCCGAGTTTCTTAAATTGGAAACCGCTTATTTAGGACATATAATTAGTAAAGATGGCATTAAGCCAAATCCTAGTAAAATATCAGCCATAGAAAAGTATCCATTACCCAAAACCGCAAAAGAGATTAAACAGTTTTTAGGCCTTATAGGTTATTATCGGAAGTTCATCCCAGACTTTGCTCGAATTACTAAACCTCTGACACAATGCCTAAAAAAGGGACGAAAAATAACTCTTGACACAGACTATATTAACTGCTTTGAAAAGTGCAAGACTCTCCTGACTAACGACCCAATCCTTCAATACCCTGACTTCAACAAAGAATTCATCCTGACCACTGACGCATCCAATGTAGCGATAGGAGCCATCCTATCTCAGGGACCCATAGGATCAGACAAACCTGTATGTTACGCTTCTAGAACTCTAAATGAGAGCGAAGTGAACTACAGCACTATAGAGAAAGAACTCCTTGCCATCGTGTGGGCAACCAAATACTTTAGACCCTACCTATTTGGCCGTACTTTTAAAATCTTAACTGATCATAAACCCCTTCAGTGGGTAATGAATCTTAAGGAACCGAACTCACGACTTACTAGGTGGAAATTAAAATTAAGCGAATACGATTTTTCTGTCATATATAAAAAAGGAAAAAATAACACCAATGCCGATGCGCTTTCCCGGGTGGAAATACATAACGAAGAATCGTGTTCTATGTTAGCTAACCCATCAGTAAAAACAGCCCCTAGCACTGGCTCGACTACCCAAACGGCCCACACAAGCCAAGAAAATCCGATCCTTGAAATTCCTATTACCGACGAACCTCTTAATAAATTCCACAGACAACTAATATTAACAATCGTAGGCGACATAAAAAGACGACCAATAGTGACCAAACCTTTTGATACACATACTCGAACAGCTGTACAGATTAGACAACCGGAAATGGAAGTAGACCTTGTCAACGCCATAAAAGAATACGTTAACCCAAAAGTCAAAACCGGACTATTAATTAACCCCCCTCTTTGCATGTATGACGTCATTTCAATCTTACAAGATAAATTCAGAAGCTCGTCTATGAATCTAGTATTAACTAAAGTTGAGGTCGAAAATATAAAAGAATATTTACAACAACAAGAAATAATAAAGAACTACCACGAAGGTAAAACTAACCATCGCGGTATCAACGAAAGTTTCCTGGCCCTTTCCAAACGATACTATTGGCCCAAAATGAGGGAACACATTACGAAATATATTAATGAATGTACCATATGTGGTCAGGCTAAGTACGATAGGAAACGTCTAAAACCTCAATTCAATATCGTTCCCCCCGCTACCAAACCTTTCGAGATTATCCATATGGACATGTTCACAGTACATAATGAAAAGTACCTCACATTTATAGACGTATTCTCCAAATATGCTCAAGCGTATCATTTAAGAGACGGAACAGCATTGAGCATTTTACAAAGCCTACTTACCTTCTGTACGCATCATGGTCTTCCTCTTTCTATTGTCACCGACAATGGGACCGAATTTACGAACCAGCTATTTACTGAGTTCGTACAATTACACAAAATTAACCATCATAGAACGTTAGCCCACTGTCCCAACGACAACGGTAACATAGAGCGGTTCCACTCGACTATACTGGAACATCTGCGAATCCTAAAACTACAAAAGAAAGACGAGCATGTAGTAAATCTAATGCCCTATGCTATCCTAGGATACAATAGTTCTGTACATAGTTTCACTAAATGTAGGCCTTACGATATTGTCAATGGACATTTCAACCCAAGAGACCCAATCGACATCGACTTGACAAAACATTTACTGCAGCAATACATACTAACACACCGAGACCGAATGAATACAGTGTATGAAATAATTAACGAACATTCTTTCTCCGAACGTTCAGCATTAATAAATAATCGGAATAAATCACGGGAACCAGAGGTTGAATACCAACCAAACCAACAAGTTTTCGTTTCCAACCCCCTAGCTAGCCGACAAAAATTAGCCCCACGTTACACCCATGATCATGTTCTAGCTGACTTACCAATACACATTTACACGTCTAGGAAACGCGGTCCGATAGGGAAGTCTAGACTTAAACGTGTACCTAAAACTGCCGATTTGTTACAGAACTCTAAAATTACTGACTGTACTGACCGTGCTGACGATCGAAGCCCAGGAGATAAAACTTGAATATCTTGAAGACGGACCAGGCCTACTACCATTTAGACTTGGACCAACGACTCTCATAACTCACTATCATACATTTCTTCAATATGTAAAACTTGACGACATCAGAGACAAAGTAACCTTATTGCAGGTACAGCTACAGAACTACAAGAACAGACTTGATAATGACACCAACTTACTGTACGAATTACAAATGGACTATCTTTCTAGCAAACTAGACAAAGTATTATTACAACTAAATAGCTTAGAGCCTAGTCGCACTAAGAGAGGTCTAGTAGACGGATTAGGCTCAGTGATCAAAAGCGTAACCGGTAATCTAGATTATTTAGATGCCGCGAAATATAATAATGCCATAAAAGTTTTAAAGGATAACCAAGATAGGATCGAATCTGAATTCAATAGTCACATTAGCATTAGTAAAGAGTGGATATTACAACATAATAGTGTGATATCCCAGATAATTGAAAACGAGAACAAAATTAACTCAACGCTTATCCAATTACTAGATAGAGCCGCTTATAAAGACAGTAGCCTCATCAAGTATGCTAAGTTTGCCCAACTACTAACAATTTTAACAGAAAATATTGATGATATGCTCAATGAGCTTAATAGGATAGAAAATATATTAGCATTTAGTCGTGCATCGAGCACCCACCATTCTACGTTAAGTGTTACGGTAATTAAGTCTATGTTAGTAAGATTAAGACAAATTTATGATAAGAAACATGTATTCAATTTAGAGACTAGCGAATATTACGATATCATTAAGTCAGGTTATTATTTTACAGAAAATCAAATAGTAATTGTTCTAAAATTCCCTGTTATTTCCAAAGACACCTTCGACCTATTCCGCTTATCCATTGTACCTAACAAAAACCACCAATCTATTATTCCACCCTATCCTTTAATAGCAACAAATAGAGAAAAATTCGTGTACATGGAGACAGAATGTCCGAAGTTGAGTAATCGGTACCTATGCGAAAAGGAAACGAACACCCAAATTCGAACACAATCCGACTGTATCCAGAACCTCATCATCAATCAGTCTATATCAAAATCCTGTAAGATAACCGACATTGCACTATCAAAAGAAGCCATGGAACGTCTTGACGACAAGCACTACACCATCTCTTTCCCTCAACCAACTAAAGTCCATACAGTATGCGGGCGTGAAGATATTACTACATTACAGGGTAGTTACTTAGCTACAATACCAATTAATTGCTTCCTGCGAACACAAGAATTCACCATCACCAATATTAACGATCAAGTAGAAGGCCATCCACTGAAACTAATGAAAATACCAATGGATATAAACACAAAAGGCAACCCAGCAGTACCACGAATCAGCCTTAATACAATTAACCTGAAAGGACTCCACGCAGCCCAGGACCAACTCATGATGCAACCACCACTTCATCTGAGAGAGATGGATCTCCCAACTTTATATCACACCACTATTCCCTTTTACGCCGTGTTATCAAGCATTGCAATATTCGCTATCATAATCTCAGTTCGTTATTACTACAAGACTAAGAAGCAAGAACAGATCCAGAATAGCACCCAACATAGCTATGAAAAGCCCGAAGAATCTGAAGTCAAAAAGGCATTACCAGCAACTTTTTCTCTCAAGGTTCTAAAATAGTTGCTGATCTGAGGGTGGAGGAGTTATAACATAGCCTCATAGGTAAAGAGCCTACACAGCAGCGACCCCGATACATTGCAGCGGTACGAGGCGCAACTCAGCAGAACGTGAGCATTGACGTCAACGGATGCAACCGGAGCTCTGCAATATACCTTTACCTTATTTTTACTGTAATAATTAAAATTCATTCTAGATCTAGCATCGATCTGATTCACTTATATTTTAGTTATAGTAATTATATTGTAATTTTTATATTATAATAAAGTATTTTAAACTAGTTTCGGTTTTTTTTGGGTCCTTCGGCTGCAGTTAACGTAATTTACTAATAAACAAACTAATGAAATATTTTTATCACAATACTAGGCTTCTTTTCCCGCGTTTTTATCGCGTGGACTCCGCTTTACTAATATATATCAGATTGTAAGGTATTATGCTGCTAGGCTCTCTTTTTGCTTCCATGCTTCCAACTCGACTATAGATGATGGGGGGAACACACCGCCGACCATCCCGCGGTATACTCATACCGCGGGATGGTCGGCGGTGTGTTCCCTCGCTCCATGCAGAAATTGCTATTTACACAGCGCTCGGTGCGTAAATCACTCCTCTCCATGGACGACAACAAACCAAGTGGGTCTGGTGGAGTCCCACCTATTGTGTTGGAGACTGGAGGTTTTAACACATATTTTCCGGAACTCCTATTCCCTAGGCGTAGTCCCGAACTCATGGAAGACAGCTTTGGTCCACCCAATTCCTAAAAAAGGCGATCGCTCAGATCCGTCCTATAGGTCTATCGCTATCACCTCTTTGTTCTCCAAATTAATGGAAACTCTTATTAACTTCTCATGGGGGGTATGAGTTGCTCGCGTCCGTAGGTTTCGTCCACCTAACCCTAGGCCCACCCTACATGTGACCCCCGGGTGGTGCTAAACGAGCGACAAAGCCGAAATAATAGACTCGGCTCCTCGGCGTAAAATCTACCACCCCTTAGTCTAACCATGAGCCAACAATTAAAAAAAAGGCCCGGAGTTCCCGGTGCCCCTTTAATGGGGCAGGAGTGCGAAGAATCTCCGGGAGAAAAACCGGCGATGAGGTTCGCCATCCGTCACGTCCTGTCTCCCGGAGGGGCGAACAGTGGATTGCGGAGGCCCGTCTGGCTACGCTGAATGTATGTGGAGCAATGAATGATAAGATGGATGAAATATGCGAAATGACGAATGATAAAGGAATAGATGTGTTATGTGTGAATGAGACGAAACGGTGTAGACGAGACCGAGCAGGCATGCAAGGGAGTCGGTGTCATCCTTTCAGAAAGAATGGGTCAATGTGTGAAAGAGTATGAATGTGTAAGCCCAAGGCTGCTGTGGATACGAATGAAAGTGGGCTTAAAGAAGTTGTTCGTGCTTGGGGTATACGCCCCAGATATGTCTAAGCCCACTTATATCCGAGAGCAGTTTTGGGACATGGTAAGGCTGGTGTTGACGAAATGTAAGGAAAATGAATATATTATTATGTTAGGAGATTTGAATTAGTGGTTTGCACCGGAGCAGTGTGTACCGGACAATCACCGGTGATTTACCGGTAAAAGTACTCGATTGAAACAATCGGAGATTAATCGGTGAAACTCCGGTGATCGTATTACATCTTAAAATAATCCTTTAATGTTATAAACTATACACAAATAAAAGAAAGATTCATTAATCAATATTTTAATTATTTAACTACATTTAATACATCCATTCACTAATTTGCTTCTTTCGTATGAGACTAATTATTTCGGTCATTAACTCAAAGCGTTCTTGTCTGTTTATGTGATTCATTTCACAAGCTACTAGCTTTCCAAAGAGTTTTTTACAATGTGCATGAACATTTTCTTCATTTTCAGTTTGTGTTCCTGTTTCATTTTTTGTTACAAGGGGCACACAGAAATGATCAAGAATAGAATATTTCGGATTGAGTTACAATAAAACCTTTTTTCGAATTTGAATACTGGCCTCTTAGAATCTTAATGACATTCAAACAATTAAAAAAATGTTTAAAACAAAAACTATATTGGTTTAAAGTTGACACGTCGTTAACAGAAAAGTAGAGCAAGCGTGAACATTTCCGTGACATAATTTATCACAATTTTCATCGCGGCTTATCTCAAGATAAATATCTCAGCGAACTTGTTTTGATTTATGATATTGAAGCACCGAGTCAAATGACAATATACCGCTGGTATGCCGAGTTCCGACGCGGTCGTGTGTCACTCAGCACCGTTTCTTCTGCAGGTCGACCAAGAACAGCAGTCACGCTTGAAAAAATTGCAGCTGTGCAAACTATTATATTAGATTACCTTCATGTGACATATGATTAGATGTAGATTCGGGATGTTATCAGTATCGGAATGACTGCAATTCAGTCGATATTACACAATAAGCTGTGTGTGAGGAAGCTAGTTTCCCGCTGGGTTCCCCACAATTTGTCCGAAGAGCAAAAAGCGGCTCGTGTAGATTGGTACCGGAATACTCTGCAACGCTTCAATGGAGGGAAGTCAAATGCCGTTTATAATATCGTCTCAGGTGACGAATCATGGATTTATTCATACTAACCTAAAAGAAAACATCAGTACAGCAGTTTGGGTCTTCGAAGACGAGGTCAAACCAACGAAAGTGATTCGCTCCCGCAGCGTGTCAAAGAAAATGGTTGCTACGTTTATCTCGAAAAAGGGGCATGTTGCTACAATTCCTTTACACGAACGCAGAACGGTTACCGCTGAGTGGTATATCACAGTTTGTTTGTCAGAAATGATAGCCGAACTCCGAAAATATTACCCGAAACGTCGCATCATCTTACATCACGATAATGCGAGCTCCCATATGGCTCGGAAGACAAATGATTTTTTGAAGCAAGAAAACGTTGAACTGATGAGTCATCCTCCGAACAGTCCTTACCTGAGCCCAAACGATTGGGATGTAAAGACATTCCATAGAATAAAAGATATATTACGCGTTCAACGGTTTGAAGACCCCGAAGCAGCTGTGGAAGCGTACAAATCAGCCATTTTGTCAACATTAACTTCCGACTGGAATTACTGTTTTAATGATTGGTTTACACGAATGGAAAAGTGCATTAAGTTTTTCTTATTGCCGATCATTTCAGTGTGCCCCTCGTACAAGTAATGTTTGTTGTGTGGCGGGTAAGGAAAGGGGAGATCTCCCTCCGGGCAAGGTGTTCTATTGGTAGTTCGGAGCTATTCTATATATATATATATATATAATATTTATTAATTTCTCCCACTTTTTATACAGTTTAATTTCTTCCATAAATAGTTAAGTTATTGTGGGAGACAGGAGCACAAACTAGGTAACCCTGTGCTATGGGTCTCCTGGCTCCCCCTCTTGGCTTTATTACAATTCGATGAATATATACCTAGACATGAAGTGAGCGTTGCCTGTGAAGATCGAATATAAGATTTCTTAGGTGTAAATAACAATAAAAGGCATATTGATAATAAATAGCATGCAATATGTTTAAAATTGAAGTATATAATCAAAATGTTATATAAAAGCATATACATATATAAATATACATGAATGTGTGTGTGTGTGTGTGTGTGTGTGTGGTCATGCGTGCGTGTGTGAGTGCGTGCGTGTGCGCGCGCGCGCGCGCGCGCCTGTGTGTGTGTGTGTGTGTGTGTGTGTGTGTGTGTGTGTGTGTGTGTGTGAGTGTGTGTGTGTGTGTGTGTGTGTGTATTTCTATCTCACTATTCCGCTATTTCAGTAAATTCTCTGTTTCTTCGTAATCTAATTTCATAAGCCAATCTGTTAACTTTTTTTTACATTTATATTTTGTTAGTTGAAAAATTGAGTGTTGTCTATTAATTTTATTATATAACCTGCCTATTCTGTACCCATAAAACTTCTGGGCGAAAGTAGATTTTGCTTGTATCGTTTTGCATACCTCATAATTTCTTCTCCTGATTTGTATTAAATTAGATGTGAACTCAGTGCAAGTGTGTTTTTTTTAAATTGTAGACAATATATATAATTGCCGCACGGTGAGCACTTCAGCTTCCCTGAATAAACTGGTAGTTGAGAAAAATTTTGGCTTATAAAGTGCAACTTTTAGAATCATTCGTTGAGCTCTTTCCAATTCAAGCATGTGTGTCTTATTGGAACCTCCCCAAACAGTAATACCGTAGGTTAATATAGATTGGCACAAAGATATATAAACAGTTTTTAACAAAGTCCAACTTGTGACTTAAATTTTTAAAAATGTAAGTAAGTTTTCTGACTTTTTGGGTTAAATTTCTTATGTGCGTTTTGAATTTAAGATTATTATCTATTGTTATACCTAAGTATTTAATTTCTTGTGTATTTATTATATTAAAGCAGTTGCATTTTGAACTAGGAAATTGATAACATGAATGAGCTATAATTTTATAATTATTAATATATTTTGGTAATTTGCGAATCGAAAATGTAATATACCATATTACCCATAATTGATTATGCAGATGTGTGTTACACGGATCTGTCCCAGGATCTTCTGAACAAGCTGGAACGCCTTCTCAATAACTGTATAAGATTTATTTTCGGGCTTCGTAAGTATGAGCATATTTCGCAATATGGATCTAAGCTTAATTGGCTTACAATCCGGCAGAGGCGTATTTCCAGAATATTACTTGTTCTTTTTTCCATATTAAATGACCCATTTTCGCCTTCTTATCTTAAGAGTAAATTTCACTATCTCTCCTCATCTCATGATAGGGTTCTACGTTCGTCTTCTAACAACAAAATATGTATTCCAGTTCACTTCACCGAGTTCTATGGTAACTCCTTTACAGTTCAGGCTGCACGCCTTTGTAACTCCTTGCCCGACGACATCAGAAAAGCTCCCAATAAGTTTGCTTTTAAAAAGTTGGTGCGTAATCATCTGTTAAAGACACCGCTTCTTAGATGAATCATCCATGTCATTTATATTATAGACGTATATATTTATAGTTATTTATATGTATTGTTTGTATATGTATGTTGGTATGAATATATGTATGCTTATGCATGTACGTATATTTTTGTATACATGTATAAATAGGATTTATTTATTGTATATATTAGTAAAATGTATATATAACGTAATTATTTATAAATGTCTATTTTGTTTTTATTCTATATTGCTACACTTACTTCAAATTCTCACCACTCCATGGGTTGACTGGTAGAGAATGCCACAAGGCATTAAGTCCGCCCTTTGTATTCTTTTAGATTAAGGAATGCAATAAAGAATAAATAAATAAATAAATAAAATAAATATATTTGGTTTTATCAACATTAAGTGAAAGTGAATTTATGGCTAGCCACTGACAGACGGAATTAAAACCTTCTTGTGCAATATTAAAAACTTCTTCCCATGAATCCCCATAAAAAGTTAGTGTAGTATCATCGGCATACGATATTATTTTACAATTTTTTATATTTAAGTTACAAAGTTCATTAATGTAGCATAAAACAGCGTTGGGCCAAGTATACTGCCTTGTGGGATGCCGTAACTAATTAGTTGTTCATCGCTTACTATGTTACCTATCCTAACACGCTGTGTTCGATTATGTAAATAATAAATAAGTAACTGCTTATCCCTTATGCCCAACATTTCTAGTTTTTCAGTAAACTTATCGAAAGAGACTATATCAAACGCTTTTTGGAGGTCAATAAAAATGGTTAGACATTTTTTTTTAATATCCAATTTCTCAACAATAAAACTTGTTAAGGCGTGTACAGCATCAGTTGTTGACTTTCCCTTTCTAAAAGTGTATTGAGCATTCGAAATTATTTCATTTGCTTCAAGATATTTAATAAGCCTACAGTTAATAATCTTTTCAAAGATCTTAGAGAGGGAAGGTAATATTGAAATAGAGCGATAATTTGACATACAGCCTCTTTCGCCAGTTTTAAATATGGGAATGACTATAGATTTCTATAATGAAGGAGGAAAGATGCCTTTTGATATACATAAATATCACAATATATATATATATATATATATATATATATATATATATATATATATTGCTTTAACTTCAGAACTTTGTTAGCGCGATTTAGACTTCGATATGTTTCACTTGTGGCGCGACGACAGCGCCGCCACTTCATTACGTCGGGGTCACCAATGTAATAGTGGTATATGGTATCAACTATTAACAGACACCGAGTGGGTGGTTTAGTGGCGAAGAAATGAAACTATTTTTCTGATATACAGGCGAATGGAGTATTTATTTAGTCAACGTTGCCTATATTTATATGTCCGGCTACATTCTTAATTTACCAATAGTAAAATATTTTATTTACTTAGCCAATTACAATACATACATTTTGACCAATAAAGATTAATCAATAAAATATTATGTACAACTATTATATGTATGTCGCGCTCCGTTTGCCGGCGTAAGACTCGTGGATAGCTTCTCGTAGCTGCGTTGCTGGACGGGGCTATAAAAATGGTGCAGACACGTTGATAACGTTAGATACTTGAAACATTAGAATGACTTATAACGTGACTTCATTTATGCATTTTGATTTATTAGGTTTTATTTCAGTAGTCGTTTTTATTACCTTCCTTACCTAAGCTCCTTGCGTAATATTATAAGTGCCATTCTATTTTTTTTAATTTGACCTAACCGTGTGGTCCCTTTTGTTTGGTTAAATGAGTAAAAAGAGCAACAGAGAAAATAGGAATAAAAAGGTACGTATTTTAGAACGTACTTATTTTTTAAAAAGTCACCTTGACTTTTTAGACTCACTTTTTTAGACTTTACTCACTCGACCAAGCACTATCTAACCTGAACTCATTATTTTAGGAAATTATGTTCGAAAGTAAATTAAAACAAAGTTGCTATACATATTAAGATGTATTACATATTAGTTCAGGTAGATAACAGAGTAGGTAGTTATTTATTTCTTGGTATGTCTTTGCGGATTGTTCCTTGTGTAGGTATACTCTAGCTGTTCAAGTGCCCTTGGTGCTTGGCGCCCACCGGCACTCTTTTACGCTGCGACTGCTTAAAATGCGTAATAACGGAGACGTTCATATATTGAAAATATTTAAATAAATCACGAGATAGAAAGAAAGATTTTTGTGCGTTCATGGGCTTGGAAAAGGCTTATGATAGAGTGGACAGGAACGTGTTATAGCAAACACTGACCTCATATGGATTGAGCGCTGGTTTGATACAGGCATTAAAATCTCTTTATAGGGACTCTAGTGCTTGTGTCAGGATCAACGGGGTCTACTCGGACTGGTTTGGCATTCAAAAAGGTGTCAGACAAGGCTGTGTAGCTTCTCCGTGGCTGTTTAACCTATTTATGGACAGTTGTTTGCAAACTTTGAAAGTTGAAGAATGTGGGTTAAGAATGGGTGAGTTAACCGTCAAATGCCTTTTGTACGCCGATGATCAAATCATATTTGCATAGTCGGCGGCCGAGTTGCAAATGATGGTTACTTTAATGAACTGGTCATTAAAAGAAAGGGGTATGAAAGTGAACGCAAGTAAGACAAAAGTGATGGTTTTTGAAAGAGAAGAAAGTAAAACGTTATGTGAAATAAGAATAGAAGGGGAGTTAATTGAGCAAGTGGATAAGTTTGTATATTTGGGATGTTTATTTAGCAGGTATGGTAGATATGATAAGGATATAGAACGACAAGTGAACGCAGGAAATAGAGTTAATGGGGCTCTACACTCTATTATGAAGAGTCAGCATGTATCAAAGAAGGCACGTATGGCAATTCATAATGCTGTATTAGTCCCTACTTTAATGTATGGTAATGAAAGTTGGGTCTGGCAGAAGAAGCATGAGAGTAGAATAAAGGCTGTAGAAATGCGGTCATTAAGGATTATGTTAGGGCTGAATCTGAATGACAGGGTGAGAAATAGTGTGATAAGAGAAAAGTGTAGTTTGCAAGATGACGTTGTGACCAGGATTAAAAAAGGAATGCTTCGGTGGTTTGGTCACGTAGAAATAAGGAAGGAGTGACAAAGCAAATTTATGTTTCAGAAATGAACGGCAAAGTCGGGAAGGGACGCTCTAGACCAGGGGTCGGCAACCTTTTGAGTCGGAAGAGTCAAAAATTACAATTTACAAAATTTCACAGTTTTTAAAGAGCCACAATTTTTTTCTTGCTAACCATAAATAGTACTTGCATAAATAAAGTTTTTTGATAAAAGAAACTAATCTATTCATTCATAAGAAAAATAAATATTTATTCATATATAAATAGTGGTTTTCACAATAAATTAAAACCTAATTTCTATTATTATCTAATTATTATATACCATATATATATATAGTATTAACAACACTTAAATTATAAACACTAACTTGTACTTCAATAACATACATTTAAGCAAACAAATTTTAAGCTTCAAACAAGACTCTGAATTTTCATTTGTTAGTTGGCTTCTTACTTTACTTTTAATAATATTCATGCAAGAGAACACGCGCTCGCACGAATATGTCAATCCGAAGATAGCACTCCAAATGCCAACTTCTTCACTTCACTGTAGCAATCTAGAAGACTATTCCATGCGTCGAATATAATTGCCTCAACTCACGGCATTTCTTTTAAGGCTGTTCATTTTTGTTGCGTTACGTACATACATTTCTGAACCTCCAACTCTTTCAACTTGCTTTTCAAATCCGTAAATTTTCAACTCCACAAAGCTTTACTTTTTAAATCGATCAATTGCATTTCTAGAGATCCAGCTTCAACTCCAAATGGCTTAGTGTGGATCGATTTTTAAATGTTTTTTTTTTTAAATAAAATAAATAATATTTGCGTATGAAACTAAAGAGCCGCAGCTTCACATCCAAAGAGCCGCATGTGGCTCGCGAGCCGCAGGTTGCCGACCCCTGCCCTAGACGAAGATTTATCGACCAAATCGGCGATACATTGAAAATGGGCCAGATTAGGAGTACCCTTAACCGACGAGCGTGTATACGTAAATATATGGATTTAAACAAGGCGAGAGAGGTGTGTCAGAATCGCGCCAAATGGAAGTCCGTAGTCTCTGCCTACCCCTCTGGGTGACAGGCGTGAGTGTTTGTGTTGTGTATTATTAACTGCCAGATCATGCGGTACTTTGAGGATCACCAGCTGATTAGTGACCGTCAGTACGGTTTCCGTCGAGGTCGCTCAGCTGGTGATCTTCTAAGTTAACGGACACGGCGGAGGCAGTGGTGTCCAATGGGGAGCCGTTGGCCGCTAGTTTGGACATAATTCCAGCCGCTCAATTTTACCATTGCACATTGCGACAAAACTCCCGATACCATCCATACCATCTGGATGATTGGCGGTTCACCATTGTGCGATTTAGAAGAAGTTTTCTTCCTCGCACAACTTCCTTGTGGAATCTTACCACCAGCTGTTTGCCGGAACGATACGACTTAGGACCTTCAAAAAAGGAGCCTACTCCTTTTTAAAAGGCCGGCAACGCATCTGCAATTCCCTTGGTGTTGTAGTTGTTCATGGGCGGCGGTATTCACTTACCATCAGGTAAGCCGCATGTTCGTTTGCCCGCTTTCCTATAAAAAATATACTATATTATTCGCCTCGTTGTCTGTCAATATGTCTGGTTGCCTATCAGTGTTTTCAAAGACTTGATAATAAAGGTTTCACCGGAATTTTACCGTATTTTTTTCAGTGTAAATATAAAATTAATTAATAACTCGACCACAGCGCACTTATCTATCAGATTTTATGGTATTAAATAAAACCTGTAAATATATTTTGTTTGTATATATTGTAAATATGAGTAATTTTGATCAATGAAGCTATAATTTGTTATTAATTAAACTTTTACTTAATGCCCTAGAACTTAGCTGTTTTGCAGATTTTTTTAAAGAAATATGAATAAAACATGAATGCATCGTGGTCCATTATGCATATTACTATAATATACTAGACATACAGATTTTCTGACAATATTTTCCTTCGCCGTTGAGCTCGTGGTAAATCAGCATTTATAATATACGCAAAGAACGAGCGCCCTGCTTTAAATTTCAAAATATGCGAGCAGACTCTAAAAAAAATAGCAAGTTATATGTTAAGACTAGCTGTTCCCCGCGACTTCGCTCGCGTGTTAGGGTTTTTATGTTTTTGCGCGGAACCCTAATTCTTTTTCTAAAATAAAAGTAGCCTAAGTTACTCCTTATAATATCACCTATCTGCCAGTGAAAGTCTCGTCAAAATCGGTCCAGCCGTTTCGGAGATTACCCGGAACAAACAGACAGACAGACAGACAGACAGACAGACAGACAGACAAAAATTTTAAAAATTGTATTTTAGTTATAGGTATCGTATTTACTTTCATATGCATTTAGTAAAAAACTGTAATTTTGACATTACAAACAGACACTTCAATTTTATTTATTTGTATAGATATTATAAATTTTTATCATACAGAAAGGACTTAAAAACTTACAGCCTACCTGATGGTAAATGGCTACTACAGTCCAGCCCATAGACACCTGTAACCAACAGCAAAGAAAGAAAGTTACATATTACATAATGGTAGCGATCCGCCCCGACTTCCCGCCGGTGTGTCTACAACAGCGCCACCTACCGGGTCCAATTGTTAATACAAACCATCCAGGGACCCGCTCAAACACATACAAACAATTTACCTAAATCGGTCCAGCCATTTTCTAGTTTTTGTGAGACTAACGGACAACAATTGATTTTTAAATATAGCGTTTACTAGCTCGCCAGACAGACGTTGTTCTGCCCTTTCCGACGACCATTTGCTTTCCTAAAAAAACTCCTGAGATTATCAATAAAAAATTGAGGGTCACTTATTGGAACAAAAACAATCCTATCTCTCAAGTTGGACCAAACTGCACACAGTATGCAAAATTTCATTGCAATCAGTTCAGTAGTTTAGGAGTTCATCGCGGACAAACAATGTGACACGTAATTTTTATATATAAAGAGTATTTACGGAATTATATACGGACTTGCTGTAGAAACATGTATGAGTGCTGTACCTAAGGTGTAGTCCTTCGTAAAAAGTTACTCTATCTGCAAATAAAGTAGCCATCTGTGAATCGGTCTTCTTATTTGAATGTTTTGTAATGTGTCCGTCACATGTGACTTTGTCAATTTGAATTTATGTTTTTTACATGTTACTCAATATCTTCCTTCAATTTGAACCGATTTCAATTAATATTTTAAATAGATTATATGTCAGAGATAGTTCTATATAAAAAGGTATATTTTTTATTCATACTATTTCCCCGAAATTCTAAATGTAACATGGAGATGGTGATATTCCTTAGTCAATTTCAAAGGTCTAAAAGGAATAAAATAATTTACATGTAATATCTTATGAAGTCAAAGCTTTAATTCTTCTACACAAAATGATTTATTACCGACTTCTGGAACTACGATATGTGAATTTTTTTAATCAGTTTTTTGCATATCTCTTGGTTCTTAGGTCAACAGATTCCAATTCCGCTGTTATTGAAATTGTCACTTCGCGTATTGCAACATGTAATGATATTGTTTCCGAGCCAATTTCATTCTTCATTCAATTTTTATAGTACTCGTAAATACTCTACTTAAATTTTTCAATTACATATATTATCAAGCTAAAGAAAAATATCGAACAGTTGATCCCCCAAAGGAAAGTCGATAGTGAGGGCCGACCGAAACGCACTTTTTATTCCATAATTTTCTTTATATTTATAATATATAATATCTTTATAATATCTTCTCCACTTAGCCTGGAATAGATTGGTAGAGAATGCAATGTTGCATTAAGCTCGCCTTTTTGTACTTGGTAAATAGCAGATGTCTGTACATTTTATATTTTTGTAATAAAAGTGATTGAGGGGTACTAAAAATAAGTAATTAAATACATTTCTACCATTTTTAGAATTTTCTGTCTGTCTGTCTGTCTGTCTGTCTGTTTGTTTGTTAACGTATCACGTATAAAGTACTAATTTATATCATAAGAATTGTTAAGGAAATTATAAAGTGTATCTTCGGGTTACATTTAGTCTTTATTTCATTAAAATCAGTTCATTCTATCAAGAGTTATGATAAATATTCTGAAGTATGGGTAGGGAAGTATAGGTACGAATTTGCTCAACGGTGGCTTTGTTTGAGTCATCAAGTGCATTTTAAACTAATATCATATCATAAATCATAGTTAAATTATGTAAAATAATGATATAATTATGTATATCTAAAACGCAGTAAACAAAAGTATTAAAGAACGTATTAAATATATTATACAAAAATATATTAACCTTATTAACTAAATCTGAAGCACAATAGTTAACCCATTTCTTCGATAGATGGTGGTGTTGTGAAAATGTAATGCAATTGCAATGTGGTTTTTTCCTGTAGATGAGTTTTCATATTTACTGCTAATCTTTATTATATTACTCGCTGCCCTACTGCGTGTTGACAAACTCAATTTATTCTTTACCGCCGAGTACTCTATGTGGTAAATCAAATTTTAAAAGAGCTATTAACAATTGCGTTGGTTTTGGCGAGAGTCAAACTTTATTTTTTGCTTACTGTGCAGGCACTGATTTATAAGTTCTCTTGCGTTTTATATAATGTATCAATCGCGTCAATTAATCTTTTTTATTTTTAGAATTAGAATTGATGTTAGCAGCGCCATCTCTCTTGAAATATATACATATAATAAAAATGATGATAACATGTTGTGTCTCTTTGTGTACATTATATACAACGTGTCCCAAAATTCAACGATAAGCCAACACCGGAGGATAGACCTGCCCCGGACTAATCGGGTAAAAAAAGAAAAAAAAATATATCCCAATTATATTTTAAGTTATATAAAAAAAATGAAATTCTTCAGAAATTGAGACCGTTTATGATATTTTTCACTACCATGACCACAATTTTTTAAATATTTTTTTCTTTTTTTTTATAGGCAACCTGAATAGTACTGCTATCTACCACAATTCTTAAAAACTCCAGAATAACTCTTGTTTTATCACGAAAATTAATGAAACTTATTTTATTCCCTAAATTTTTTGAAGACTTTTACTTTTAACCAAATTTAACTTATCGTGGTGTAAAAAAAAAGTATGAACACTAGTATGGCAAGTTTTTTTAAAAATTGACGCAACTAACCAATATTCCAAAATGGTATAATACTCTAGGAAAACAAGTTATAAAAAAATATGGGCCTATTATTTCTTAACAGGGGCCAAATTCCTTAAATTGTAATTGTCAGTAATCACTTTTACTACATGCCCAAAATGGGTTCCTGTTACAATTTCTAGGAATTCGAATGGGGCATTAATACCTTAGATGTTAGAGAGAGATAGATAGATAGAGATATTTACGTTAAAAAGAGACAACAACAGGGCAGGTAGAGAAGCTGTTATTATTCTCAGCAAGTCGGTTCAGTACGCTCTGCTCCTTTGTTTACTGCGCACCGTACCCAATTCAACTTACGTGGCCCTCGTACATACTATCGACTTTTGGCTTGGACTATCCGCTACGGGTCACATTTTGCCGTGTAATGCTGCAAAGGCACAGTGAAGATCCCCACTTCCTAGACAAAATTCTATGGTCGGATGAAACAACGTGCAAGAAAGATGGGTATTTAAATCTTCACAATCTACATAGTTGGAGTAATGAAAATCCACACTTGATGAGACAAGACAAATCCCAATATCAATTCAAGGTTAACCTATGGACCGGCATATTAAATGGAAAAGTAATTGGGCCCTTTGAGTTACAAGGAAACTTAGATGGCAATAGTTATTTAAACTTTTTACAAAATGACTTGCAAGAATTGTTAAACGACGTGCCCTTAAGTGATCTTCAAAACATGTGGTTCCAAAATGATGGTTGCCCAGCACATTATGCCCGTCCTGTGCGAGAATATTTAAATCAAGAGTATCCAGGGCGTTGGATCGGGCGACTTGGTCCTATCTTATGGCCACCCCGTTCACCTGATTTGAACCCCCTGGACTTCTTCTATTGGGGTTGTCTTAAAAACAGGGTCTACTCAAAACCCATTGTGACATTGGACGAGCTTCGTCGAAATATCACTCAGGCTGCTGATTACATTAATAGCAGAAGATATGCAAGACAAATAAAACGATCATTTTTAAGGCGATGTCGTGCATGTATTAATGCTGGTGGCAAACAGTTCGAACATTTGCTATAATGTTAATAACTTAATAAATTACACGTGAAACTGTTTGTACCATTTGTTTTGAAATATTAAACATTTTTCAAGAAATAATACTTTTATTACACCCGACCGTCATTTGGCCCCTGTTAAGAAATAATAGGCCCATATTTTTTTATAACTTGTTTTCCTAGAGTATTATACCATTTTGGAATATTGGTTAGTTGCGTCAATTTTTAAAAAAACTTGCCATACTAGTGTTCATACTTTTTTTTTACACCACGATAAGTTAAATTTGGTTAAAAGTAAAAGTCTTCAAAAAATTTAGGGAATAAAATAAGTTTCATTAATTTTCGTGATAAAACAAGAGTTATTCTGGAGTTTTTAAGAATTGTGGTAGATAGCAGTACTATTCAGGTTGCCTATAAAAAAAAAAGAATAAAATATTTAAAAAATTGTGTTCATGGTAGTGAAAAATATCATAAACGGTCTCAATTTCTGAAGAATTTCATTTTTTTTATATAACTTAAAATATAATTGGGATATATTTTTTTTTCTTTTTTTACCCGATTAGTCCGGGGCAGGTCTATCCTCCGGTGTTGGCTTATCGTTGAATTTTGGGACACGTTGTATATATATATATATTGGTGGCTAAAATCATTATGGGGAACTGAAAATAATTAAATAAGAACATTTTATAATTTTTAGAATTGTCTGTCTGTCTATTTGTCTGTTATTATATGAACGCATCACGTCTAAAGTAAACATATTTTATTTTCAAAGAAATCGTTAAGAAAATCATAAAGCGTATCTTCGAGTTACATTTAATCTTTGTTTTATTAAAATTGGTTAATTCTATCGAAAGTAATGATTATTATTTTGAAATGTAGGTTCGAATTTGTTCAATGGCGCCATAAAATCTTAGAAATAGTAATAAAAAGATTTGTGTGTAAAAAAAACGTTCCATAATAATTAATATATTTATACTTAAAACACAAAAAGAGATTTAAAAAGGATGTTTTCTCACACAAAGGACGTAATAGATGGAGTTGTACAAATTACAAACTTTTCTGAATTGCTGTGTTGAGATTTTTCGCCAATGAATCGTATTGAGACTTACTGAAGAAATTTGTAACCATCGAAGCCATACAACGGAACCCGACCAAATATAAAAATTTTGCAACGAAATGTCGTGATATTGTATTTATAATATACGCAAAATCAGTACTGCCATTTTAGCGCCTTGGGAACTAGATTTAGCCCTTTTTTGGAATGTATAGCGCGCATTTCGTAATTTTAGCACCTAGCTTAATCCAGCGCTTTTTGGTGTATTTAGCATTAGCACACATTTCAATATTTTAGCGACTAGCGGGTTATTAACTCTTTTATAGCAGCACTGTTAGTCCACATTACCGATAATAATAATAATGACCTTTATTATTTTTTCCCACAAATAGTACATTGCAGTTTATCTTTTTCAAACATATTTTTTCCACAAAGCAAAGAGCATGAGAGACGAGTCCAAACTAGGATACCCTGTGCTATGGATCTCCTGGCTTCCCCTTTAGGATGATCAACTTGATTTTTTTACCGACGACTATAAGCGGGGAAATCCCCTTTATTAAAGTTTTCGTTCATGGTTTTGGCAACGCATTTATTTTGCTTTATTCAGTTTCAGTCAGTTGCTTAGAGCACAGCTAAGTTAAAAGTTACTTAGAAGTTATAACACAAAGAAACTGTGTAGCAACCGCAATCAGATGCTGACATCTGAAACTAAGTTGCGAAATACATTGCACTTTAAAACAATTAATGACATTTTTATTGTTCGTACAGTACTAACTACTGTTGACAGCAATTGCCATAATTATAAGTCGATGTCCTGCGAAGTATTGATACATCAAAAAAATATTGCCAGATAAAAAACTTAATGTTGTTTTCTTTATTATGATTATATAAAAAAACACAAACTTTGTTTGTAGTTAATTTAGCGCGAAATCTAGGGCTTTTTTAAAGCGCTGTTTTCATGAAATCTAGCGCTTTTTGTGTTGTCCTAGAGCTGAATGAGTTTTTTTTTAGCTGGCAGCACTGCCCAAAAATCCTCTATTAAGAAGTAACTTTCCTTTCAGTTTTAAGCGCGTTCAGTTCCCAGTTACAGTGAGCGTGTGTTATGCGATGACCGTAAATAAAGCGCAAGGTCAAACTTTACGCGTTGTAGGAGTGTACCTCAGTACTGACTGTTTTGCACATGGCCAACTCTATGTTGCTTTTTCCCGCGTTAGTAGCCCCCGTAACCTTTTTGTATACACCCCGGCTAAGCCTACTTCTAACGTCGTTTGCACAGAAGCTCTATCATAAACGACTTAGAACTTTGATGATAATGATTTATTTAGTTACCACTTATTGATACAGTAATAAAATAAATCGTTTAATATTCTCTTACCTAAACGACAAATTCTTTATGTAAAACCTGTATACGCGAGCTACGCCGCGGGCACAGCTAGTTATATAATAAATTTAACGTTCAAGGGTGCGGACAAAAACTCGTAGAGTTATACAGATACGGATCTTCCATTTGAATAGTGTAGCGAATAGCATTACCAGCATCTTTTTTTTTTAAGAATGGGGTGATAAACGAGCACACAGTTCACCTGATGGTATCTGTGCCCCATAAACCAATAAATTTTATCCTCGTTCGATGCCTAAACGAGGAAGCTGTCATATTTTTTATAGGATAAGGGTGACAAATGAGCACACATTCCACCTGATGGTAATTGGTTGCTGCAGCCCATAGACATCTACATTTATCCTCGATTACAAATCAAAATGCAGGTGCGTTGTCACCCGTGAGGACTAAGATGGAATACCTCATTTCCAGTAAAAAGGGTATCCATTTCTCTACACTCACCATACGAAACACAGCAGCGTTGAACTATTCTGTGAGAGCATGGTGCTTCCCCGGTTGAGCCGGCCCATTCGTGCTACAACCATACTACTAATATAGCTGCAGCATGGCTCTACCAGGTAAAAAATCATTAACAAGTATCTCCTGTTTCCAGCATTTGCCATAAGAAACAACAGTAACGAAAGTAAGTACTTTTTTTCTTTCTTTCTTTAACAACCTTTCTTTATCTACCACTGAATATAACCCTTGAAAAGAATGCGTCAAAGCAGACTTAAATATATTTAAATTCAACATACAACCTGGGCAGGTAACTTGGTAAAGGCAGAGGGAACACCTGCACGATGGCAGCAAATTTTATATTCATCAATCGGGAGCTGTGTTCATCTTACTTTTAAAGTACACATAAATGCAACAGTATAAACATAATCCTTCGAAAATTATCCGTCTGAAATTACAACGAATTAGTAGAGCGTAAATAATCATTGCTATGAAATATATTTGTTGTAAGCACTAATCTGACAAGATTCAAACTTAAAGGCTTATGATTTTAATTTGGAAAGATAATTTTCATTTCACTAACTTTGAGCACTAAGATTTGCTTAATACCATTTAAAGGTCTGAGTAACTTGTTTGTAGCTCGCAAGACGAGCATGTACTATAATATGAATAAGAAATTGGTCTTAGGATAACCATTTTGTAATTGTTAAAAGTTAAAATGAATTCCAATAGAAATAGAATAAGTAACTATTTCTATTTAGTTTTATCATCATTTGTTTTATGGTATATTTTAGTGTATTACTTAAATCTGCGCAGGGTGAGTGTAGGAATAGACTTACTGATAACTTTGCTAATTTTCACAGAATTCTAAGAACGAGAAGTTACTTTATTCGAAGTGTATCTTCAACAAATTCTCTGAAACAACTTAATCGATTTTAATGCTTCTTCTACTTTACGTAATGTATTTAACGTTATACTTTAGGATTCCTATATAAATTTTACGAAAACATTTCACTTCTAAGGGTGGAAAATAAGGGATGAAGTTTTAATGTAACTTTTAAGACGACATTCTTGTAGTGACATTGAACTTGTTATATTCCTTATTTTATTTAAAAAGATAAATAATAAACTTTAAAAATTACAAAACACGTAAAAAAATCGTTTCCTATTAATAATAACTTCTTAATTCTTCGATGCAATACTGCCCTATTACCGACATCAGAAGCCATTACGTGGAAATTATTTTTATTTCTTTATTTTGAAGACGGTTTTAGTTCTTTCCTTTATAATTTTAATTATTACGTCAGTTTTCTTAACACTGTGAGAGCTTACAATTTATCTCATTCATTTCAAATATTTTCATTTTATTTATTAATAATTTTGATACGTCTGTTGGTGATCGTGTAGCTTCTGCACGACTTGACCGACTGAGGTCTTAGTTATACAACATATTTATTTTATCGAAACGATTGTTCATAGTTATTCTAGAATCCGGAAATCTTAGAATTGTAACAAATTCCAATTTTGGCATAAATTATTTATATTAGGATATTTATTGTTATAGTGCCAAAAAAATTAAATCATGAATTTAGGACTCAACATAATATGGCGCTGTGGGCGAGTAATTAATAAAAATTTTGTTTACCTTGGAAAATGTCCGAAATAAAAGCTAAAGGAATTTTCAGAGTGGAGGGCGCAATGTAATTTTATAATTAAAAAAGAATCAAATTATATAGTGTAGAATATACTAACTAATACTTTAAAATAGAATAGAATTGAATATTTTAATAAAATAAAGATTATTACATAATATTTAGAGACATTTTTTTATTTACCACTTATAGGAAAATACCTCTGTCCTGGTAAGAACCAGAAAGAAACTCAATGGATATATTTTAATATAAAAAATATACAATAATTTTTTTATAGGATAAAGGTGACAAACGAGCACACAGTACAACTGATGGTAAGTGGTTGTCAGCGGCCCATAGACATCAAAATGTAGATGCGTTGTAACCCGTGAGGACTAAGATGGAATGCCTCATTTCCAGTAAAAAGGGCCTCCGGCCACCTGCACTCACCAAGCGAAATGCAGAGGTAAACCTCTACTTCACGCTGGTTTATTTTATTTTATACAATTCGTTACATAAATTATTATAGAAAGAGCTAGGCAATTTTATTCAATTTCACTCAAACACTCACAAAAAATTTCATCAAAGGGTTTTCAGAAGACTAATGGAGAGCAATTAATTTACAACAAACAACAAAATACCAGTAAATGGTCATCCATTAATTCATTACAACCTACCAAATGTCTACTGCTGAATATAAGACTTTCCTGATGGATTGCCTCATTGGGGATATTTGCCAATGTTGCCACGCTTAGCAGGCACATCCGGTAACCGCGGGTTAACAGGAAACCGCTAATGCCCATCACCTGTTCCAGTTTCCCTCCATCACCTCTTACGTCACCCAAATGAAGATATGCCGTAGTGGATTCCCGTACGCCGCTACAAATCAATAAGTATAAAAGATTGTATAAACAGGGTTATTGTCTCTATCTCACTCGATGATGATCGAAGATCTATATATATATATAGAACTTCGATCTTAGGGAACAGATGAACATAAATATACATAGGGTTCTAAAATGGATATATATATTTATATCCATTTAGATATAGATATATAAATTTCGTTCTTTGTTTCATAAAATTGTGATTCACGTCTTAATAAGTTTAAAATATTAAAGTAAATGTTGTAACGAAAAACGCCCTTATAATTTCGAATACAAAGTACAAGTTGTAGAAAAAATAATATTTGTAAATCTTTATAGTATATTTATACAGAAAATATTCCTCACACAATTTTGCAAACTGTTCGATTCGTATTAAGTTTTAACATAGATAAACTAGGATTAAGATCTGAACTATCTTTCGTTATAACACATGTTAATATAAAACGTCTACGAGACTCAATATAACAAATCATCACCCGTAAGTAGAGATATTTTTTTTGATTAGTTATTTGTCTGTAATTCCAATCAAATCTTGAATAAAAT
This sequence comes from Parnassius mnemosyne, assembly GCA_963668995.1. Classification (NCBI taxonomy): domain Eukaryota; kingdom Metazoa; phylum Arthropoda; class Insecta; order Lepidoptera; family Papilionidae; genus Parnassius; species Parnassius mnemosyne. The sequence goes on along the minus strand of CAVLGL010000046.1, from coordinate 13,212,085 downwards.
TTCTACCTTTCTTTCAATTATAGACATAATGGATATGCATTATCTGTCTTTTATACGGGTTTCGTAATTTGGTTAAAACTATCTCGAAAGGATAAATTAAAGCGTACACTTTAAAACTACAATCCAGCGCAGCTAATGGCCAAGTAGCGGCGAACGAATCCGTTCTCCGCCGAATAGAGAGTAAAATAAGCGACAGCACTTCAAATAATGAGATCACTTTCATTTATAATTTCTTTGTAATTATCGTTTTAAATTATATGCAGCATAATTCTACTACGTAGTATATCCTAGTATATCCTAGTATATCCTATATAACCATGCCGCAGTTATATTTTGGTAGTAGCATAAACAGGTTGGCTCAACCAGGGAAGCACCATGCTTTCACAGAATACAAAAGCAGCTTAATGTTATAATGATCCTTTGTTTCATATAGTGAGTGTAGAGAATAGGATACCTTTTTCAGGGGCGACAACGCATTTGCATTTTGATTCTTAATCGAGAATAGATGTAGATATCTATGGGCCACAGCTTCAGGTACGCCGCCTTCAAAAGAAAATAAAAAATTTGCTTTTTATATAAAATTTAAGTATGTTTTAATAACAAACGAACTGACAGGCTACCTGATGGTAAACGGCTTCTGTAGCCGATGAACAGCTACATGTAATGAAGAAATAACTTCAAACAAAGAAGGCCACAAGGCTAAGCGTATAGACAGCCTGTAACTTTACTGGCTGTCTAGACGCTTTAGACAGAAATACATACATACTACTGCTTGGCGGAAAAATAGGTAGAAGGCTTCCCCCTGCCCCCAAAACGGACTCTTGGATAGAAAAGGAGTAGAATAGAATAGTTTTTTATTTAATATTGATTATGAGTAATTCTTATTGAAAGTCCTTTTTTACTTTACCTCTGGTTCAAAAAAAATCCTCTTTCCTGGGAAGAACGAACAAGAAAACCAGCGGGACTTTATTTTAAATCATTTTTTCGATATAAATTATTACAAACCATTTACAAAATTTATTTTAGAAACAGCTTGGAAACAACCATCTCATTTCCAGGGGTTATTATCAACCTTGTATTCATTTATATTACAGTAATCATTTATACTATGGTAACCCTTTTTATACAGCTTTTGTTTAATTAAATATTTAAACTTGGTAAAAGAGATATCTTGTATATTTTCTGGGACTTTGTTGTAATAGCGTATACACTGCCACAAGAATGAATTATTGACTCTGTGGAGTCGAGAGACCGATTCACTAGCTATTAGTAGTTGTTGCTAGTGTTTACAGAGTGTATATCACTTTTTTTACTAAAACTATCTTTGTTTATGTGAACATACATTAAATTTTCGTAAATATACTGAGAGGCTAAAGTTAAAATATTTATTTTTTTAAATTTTTCTCTAAGAGACTCTCTCGGTTTGAGGTTGTGAATAGCTCTTATGGCCCTCTTCTGTAAAATAAAGATAGTTTCTAAATCAGCAGTATTTCCCCATAGCAAAATCGCATAAGACATTATGCTATAGAAATAAATGAAATAAACTAATCTAGCTGTCTCGATACTAGTGAGATCTCTAATCGTTTTTACAGCATAACCTGCAGAGCTTAGTCTGCTTGCTAGTTTGGATATATGGAAGCCCCACTGAAGCTTTGCGTCGAGAGTGATGCCAAGAAAACCAGAGGATTCAATAGGGCTCAGTCCTTCCCCATTTTAAAATACATTGGTATTCAGATTTTTAACATTCGTTGTTGTAAATTTAATACGTTTAGTTTTATTGCCGTTTAAATGCAGATTATTAACGATAAACTAATGCACTAATTTTGATATAGCATTATTCACTTCGTCACATTAAAATGATAGACGTTTATGTTTAAAAATCAAGGAAGTTAGGTTTAGGAAATCAAGAAATTGGTCTAAAATTGGCGGGGTCTAATGTACTACGAGATTTAAATAAAGGTATGACTTTACTATGTTTCATTAGATCAGGAAACACAACAGATTCGACGCTTGTATAAAAACTTGTGGCTAGATAAGGTGCTATAGTATCTATTATAGATGCAATAACTTTAACGGAAACCCCCCATAATTTTGCCCTTTTCCTAACATCAATAGTTTTAAAATGCTTAATCATATCTTTTCGCAATACTCTATGTAATTTAAAATTATTTGAACAAGGCTTTACGTTTTGTTTAAGTAATATTTCGGTTACAGTAGAGGAAACAATTGATGATTTTGTTTTCAAAAACGGAACGTCATTGAATATAATGTTTCTTAAAGCCATAGCAACTTCTTGATCATATTGAGTTAAATTATTGTTAATTTTCAAATTGAAAATCCGAGTTCCGTGGTTTGTTCATGCCCGTTTCACTACTAATTATACTCCATGTCATTTTAATTTTATCGGATGCAGTTTTAATTTTATTGCTTAAATATAAAGCTTTAACTGTGTAGCACACTTTTAAAAAATTTTTAGAATATGTTTTTACATACTCTCTAAATTAACACTTTCACTATAAAGCTCGTATAACTTTCGTCTACTTTTATAAATTCCTACTATCGCCCATTCATTAAATGATTTGCGACTGTTTACAGATAAAGTTTTAGAAGTAAATATTATATTAAATTCACATGTTATAATTTTAAATAATGAACCATACTAATAATCAGCACCATTTTTAAATAAAACTGATGTAAATCCTTTTACTATTTACTTCTTAACCTTTTTTTTTATAGGATAAGTGTGACAAACGACCACACAGTCCACCTGATGGTAAGTGATTGCTGCGGCCCATAGACATCTACATCTATCCTCTATTATAAATCAAAATGTAGATGCGTTGTCACCTGTGAGGACTAAAATGGAATGCGTCATTTCCAGTAAAAAGGGTCTCCGGTTCTCTACAGTTACCATAAGAAACACAGCAGCATTAAGCTGCTATTTTACGCTGGTATTCTGTGAGAGTGTGGTCCTTCCCCGGTCGAGCTGACCCATTCGTGCTACAACTATACTACTAATAAAGCTGCAGCATGGCTCTACCACGTACAAAAGACCTCTCTAAACGATGTTCATTTATTGGAACAAATACAACTTTTTCATTTTTGTTTTTGCGTATATAAGACAATGAGATCTGAACTTAAATTTTGATTGATTGATTTATGCAAGGGCTTAAATGTAAAAATGTTATCTATACAGGTCGCACTAGGCCCAGCAATACGTGTCGGTTCTAAGAATAAATTGACAAGATTAATTAATTGAAATAATAATAATAATTATGTCCTCTAGACCGAATTTCGGTCACGGCGGCCAGCTTCAATGGAGACTAGCCATCGGCGCAGGACAGGATAATAGTACCCAAGTGTATGCGCAAGCACAGGTGCACTCTCTATTCCCTCGCCTCATAATCCGATGGGACGGTAAACCGACACGACCGGAGAGAGATCAGGCGCAGGATCAACGGCTTTACGTGCTTAGAAGCACAGGGGTGAGACACCGCTGGCTTCTTACTGAGAGTTTTTAGATGGAAAAGCTCAATAACTGATTTTTATGGCCCGACCCGGGATTCGAACCCGGAACCTCATGATCAGCAATCGCACTACAACAACCACTAGACCCACGAGGCAGGTTTATTACGATTATTATATATATTTAGACTTTTGATTATATATATTTAGACTTTAGATTATATATATTTAGACGATTTAAATAATAAATAAAGGAATTTCAAGGAGATTGATGTTAAAGTCTCCACATATTACAACAGACTTGTTCTGTTTTCTAAGTTTGAGCAAAACTTCTTCCAAAATCCTTTCAAAATATTCGTACGTAGCACATGAGGGTCTGTAAACACTTACAACCATGAAGTGCTGGAGCTCATCACAAGCCATTTTTACAATTCGCTTAACAAAAAGGCTCACAATATCATTACGTTCTTTATATAATAATGATTTATTAGCTAATATTAAGGAGCCACCACGTAAACCTTTTTTTTTCTTTTGAAGGAACTAACCACCTGGTGATTTCTAAAATTAAACATTAAATTATAATATTTTAGCCAATGTTCATTAATACAAAGGATATATATGTTGTTACTATTTAAAAACAATTCAACTTCCAATTATTTGCCTATCATGCCTTGTAAATTTTGATGCACCAGGTGTAAATAACTCTTATTAATTATTTGTGGGCTGCGTTCTAAATAAATCAATCTCTTATTATTTCTATAGATTGCCTCTATTTTCTGATTCACTCAGTTAAATTAGTTGGAACTGATTTCAAATTAAATGTCAAATGATTACACTGCTCAATAGAAGCAGGCTTGGTAGCTAAAAAATTGCCAAGTTAAAATGTAAAAGATAGCACATTTGCTACAAGTCTTAAATTATATTTGGATAGGTAATACCTATCTTTTGTCCAAAACTTCTTAATTACATTATTTATGTCAATTAAATGAAATTTGTCATTGTTATCATTACAATGATATGTCAAATTTAAATGATTACATATTAAATTTCTTATTTGTAAACTTATGTCTTAGATTATTTTCTTGTGGCAATCCCTGTATATGAGGCAGCGTGAACAAGACAATTTTGTGTACATTTAAGTTATTAAGTTGTTCAGTATATCTTAATAACTGTTTGTTTGTTACACTGCCTCTTCTACCATCAAAAATTCTTATTGTACAATTTGTGCAAAATTTTGTAACTATAATTTTATTTAGGATGTCACTAAAAGATGCTCCAGGCATGCAGCAATTTATAATATTTGTCCCTTTAAAGCGTTATTTAAAATTATGCCTAAATTTTTTTCTATGTTATCGCTTTTGATAATATTTGAATTATTTTTTTATTTTAATCTCCTCTTCTATAGTACTGTCGTAGAGTTTTAGTGGTGATATAATAATATTATCAACACACACTGAATCTGAAAAAACTAGTATTGACCGCTGACACTCACATTGATGTTTTACGAAGGAGTTAAAACGCTCCTCATTATATTTACATGTCGTTACCAGATTATCCATAACCAGTATGTGTTTTTTTATTTAATTTTTGCTGGTTTATATTTATTGGACACAGTTTGAAGGGAGTTAGAAAGTAGTACAATTTCTGATTTAAGGCACTCTACGTCTCATAAAATTTTTAATGTTATCCACCTCAATTGAATACAGTTTAAGTTCATATACCAATGCTTGCTTTTCTTTACATAAATTAACATATTTATTGGTATCATTTTTATTTTTTATTAATTTTTGTATTTTCTTTATGTATTTATAAAGTTTTTTATATTTCTTCAATTTGGTTTTACTGCAATCAATCCTTACTGTTTTTCCTGAGGTGGAAGAGTCGTCACCTGTCAAATCTATTGTTGCAGATTGCTGTAATATTTTAGAATTATTACTTTGAACAAGCTCAGATAACAGTTTTTGAGTCTGGGAGGCTTTTAGATTACCTATGTATGTTTTAAATTGTGCTATTTGCTCATTAGCCTCATTCAACTGTAAATTCAATGCAGCAATAAACCTGATAGCTTTGTCAAATTTCTTACTGCATTGGTCAAACTCATTAACCGGTCCCTGTATCTGATCTCTTTCTTTTATAACACTTGTGTAAACCATATGTAACTAAACCGTACCACATTTCAATTGTGTAGTTTTAGCAATTATGCCCACTATTTCCTTTTCATTATCATCCCATTCCTAAAGCGTAAGCTGAAGATGGTAATCAATCTGGCGCGTCTTGGCGTTGCGAGTATTCATTTTACTATTTATTGTAAATAATAAAATAAAACAAAGATCGAGTCAGAAGAAGCAGAGTAAACTAATGTCAAGTTGTATTTTTGTTTTTTTACTTTTCACCATTTACAGATCTCAAATCAAATTATCGTTAGAATAATTCGAAAAGAAACCCACAAAGAATATAATACTTATTCCGAGTAATGGAATAGGTATTTAATTATAATAAAGGAATGAAAAGGAATAAGAATTACAATGATTTTAAACAATGTTCGTTACCTGTCACTTTATGTTCCAACACAAAATATTTATTATATTTATAAACCGAAATTCTTTATACAAATTTTTATTACAAGGCGGCAGTAATTATTAACTTTAACATAAAATTGCGGCGGATATTATGAATTTACAATATTTAAATTATTAAAATTTTTCGGAATCAATTAGTGTTACAACTTATCACCAGGGTTGCCACAGCAATAAAAAAAGTCCTTCAACCTATAGAAAACTAAGGCCTAAGCAGCTCCAGAGTATTTTATTATTTAATTTTCCTGCCCTAAATAATCACAAGAAAGTGTAAATAGTTTCCTCGACATACATTACCAAGGTCGACGGTGGTTATTAACAAAGCATCAAAATGTACAAAAACGTTTACTAAGGAAATCTTGACGTAAATTGAAATCGGAAATGGAACGCTTTGTGGAAAGGCAGGCCATTTCATAAGCTTTATTGCTCTATTTTAACGTAGGGAAATAGTGACGTACTTTTCAAATTTTTTTTCTTTAAAAACACACTTTATTTATCTACAAACTGTTCGTTAAATTGAAGTATATTTTTCAAATTCTTGTTAAAATGAATTGTAATTAGTTTTCGCTCTGAAATAATCATAATATAGTCTATCATATACAAATAAAGTTACGTTTACAATGATACGTAAGAGAATCAGGAGTTACCTTGTAAAATTCTCATCGATCGTCAATCCTTATGGTAAGTCTTTCCTATGTCCAGCTGTGAACTATTAGGTCTTTACCCAAATTGCCTTGTTTTTAGAACTAGCCTCTTAGAAATGTAACAACTATGGTTTGACGTGTAATTCTAAACGCTAATAAATGTATATTTAAGTCATTTTTTCCCTTTTCCAAATTTGTGTTTTAAAAAAAAGTTATCTCTACACTAGAGTTTTCTCTTGTGTTGTTAACATAGATAAATTGCACAAGAATTTAAATCTTCAAAATAATTTTTCCATGATGGATTTTGATCTGCGGCCCTTAGCGCTGCAACTATGTATGTATGTAATTACTCTAAACATTGCAACTCAATGCTACGTCACTGCACCACAGAGCCGTCAAATTGTCTCAAATCAGTCATATTTGTTTCTTTGTGTTTTATTTTATCCATCCATTACAGCCTATAAAAGTCCACTGCTGAACATAGGCCTTCCCGATAGATTGCCCCATAGGTGGATTTTATAATTGGTTGGCACGCTTGGCGAGCGGGTTGTCAACCGCAGTTTTTTATTATATTTGGTTTTTATTGGGAAGATGCTGATGCCCATTACCTGTTTCAATTTCTCTCAGTCGTCTCTTACGACACTAATGCGACGATATTAGGCAAAGATTTAGATTTAATTTTTATATAAAAAATATTATTTAAATTCTCACATACAAAGCGGCAAGTTCATAAGTAAATGCCTAATATTTACAGAATGTTCTAATTAAAACGATTTAGGATTCATATATTCTGTAAGCGTTGAACATTATTACGAAAGCTGTAAAGAAGAAAAGGATTATCAAATAAAGGGTCGCTTTTTTACGTAACCAAGGAGTCTAACCGGATAATTAAAATAGCAGTTGTTTTATTCGCTTCGTTGAAGACTCGGCCTTTTCACAAACATTTCTTTCGTCCATTGTCTACCTACTACCGTTGAAATAATTTTTCTAAATATTTTTTACGTAACTAAGACTGGACAGATTATCTGAAAACTTCCAGTTCTAGAGTCAAAGCAATGTTAAATGTATTCCACCCTTTCAGTACGAATTCTGACCTGCCTCCATGTTGTCTATTTATATAATGTAACATCAAAGCCATAAGTATAAGAACGAGTGTACCTATATATATACAAGAACACATTCACATAAAAAGTTACAACATATATACGTCCCAGTGCTAGAATACAGGTCGCCTTTTACGTCTGCAAGGGTTATAGGGCATTAGGTCTACCGGTCTTCTCCAGTGCGTAAGGTGGACATCACATGTCCTCGAAATCATTTATTACTTTAAGCGTAATTCTCGTTTCAAATAAGGCTAAGCTTACGTCTACGGCGAATTTTTACCAAGTAAAAGTAAATAAACTTTTATTAACGAATATACTTTACACGTTTATATAAAAATCAATTTAAAACTATCGATAAACTATAACTATAAAATATTTTGGGGAAAAGTACACATGGCATTTTTGATCACTTGGCAAATTGCTTTACGTAATTTTAGTCTGTTAGAGACTGTCACGAATACATTAAACACTCGAAAACAAGAGTATACAACCAGTGTGTGTTGCCAGTGATTACATATTGATCAAAGACCTGGTCCTTGACTGCCGGCCGGCCGAAGATCAAGGTCGCTCAACAAGCTATGAAGAAGACTCGGAGTTTCTCTTTATATTAAGAGTAAGAGGAGTAATTAATGTTAGACTTTTGAGTTCTTTCGTTTTGTAGATGGAGTAACGACCTGGCAAAACTTGGGCATAGTCGATGGATGCAGGTGGCTCAGGACTGTTTTGTGGCATTACTTGGGGGAGGTCTTTATTCAGCAGGAGAATAATGAAGTCCTGAAACTATAATGACAAAGGAGAAATATGCCTCCTCAGAAGGTATGCAATCTTACCAAACTGTCAATCTATTCAATGGGGGGGGGGGGGGGGGCGCCATACATTTAACCGATTTGTGCACGAGAATCTTACATCCCCATCGAAAATTGAGTCTTTTAACTCCATGGCTGACTCATTACAACTACAACGTACTGTTTTCTATATTTATCCATTCACCACTGAACGTAAATACCTTACACCGAATATTTATTAATAAATTGTCACATTAATCTGCGGATCAATACGGCTTTAAACCTTGCATAGAAATGCAACTTCATTAAACGTAACAAATAGCATGTCCGGTTCCCGGCTTTAGATTTCATCCGTGACGTTTTATTACTTTTTCCGTATTCAAAGTACGGTGAATTTAATCTTGAACAACCCTTGGACGTTTTTCATGTTACTTAAAATAACTTTAGCTGGGTAGAATGCCTACAAAATATAAAGTCCGCGTAGGATATACGCGACTATTAGAAAATTAAAATGTTTAATACGAAAAAGTATAGTAGAATAAAAAAAAGTTCATGTTAACTACGTACATAGTCGTGCAATAGAAGTAATCTTTTTGATTTGTATGACAAGATAAAGTAGACCGTTAGCTTTACTTTGCTTTCGCTTAATAATTATATTTTGACTAGCTTTTGCCCGCGGCTTCACCTGCGTGTAAGTTGGAAAATGACATAATTTCGAAAAATCAGAGCTAATGTTTCCTATATTATACACGCCTTTATTTTGCACCAAAACGGGCGAATTAGGAGCGCCCACATACTAGCAAAAAACAAGGAATGCCTAAATGCATGCCCGCCATTTGGCCCATTACCATTTACCGCCGCATGGAATAATTGGAATGCGTGAAATCAGAACACACTCTCTTTTAGCCACTCAAGTCAGAATAATGACCTTTACAATATCTCTCTGCGCAGCTCTGTGCTGCGATTATACATATCTGTTTCAAATTAGCTGCAGACCGTCATGAACTACAGTAGCCACTTATCGTCAGGTGAACTATTATTTCTTCACTTTCATGTTTTTTAGAAATAACAATAAAAATCTCCTTTGCTGTTGGTGGTCCTGATAACAAAGTTAGTGCTCATTAGATTTTCAGTTTTCAAAGGGACGTTTTCCTTTGTGTAACTAAAATTTCTTGGGGATTCAATAATGCCAATAGCGCTAGACGGAATCCTTAACATTTTCTTTTGAAATTTTTTAAAATATATTTTGTGATTACTACTATGTTTAACGTCCAAGTCACAACTATGCCTGTAGTTGTTGGGAGCACTAAGCACGAAGTTGTTGACGAGTATGTTTACCTGGGACTAATAGTCCGACTAGGTAAGTCCAACTTCGACCGAGAGGTCAATCGACGGATTCAACTCGGCTGGGCAGCGTTCGGAAAGCTACGACACATCTTCTCGTCAGACATACCTCAAAACCTTAAAACGAAATTGTACAACCAGTGCGTGTTGCCAGTGATGACTTACGGAACTGAGACGTGATCCTTCACTGCTGGCCGTATGAGGAAGCTCAAGGTCGCTCAGCGAGCTATGGAGAGGGCTATGCTCGGGGTTTCTCTGCGTGATAACCTTAGAAATGAGGATATCCGCAGTAGAATCAGAGTAACCATCATAGCCCAACAGATTAGTAAGCTGAAGTGGCATTGGGCCGGCCATATAGCTCAAAGAAGCGACAACCGATGGGAAAGAAAGATTCTTCAGTGGCATCCTCGTACCGGTAGGCGAAGTGTAGGACGATCTCCCACGAGATGGAGTGACGACCTGGTAAGACATGCAGGAAGTCGATTGATGCAGGTGGCTCAGGACCGTGCTTTTTGGCATTCCTTGGGAGAGGCCTATGTTCAACAGTGAACTTATGAAAGGCTATAATGATGATGATGATGATGATGATGATGATTACTACTATAATTATATAATTACAGAAAATTATACCGGTAGATTGGCTAAATAAATTGAAACGGGTTCACGGGTTGACTGAATAATGACAAGTATGTAAACAACGATACGAATACACACGAGCATTCTTTGTCTCGTAGTAAAAAACCGACATTGAGTAGAGAACAAGCGATTACTCGGACCGAGTAGCGTGCACATCCGAACAAGTCGCCTACGTGTTTAACTTATGCCTATTCATTTGTGCTCGGCGAGTATCTACACGTTCCATAACGAATGGTCGTAATTTTGTACGTGGTAGAGGCATGCCGCAGCTATATTAGTAGTATAGTTGTAGCACGAATGACCGGGGAAGGACCACGCTCTCACAGAATACCAGCGTAAAATGGCAGCTTGACACTGCTGTGTTTCGTATGGTGAGTCTAGAGAACCGGAGACCCATTTTATTGGAAAAAAGGCATTCCATCTTAGTCCTCACGGGTGACGACGCATCTGCATTTTGATTCTTTATTGAGGATAAATGTAGATATCTATGGATCACAGCAACCACTTACCATCAGGTGGACTGTGTGCTCGTTTGTCACCCTATCCTATAAAAAAAATCAGAGAAAAAAGAGGGGATGGATCATTTAACATAGATAAGAGAATAAGCAACATTCTAGAGTCACGCCTCTGTTTAATAGTGAGCCATTTAAGGCGAGAGCGATAGTGAGAGATATGATCAAATTTACGAAGATTGAAAATGTATCTGACGCAATTGTTGAGTAGGCGCTCTAGCTTGTTAAGAAGATTTTGGTTTAAATCCGAGTAACACACGTCAGCATAATCAATTATCGGTAGTATAAGTAACTGTACAAGCATAATTTTAACCTCAAAGGGGAGAAAATTTTTCAAGCGATAAAGAGAACGTAAAGAACCAGAGACTTTACGACATGTTTCAGAGATATGAACCCGGACACCAGGACAGAGTACTATCAATATGGAGACCAAGATTTTTAACTGAGGAAGAGAACGGTAACGGTAAAAGGCAATCATTATAATAGACGGAGGGTAGGCTAGCGGCATCTATTTTTGCAAGCATCCTTGAGCTACCCATAATCGCTTGGCATTTCGTAGGGTTGACAGACACTCCAAAGCGCATGGACCAATCACGGACTGACTTGACATTGGAATTCAATTTGTTAATCGCATTATGGATGTCACAAATGTCAGATTGTATATAAGATTGTAGGTCATTAGCATACAGATGGTACGAACAATCAATATTAGATGTGATTGAATTAATAAAAATAGAGAAGATCAAAGGAGAAAGTATACCGCCTTGCGGTATGCCAGAAATCAGGTCAATCCACTTTGAAATGATTTGCTGTCCACGTGGACAGACTGTTGACATCCGCAAAGATAAGCTGAGAACCATTCCAGAGGACTGACGGTGCAAACCTATAATAAGAAAAGATAGTAAGATGGATATCATGGTCAACTGTGTTAAAAGCGTTAGAAAAGTCAACGAGCACCACAACTGTAACTTTCTTGTTTTCCATTACTTCTCTAATATGTTCAGTTATTTTAAGGCAGTTGTAGTGCTGTGACCAGGATGAAACCCGGACTGAAAAGTACTCAGCAGGTTATATTTATATATGAAATTGGAAATATGCTTATGAACACAGGCTTCCAGAACTTTAGAGAGGAAAGGTAATACTGATATGGGGCGAAAATGATTGGGAAGTGTAGGATTGGATACTTTAGGAAGGGTTTTTACGAAAGCCTTTTTCCAATGACTCGGAAACTGACCCGAGTCAAGCGAAAGATTAACAATATGTGTAATTGCGGGGAGAATATGTTCTAGAATATTAATAATCATAGCTCTACTAATATCATCGCAACTGACAGCCTTGGATTTTATTGCCAGAAGATTATTTCTAATTTCATCCTGATCAACAAGGTTAAAAAGAAAAACTGGTATGTGCGGAGACGGAATTGCAACTATGTAAGCGACTGTTTGAGATCGGATTGAAAGGTCCAATACAGAAGCAGAAGCAAAATGAAGATTTAAAGCATCGTGAGAAAGAGATAAACCACAATCCAAAGAAGGTGTTGTACCCACACCTAGAGAACTAAGGAATTTCCACACATCAGCTGGCGAAGAATTACTTATATTGCTCTGGATAAATCGGCGATTTGCAGAACGTACCATCTGATTGCATGTTTCTGGCCGTCTTAAAAGACAACCAGTTTTACTCAGATCTGCTCCTCTTGAACCAGGCAAAGGCTCTATTTCGCCTGGACATGTTGGACACCTTCCGTACCTCATCAGACATCCCGGGAGCTGGTGGACGTCGTAGTTTTACTTTACGTACAGGAACATGGTTATCATACGAAACATGAATTATGTTATTGAAAATAGTTACTTTATCATCTACAGTGGATGCAGTTGCAAATGGCGTAAAATCTATAAGCGATGCGTCTTTCAAAAGCTTATCCATATTAATTCTACTAAAATTACGTAAGAACAGTACAGGTTGATATATGGGAGGTTTAAGGTTGTATGATACATAAATAAGATCATGGCGGGAAAATCCCGGCGCTTCAAGTTGCCCATATGATAGCACCCTGTCATAGGAGTCAGCTATAATGAGATCAATCAGAGAGTCATCAGTGTCGATATTATGATGAGTTGCATTTAAAGGAAGAATGTTGAGATTGACAGACTCAATGATTTTACGATTTTTTTTAGTAATTCCGTTTTAAATGTTTAGTGCTTAAAACTAAATTAATAAGTAATCAAAACAAGTTAAAATATGTGTGCAAAACAAATTATGAAAAATAAAAATATATGAAGATTTTAGAAGAAAAGAAGAACAAGTCCAGTGCTGATCATGGTCCTCCTCTGAGAAATGCCATAAAGCACGGTTCTGAGCCTCCTGCATCCATCTACATCCTCTTAATTACCAGGTCGTCACTTCATCTAAAATTTAATAGAATTGAATAATGCTTTATTAATGATTATAAAATAAAAATATTGGTAAATCCAATTGAGCATGCCCTAATCGAATTAAAAAAATTACGTATAACATGATTATACAGAATTTTTTAAAGTAGTTTAAATACACACAAGTTTTCACTAGAAACTCTATTATACTTCCAATTTTTAGATAATTTTTGTCAAAGTTCAATTTAAAAATAGTTTAGAAAATCCAAAAGTGCAAAACTCATAATGCTCATATGATCATCATTCATGTCACTCCATAAAGTCCAAGACATATTTAAGTATAAATATTACATCCTACTTACTTATAGTACGTACTATTATTATTTATTCTGTGCTTTTAAAATATTGTAATAAAAATCTTTGTTTATTATAATAATCAAGTATGTATGAAATTTGTTTTTCCAATATTTTGTATTTATTTGTACAGCGATCTTTTTGAGCCGCTACAAACAACCGATACAGTAAATTTTGACATTTAGCAGCCGAAAAAAATTAATTATAACTAAACAAAACAAAATTAAACTGCCATTTACATTCAATGGCTTCCCACATGATAAAATATTGAAATAGATTGAGTTGAACAATTAATATTTTCAAAAGTTATCATGTTTACGAAGCCATACGAACTTGATAAATCCACGCCATAAGCCACTAAAACCCCCTTTTTATGTAAAATTTGCAATTAATCGATTTAAAAAATATTAATAGGTTCAACAATCATTTATCTTTCTGACAATGAGATTTTTTATCATTTATATTTATAATATGATTGTTAGATACGATTTCATGCGACAAAACGTTGGTATCTTGATTTTTAGGCGCTAGTAGAACATACCTACGCGTGTTGCGCTTACGGCATGCAATGATTGGTATTGAAAGTCATCTTTTTACTTTTACCAGTGCGGGGTATATCAATGTACTACACCTCGCTTTCCTATATGAGGCTGCCACTCGAGGAAGTTTCTTTCAATTGCAAGCAACACTTACATAATTTGTGCACTGTGCCATTAGACCCACACCAATATATTACTAGCTTCTTCTAATGACTGATTTCCATATTACAATTTTTCAATCAAGATAATTGGGGTTTATTTTTTATCTACTTCACAATGTTTGCGATTAAAGGTGGAAGTCATAGACACGGGGATTTCACTTTTTTTTTAAAAGAGTCACTAAAATTTTTGCTATCATTAATAATTGCACATGAACAAACATCTAGACCCGGAGCAATTATTTTTAGGCCATTGGCTTATTCGGTGTGGTATTCGAACTCGCGGCCCCTTAGCGTCGCAGCCATAGACTATTCAGATCTACAGAGCTATCCTGTTTTCCTTAAATGTTTAAAAAGGCTAAAAATAACACAGTTGTACCGCGTAGTAGCGATTGAATCGAGTTTCAATTAAAGTTCTTAAAAGAATATTTTTCTAATGATATGTAACATGATATTGAAAAACTGACACAGTTTTTTTTTTCATCGTCATCTTCATTACAGTCTATCTAAAGTTTTTTGCTATACGTAGGCCTTTTCATTGGAGTTTTTTTTTTTTTAACGAAAGAACCGTGGTAGATTTACGCTGTAACTATTATGGTCGTAGCATGAATGGCTCAAAGCTGCTGTAAACCCGTTTTACAGGAATCAAAGTATTGCATCTGGTCCTCACGGGTGAAAACGCATATGCATTTTTATTCTTAATCGAGAATAGATGTGTATGGAACACAGAATGTACTTACCATCAGGTGGACTTTGTGTTTGTTTGTCACCCTTATTCTATAAAATAATGGTATCCCAGGGCTTCAGTACCCACTTACCAATTGCTTCGTTACTTACTTCAATTTTAGTATATTAAAAAAATGTCTGGAAAAGTCCTCATACGCAAGAAAAAGTAAATAATTATTACCATATTAAGGTATAGGTTTGAAACTCGATAATAACACAGTCAGTATAGTTTAGCTAACAAGTGGATATATTTTATAATAATTTCCATTATCGGATCCGGATAAGCAGTTGGATATGTAATAATGGTGTATGGTGTCCACTATTAACAGACTCCGAGTGGTTTAGTGGCGGAGAAATGAACCTATTTTCTGCTATGCTTTACTATGTACAGGCGAATGGAGTACGGAGTAGTTATTTCAGTCAACCCTGCCTATATTTATATGCCCTGCTACGTCCGTAGTTTACCAATAGTAATATTTTTTTATTTACTTAGCCAATTACAATTCATACATTTTGACCAATAAAGATTATTCAATAACATATTATGTACAACTATTATATGTCGCGCTCCATTTGTCGGCGTAAGACTCGTGGATAGCTTTTCGTAGCTGCGTTGCTGGACGGGGCTATAAAAGTGGTGACGCGAGCGCGCGCGTAATCGGCGAGCGGCGGCGGCGTGGGATACATCTCCGGAACAGCAAGAAGAAGCGAAGATGCGGCGTTGAAGGAACGGCTCGAAGATGGTCGACGGATGCATGAAGACAGCCGGCGTGTGAAGACGATGCGGCGCTGATGATTTTTGCGGCTGCTTCTTGTTTCTATATTAGAACGTTAAATATATACGTCAAATTATCTCGCATCGATATGCAGCCCGCAGTATCTCAGTAGCCGGGGGTATTTAGGAAATAAATGTTTTCTTCAGACCTTCGCCTTCTGTGTTATGGTATACATTAGTAGCAGGGTATACATTATTTATTACCGTTTAGGGTTGATTAACCTGGCTGCTACATCACTCTCCCCCTAGCGAAAGCGTACCGGAGGCTTGACGACTCGCCAATGTCTCGTAGTTTTTAAAATAGGTTTCATCTGGGTTGATGTAGATGATGGGTTTTCTAGCTTCCTTGCTGATGGTTGAGATGATTACGATGATGGTGATGAATCCTCTGAAGTATCCTCGTTAATAATATAAGCGGGCTTTAGTCGGTCGATCGATATAATTGTAGATTTCCTTCCGGGTATTTGTAATTTAAAAGTCTTGCTATTTCGCTCTAATACTTTATTCAGTCCATCGTAGGTAAGTTGAAATTGTTTCTTCACTGCGTCATTTCTTACAAAAACTTGCTTGCATGTTTTCAAATCTTGATGCATGAATATTATTTCCGTGCGATGATGTGTGTTTCGACGATAAGGCTTTGTTGATTGATTCTCGAAGTTCAGTTACAAAATCGTAATTCATTTCTTGATTATTTCACGATATTGAAGTGAAGAAGTCACACGGTAGTCTTATACTGCATCCATAGGTTAGCTGAGCGGCGCTATGACTAGTGTCTGCACGCGGTGTTGCTCGTAGTTCAAGTAGCACTGTAGGTAGCTAATCAATACACTTTGTATGTTGAGATAAACTAGTTTTGAGTGCGGTCTTCAATGTACGATGCCATCGTTCGACTATTCCGTTTGATTGAGGATGGTATGCCATTGTACGTGTCTTCTGTATTCCCATAGCTTGAAGAAGTTTGAGGAATAAGTTGTGTTGAAGCGCCTGTCAAATTATATTAGCAGTTCTCATGCCAATATTAGTCCGTAAGCTGTGTAGGTATGTTTAAAAAAATGTTGTACCTGTCGTCGTTGTAAAATTTAGAGATCAAGTAAAGGTCGATTGAGCAAATTACTGCATTTTACTATTAAAAAGAGATCAAATTCCTATTCATGGTCCTAAATCGAAGCCGGATTTGAAAAAACGTAATTGGACAAGATATTATTTAGTGGAATACGCTTGGGAAGTCTTAAATATTCGTTGTGGAAATACCACCGAGGGAGTGAAGATATTTAACCAAGAAATCTGGAGTCTTAGCCCCTTAGATATTGGACTATTATTTAATTTATTTAACCCAGCACTCATTATCAGGTAGTATTTTGTGTAAATCGACTGCTAATTTATCAGGTTAGTACCAAATTACCTATAAAATAATTACGTATAACTTAAAGTATTTAATCGGCTAAAATTCATTTAATATTGTTTTATATAGTTTCTAATAACCGTCAAATCATGATTAAATCAAATTATAAAGCTTAGTTAAATTATATTGACGATATTATAATTTTTTTTTTGTCTCTTTATTGGTTTAAACTGTTTTTTAAAAAATAAGTCAAGAGAGTGTATAATTGAAAAAATTGCATAATATTATTTATTACATACTAAGGCATACCTGTGAAGCTGTTTGATGGTCTGAATTGTATTTGTTACCCTTAATTGTTGTTAATTATAAAGTTAAATATCAAGGTAGTACATGTACCATTTTGTTTAATTATTTAAGAGTTTGAAAAATAAGTAAGGGAATTAGTTTTCATTTCTTTACAACTGTAAGCAAAATTGTATAAAACTACTTATGAATTATATTTTATAAAATATAAACTTCTTGTTTGTATAAATTTCAGGCATTTGCACTAGTCTCCCAATACCAGCCAGCATGCCAGAAGATAAGGAGCAAATTAGGAAACGAGCTAGTTACAAGGGACAAATAACAGCTTTTTCAAATTATTTAAATTCACTGAAGGTATCTTCATTGGCTGCTACTGAGGTAAATGAGTTGCAATTACGTATTAGTAGGATTGAGTCAATGTATGAACGATATGATGAGGTACAATTATCCATCGAGTGTAATACTGATAATATAGACGCCCAGATATCAGAACGAACTGATTTTGAATCCCTGTATTTTAAATCGCTTTCTCTTGCAAAAAGGATCTTAGCAGATTGCATTAAGTCAGATGACGTAAGCGGTGACGGTGGCTCTCATTCCGGCAATCATAAATTTGTTAAACTGCCCACTATTCAACTACCTAAATTTAATGGTTCTTATGATAATTGGTTAGAGTTTCATGACACGTTCATGAGCCTCACACATTCAAATGACGAGATAGATGACATAAATAAGTTTCACTATCTGAGAGCGTCGTTGGAAGAGCCCGCTGCTGTGGTAATACAGTCAATCGAATTCTCGGCAGCTAATTACACCGTCGCATGGACTATATTATGTGATAGATATGATAATAAAAGACTACTAATTCAAAATCACGTGACAGCCTTATTTAATATAGCACCAATTAATAAAGAATTGTCTGTCAACTTAAAACGTCTTATTGACCAAATAAATAAAAATTTACGTGCACTAGAATCTCTCGGTGAGCCAACTAAACAATGGGACACACTTCTCATTCATATTATTACTCAAAAATTAGATGCTAAGACATATCGTGAATGGGAAGAGTCTAAAGGTCGTTTGGAGAAAGATACACCTATTACGTTCGATATATTTTTGATGTTTTTAAAAAATCGAGCCGATTTAATCGAAACACTAGAAATGTCTAATTCTGGTGCTACTAACCGTTTAAATTCTTCTATAAAATATGCTCCAAAAGTTAAGGCAATGGTTTCAGTGCGGGATACCGGTAATAAAAACGGTTCGGCCTTTTCCGCCAAACTGTGTCCTAAATGTAAGGGTGACCATAAGTTAAGCAGTTGTCCTCAGTTTCTTGGATTAAGTAACGATGTGCGTCTACAGTTACTGCCAGAGTATAAAGTATGTTTCAATTGTCTTAATTCAGGACATTATGCAAATCACTGCAAAAAGCCAGGATGCAAAATATGCCACCGAAAGCATAACACTCTCGTGCACGTCGCAGATTACCAGTCAAAACCAATTACAGATATTAATACATCTAACACGAGTAGTGGTAATAATAAGCCCGTTATGCAAGGTCATTTCGAACAAACAAACAGTTCGACAGGCTCACAGTTGTCATCCAATTCTAACGCACATCTGTCATTATCCGCAAAGGTAGGCACTGCATCGTGTAGTGAACAAGGCGACGTATTGTTATCGACGGCATTAATTAAAGTTATAGGTAAGAATGGTTGTCCATATATTGCTCGTGCTATTCTTGATAGTGGCAGTAACGCTTGTTTAATAACTGAAGAGTTATATCAAAGGCTAGGTTTGCCCGCTCAAAATGTAAATCAGTCGGTAGTCGGTATTAATAATGCTTCGGCACACATCAAGAAGATTTGTAAGGTATCGATAAAATCATTGAATGATAACTTCTCTAGTAATCTTCATTGTTTTGTCCTACCATCAATAACCCAAAATGTACCTACTAGATATGTTAATTTGTCAAACTTAAAAATTCCATCTAATATTTCTCTGGCAGATCCTAATTTTCACTCACCTGCTCCCGTTGACATGCTTATAGGTGCTGATGTCTTTTGGGACTTAATAGGAACGCAGAGATTAAAATTAGGGGACGGTCAGCCGATTCTTTGTGAAACTAGCTTAGGATGGTTAGTATCAGGTCCGATAGATTATAGATATGTAAAGAAAGGGGTTAACTTTATTAAATGTAATTTTACAAGAATATTTCAAGATGAGGCTAGTAAAGATTTAGATGAAGATATACAAAAACAATTAGTACGCTTCTGGCACCTCGAAGAGGTAAGCCCTGCGTCTCTTTATTCAAACGAAGAAAAATTATGCGAAGAACACTTTTTAAAAAACACCACGCGACTGGCAAATGGTCGATTTTGCGTGAGGATACCCTTAAAACATAATCCTGACGTATTAGGTGATTCTTGGCCACGAGCTAAAAAGTGTTTACTATCGCTAGAGCGCAGGTTAGCAGGTCAATCTCAGGTCTATGAAATGTATAAAGAATTTATGTCAGAGTATGAAAGTCTGGGTCATATGGAGAAATGTGAGAATGATAATTTACCACGTAAGATGCATTTTATACCACATCACGGTGTGCTTCGGGAAAGTAGTACTACTACTAAATTAAGAGTCGTTTTCAATGCTAGCAGTCCGACTTCTTCGGGTGTTTCCTTGAATAATATACAGATGGTAGGTCCCGTGGTACAGGACGACCTTTTGTCCATTCTTTTACGCTTTCGGCTACACAAATACGTTCTCACAGCTGATGTTGAGAAAATGTACCGGCAAATAGTCATTCATCCCGATGACCGCTATTTGCAACAAATTGTCTGGCGTGATAACCCTTCAGAACAGCTTCAAGCTTATCAACTTAACACCGTGACTTACGGCACCTCTAGTGCTCCCTTTTTGGCAACTAGGTGCCTCCAACAATTAGGCTTAGAGTGTACCGATGACAAGGTTGCTCAAGTGATCATTCACGATTTTTACGTTGATGACTTGCTAACGGGAGGGGATGATATTAACGAGGTTACAGATTTGCGCCGTAAAGTGACTTCCACACTTGCATCAGCTCATATGGTTTTGCGAAAGTGGAAGTCGAATGAATCTCAACTGGTTAGTGAAAATGATATTTCTCCGCTTGATTTGAATATTGGTGGCTTTGAACCGACTAAAACTTTAGGCCTTGGTTGGCAATCACATACTGACCAACTTTGTTTCCCTATAGAAGGGCTATTCTCAGGTAGAACAAAGCGTGATATGTTATCTGTGATTTCTCAGATTTTTGATCCACTAGGACTTCGATTTCCCTGTGTAATTAAGATGAAAATGCTTCTTCAACAGTTGTGGCTGCTCAAGCTGTCATGGGATGAGCAGTTGACGCCAGAAATCAGCAAGATGTGGGCTGAGATAATAGTCGATTTACCTAAATTAAATACTCTACGTATTCCACGTCGTGTTATTTGTGACTCGCCTAGTTTGTTTG
The DNA here is from genome assembly GCA_963668995.1 of Parnassius mnemosyne. Lineage (NCBI taxonomy): Eukaryota > Metazoa > Arthropoda > Insecta > Lepidoptera > Papilionidae > Parnassius > Parnassius mnemosyne. The sequence continues at coordinate 13,190,961 of CAVLGL010000046.1, read as the reverse complement.
AATTTCATATTTTCTCGGACGCTTCTGAGCGAGCATATGGCGCCTGTTTATATGTGCGTAGTGTTAATGATCAGGGTGAGGTTTTAATTCAATTATTGATGGCGAAAAGTCGTGTCGCGCCGCTTAAACCTATAACAATCCCAAGACTGGAACTTTGTGGTGCACTTGTTGGAGCTCGCCTTTACCAAAAGGTTGTAGCATCGCTGAGACAACAGGCTAAGCGCACTTTCTTTTGGACAGATACGTCCATCGTGTTAGGATGGTTAAAGGTGTTACCTAGCAAGCTACAACCCTTTGTCAGAAATAGGGTTGCTGAAATATTAGAGAAGACTGGAAATTGCGAGTGGAGGCATGTCCCAACAGAGTGTAATCCGGCCGATCATATTTCTCGCGGTGTGAGTTGTAAGGATATTTCATCCATGAGTAAGTGGTGGTCAGGACCTGAATTTTTAAAGAAAGAGGTCTCTCACTGGCCTGCAAATTTCTTAAGTATTAATCACGAGTTGCCTGAGATTAAATCGTCAAATGTTATCCTCCACGGAATACTTCATTCTAGCAACAATGAAGATTTAGGTGGGAATAAATTAATTGAATTTAAACGCTTTTCTAAATATACTAGATTAAATCGGACCGTTGCTTATGTGCTGCGTTTTATTAATAATTGTAGAAAGCAATCCGTTCACGGTCCTCTAAGCAATCAAGAGTTGCAAACCGCACTCAATGTTATTATAAGAATATCCCAGAGTGAATCATTTGAGGAATACACCATGTTAATTAAAAATAAAAGTTTACCCACTAAAAGTCCGTTGCATAAATTTAATGTATTTCTCGATGATAATAAAATAATGCGTGTTGGAGGGCGTCTTGAAAATTCCGATTACTGTTATGAGAAAAAACATCCCATACTTATACAGTCCACTCATTATTTTACCAAATTGCTCTTCAATTATGAGCACATAAGGTTAATGCACGCGGGACCACAGCTAATGTTGGCCACTATAAGAGAGATGTACTGGCCGATTAGAGGTCGTAATTTGGCCAGATCTTGTTATCGACAATGTGTAAGATGTAATAGAATGAAAGGAAAAACCATCTCTCCAATAATGGGCAACCTACCACACCAACGCATCCTTTCTGGTTTTCCATTTCAAAATATTGGACTAGACTATGCGGGACCAATTCAATCTGTTTCTCGCCATGGCCGTGGTTGTAAAATTGTAAAGGTGTATATAGCTATTTTTATTTGCTTCGCGACTAAGTCAATTCATCTTGAATTAGTGGGTGATTTAACTAGCAATACCTTCATATTAGCTTTGCGCAGATTTATGTCTAGAAGAGGGAAACCTCTTAATATTTATTCGGATAATGGTACCTCCTTTGTAGGCGCATACAATGACATTTCAAAATTTATTAGGACGTGTTGTAATTCTTTATCTGAGGTAATGGCAAATGAAGGAATTAATTTCCATTTCATACCGCCTTATTCTCCCCATTTTGCTGGGCTTGCGGAGGCTGGTGTCAAATGCATTAAATATCATTTAGTTAGAGTGCTGGGCAATTGTAATGTGACTTACGAGGAACTAAATACCACATTAATACAAATTGAGGCTATACTTAACTCCAGACCACTCACACCTTTGTCAACGAATCCTGAAGACTTGCTACCACTAACGCCCGGTCATTTTTTGATTGGACGCCCATTGACTTCCTTGCCGACACCAGACTATAAAGATCATTCCGTAAGCTCTTTAACCCGATTTCAACGAATAGAACAATTACGTCAACATTTTTGGGCTAGATGGAGCAAGGAATATATATCAGAGCTTCAACTGCGGATGAAATGGCGTTCCTGTAAAGGCTCTTTGAAGTTAAATTCACTGGTACTCCTAAAAGAGGAGAATTCACCGCCATTAAAGTGGAAGATGGGTCGCATCGTCGCAGTCCATCCAGGCTCGGACGGCGTATCAAGGGTGGCGGATATCAAAACATCGACTGGTATAGTTCGCCGATCATTTAGCAAAATTTGTCCGCTTCCTGAACCTGAAGAATCTGGTTGAAAGGTAGACTTTCAACGCCGGGGGGCATGTTGAAGCGCCTGTCAAATTATATTAGCAGTTCTCATTCCAATATTAGTCCGTAAGCTGTGTAGGTATGTTTAAAAAAAATGTTGTACCTGTCGTCGTTGTAAAATTTAGAGATCAAGTAAAGGTCGATTGAGCAAATTACTGCATTTTACTATTAAAAAGAGATCAAATTCCTATTCAAGTTGCTTTCGAAGTTTCTTCCTTGATCCGTTGTGATGGTTTTAGGTGATCCGAAACGAGTAATCCAATTTTCATAAATTATCTTCGCGACAGATTCAGCTGAAGTATCATCGGTAGGTATTGCTTCTGGCCACCTTACTGTTTTGTCAATCATTGTTACGAGGTAACGATGTCCTTGCGGTGAAGTAGGTAATGATCCAACGATGTCAACGTACAGGTGTTCGAATCTCTCCGTAGGCGGAAATGGATCTAGGCTGCTTGATGTATGCCTTTCTACTTTGCATTTTTGACATTGAATGCATTGCTTCGCCCAGTTGCCAACATCCACTTGTATTGAAGGCCAAAAGAATTTTCAAGTGATGAGTTTTCTTGTTGCTCTAACACCTGGATGACTGATGTTGTGTAGTGCATTGAAGACTTCGCGACGACATTCTTCTGGTAGGTATGGTCGCATGATTGACGTTGAGGCTTCACAGTATACAGGTAGATGCGTCATTAGCATTGTAACTTGCTTGATGGACAAGTTACTTTGCTGCGATAGATATTTGATGTTGTCGCTATCTCTGTCTTGTGTTTTGGCGATCTTGTGATAGTCGATTGATGTAGGGCACGTTACACTGTCGATTGGTATGTGACTGAGTGCGTCGGCAACTATGTTGTCCTTTCCACTGATGTGACGTATATCGGTCGTGAATTCACTTATGAAAATGAGTTGTCTTGCTCGTCGTGGTATATCCGATGGTGATGGTTTCTTCTGAAGTACATATGTATATATGTACATATGGCTTGTGGTCGGTAAAAACGATCAGGTTTCGACCCTCGAACGTTTTTTTTTAAAGTGTTTGATAGCCATTTAGATAGCGACTAGCTCTCGGTCGAATGTACTGTAGTTACGTTGAGTATCGGAGGACTTCAACGAAAAATAGCCAAGCGGTTGCCATTTCACCTTGATGTATTGTTGAAATACAGCTCCCGCTGAGATATCGGGCGCGTCGCTGAAGATAGCAAGGGCTGCTTTGTATGATGGTTGGGCGAGCAATGCTGCATTTTGGATCGCAACTTTACAAGCTTCAAATGCCGTCGTGGCTTCATCGTTCCATCCGATTGTCATTTTATATTTTTTCTTCGTGTAGTGAAGGTAGGCGTGAAGTGGAGCTTGGATTTCAGCGGCTTTAGGTATGTTTTCTCTGTAAAAATAAATCATCCCAAGAAAACGCCTTAGTTCTTCGATTGTTTTAGGTTTCGCATAATCGATAATTGCTCTGACTTTTTCAGTAGGCGGTTTGATTCCTTCCTTGCTGACGGTGAAACCAAGAAATTGAACTTCTTGTTGTTCAAATATGCATTTCGAAGGGTTGATTGTGATTCCATTGTCTTCTAATCGCTGTAGCACGGTGCGTAGATGGGTTTCGTGCGTTTCTTTATCAGGGCTTGCAACAAGGAGATCATCAATGAATGCGAAAATGAAATCCAGTCTATGAAGTACTTCGTGTATGAATCTTTGAAAGGTTTGGCCAGCGTTCTTCAATCCTGGAGTCATTCTTGGAAATTCGAATAATCCCATTGGGGTAATTATTGCTGTATTCTCTATGTCTTCATCGCGTACTTTTATTTGTTGGTAAGCTCAATTGAGATCGATGGTGGAGAATATAGTCTTGTCTGACAGTTGATGAGTGAACTCCTTGACTCGCGGTATTGGGTAGCGGTCAGGAGTGGTAAAAGAATTCAATCTTCTGTAATCTCCACAAACTCGAAATGCTCCATTCTTCTTCGGTACAACGTGAAGTGGTGATGACCAAGGGCTTTTGCTTGGACGGTATATTCTTTGCTCGATCATGTTTTCGAATTCCTTTAGAACTTGCTCGTATCGGTGTGGTGGGATTGGACGTGCACGGCAGTGAAGTGGTGGTCCATTGGTTTCGATGAAATGCTCAACGTCGTGCTTCTTCTCTATTCTTCAAGGATCTTGTGATACGATTGTTGAACATCTATGCTTCTTATTGTGGGTAGATTAGTGGCTTGGAAGAAAGACTGAGATGCAAGATAGGTTTTGCCGTCGATGACTCTTCAGTTTTTGATGTCGACGATCAATTGGTGATGTTGAAGAAAATCAGCACCGATAATTGGTTTGCTGAGTTTAGCGACGAAAAATCTCCATTTGAATGATCGGCGTAGGTTTAAATCTAGTTCCATTGTTTTTTCTCCGTAGGTTGGAATCACCGTGTTGTTTGCTGCGTAGAGTTGAAAATCCAGTGGCTTCATCTTCTGTCTTTGTTTCGGCGGTAGAACTGAGATATTACTTCTACCTTACGATTACTGAGATGTTCGCTCCGGTGTCGATAAGGAAGATAATCTTGCTTTTTTATCGGTGACGAAAGGACGGTAGGACGTTTCTGTTACTGCGGATCCCGTCGCATCAAGCGTATTAGTTAATTTTCGGTCTTCATATTTTCGTCGATGATAGTAGCAGTAAGGGGATCTTGTTCTTGAGCTTGTTCGACTTCTACTTGTAGGGCGGTTGCGACGAAAAGTTGATTTTTGGTGTTGCTGATTGCGCTGGTTGTAATGTTGTTGGTTACAGGTTTGACGCTGGGAAGCTTTGAGTGCGGCGACTTTGAATGATAGCTTCCGAATTTCTTCGAGAAGAAAGTATCATTGACCTTGGTTGAAGTGCCTTCGATCATCGATGTGTGTGAGACTCTGCTGTTTTCGATCATCTTGCCCGCCAGGAGTGCCAGTTCGTCAAGCTTCGTCTGCTTGCTGAATGATTGACTCACTGCTAGTACCGATCGAACATGTGGGGGAAGATAGTGTACCCACATTAGCCGTAGTGTCGAATCTGGGACTTTATCCCGTGCCAAAGTACGCATTCTGCGTAGGAGTTGTGTGGGCTTCTGGTCTCCAAGTTCTATTTCTGATAGAAGTTTCTGTAGCTGGCGACTGTCGGATTCTTCATATGCAGAGATCAGACGATCCTTCAGCGAATTATACTGGTCGGTTGCCGGTGGATTGTACAACAGGTCCGAAATTTGTTCGATGTTTTGTTTCTCAAGTTAGGCGATCACCATCTGTGCTAGTTGCGCTTGACTCTTCTTTAAATCATTCGTTGTGGCTTCAAAACTGACGAACCAAAGTCGGGGTTAATCTCTCCAAAACGGTGGTATTCTTAATGATAGAGATATACCGGCGATTCCTTGTTCCTTGGCCGGGTTTGATGTATATACGTCGGATTTCTTCGCTTCTCGCTCCATAATGACGTCTTGATAACACTGATTTTATATAAACTGAAGTCTTCCTTGATATTTTTCCAAATATTGGTGCAGGGATCTTCCTAGTCGGTGTTCGTAACGGGGACAATGAAATAGTGGTGTATGGTGTCCACTATTAACAGACTCCGAGTGGTTTAGTGGCGGAGATATGAAACTATTTTCTGTTATGCTTTACTATGTACAGGCGAATGGAGTATGGAGTACTTATTTCAGTCAACCCTGCCTATATTTATATGCCCGGCTAAGTCCAAAGTTTACCAATAGTAATATTTTTTTATTTACTTAGCCAATTAAAATTCATACATTTTGACCAATAAAGATTATTCAATAAAATATTATGTACAACTATTATATGTCGCGCTCCATTTGCCGCCGTAAGACTCGTGGATAGCTTCTCGTAGCTGCGTTGCTGGACGGGGCTATAAAATTGGTGCAGAACGGCGCGCGCGCGTAATCGGCGAGCGGCGGCGGCGTTGGATACATCTCCGGAACAGCAAGAAGAAGCGAAGCTGCGGCGTTGATGAAACGGCCCGAAGATGGTCGACGGATGCATGAAGATAGCCGGCGTTTGAAGACGATGCGGCGCTGATGATATTTGCGGCTGCTTCTTGTTTCTACATTAAAATGTTAAATATATACGTCAAATTATCTCGCATCGATATGCAGCCCGCAGTATCTCAGTAGCCGGGGAATTTAGGAAATAAATGTTTCTTCAGACCTTCGCCTTCTGTGTTATGGTATTAGCAGGGTATACATTATTTATTACCGATTAGGGTTGATTAAGCTGGCTGCTACAGATATATTGGAATACATTCAGTTAGTTTCAATTCTGCTTGCGAATACTATCAAATTTCAAAGCATCTATTGAAATACATATCCTCTTTTCAAAATATAGATATGTGATATTAAAATTTACACAACCACTATAGTAATGAAAGATTTCCATATTTTATTTCAGTTTGTATTTCCAACGATTTCCAGTGTAATAGAATGGTACCGCAAAAAGGGTCAAATGTTTGAAATCGACACATCATACCTATATAAGCCAATACAGTATGTATTCCGTTTGACAAATCAAATTTGTATAGAGTCTGGTCTACTTGTTCTCTGGTAGGTCTTGTTTTCTGGATCTCGACAACAGCATCACCTACCGAGTTCAATTGTGAATCTTAAACATTCTCGGATCAATCACACACACACACACAAAATTTCATCAAAATTGGTTGAGCCGTTTTGCAGGAGTTCATCACAGATTATATAAATAAAAAGATATATATTGTGACCTTATTGCATGCAGCAGCCTGATATAACAGCGCACTGGTCGAAATCAAATCATATAGTTTCGAGCCTCGGACTGCGTACTTACTAAGTACCCTACTGAAGAAAAGAAAAAAAATCGAGACAGTCCATTCGTGCAAAAAGTTCCACATAATTACTTATTTTAATAATAAATTGATGACTTATTATTAAAATAAGTAATTAAAGTTCAGAGAGCCCTTTTTTTATAGGAGAGTTGGCAAACGAGCATGCGGTTCACCTGATGTTAAGTGACTACCGCCGCTTATAAACAACTGCAACACCAGGGGAATTGTAGATGCGTTGCCGACCTTTTAAAAAGAAGTAGGCTCTTTTCAATCATCCAGATGATATGGACAGTATCGCGAGATTTATCGCGATGTGCGATGGTGAAATTGAGCGGCTGGAATTAGTCCGAACAATTCCTCAGAGCACTTCTCGTGATAAATGTGATAAAATACACAAGGAGATGAAACATCTCTACGCAGTCAAAGAAAATATATACTACTCGAAAAGAAACGACACTTAAGCATGTGTACACGTAAAATCGCTTGCGGCTTTGTGTGGGTGTCTGGATGTGTGCGGGGGCCTTGACAGGCGCGCGGGGCGCCTCACACGCACCGCACGCAAGCACAGACTGACTGCGCTTTATACAAAAATAATACCTATTCATCATCATTCTTTACCATCGATTGTCCGTTCTTCGAACTATATAGCCAGTCCATTGCCTCTCCAGCTTATTTATCCGTTGAGCATATCGTTTACTCTGACTCTACTGCGGATATCCTTATTTTGAAGTTTATCACGCAGAGAAACTCCGAGTGTAGCCCTCTCCATAGCGCCTTTCTTGAAGCACAAGACACTTCTGTTCCACGCCTCCGGAGTAGTGCCACTATGGAATACGGAACTAAAGAGTTTCTGATGGACTCAAGTAGTGGTTTTACGCCCAATTTCAGAAGCTCCGCTGTAATTCTATCCTCGCCCGGAGTAATTCTAATCTCGCTCAGACTGACATTGGCTTGCTCTTGAATCGTCACTCACATTTGCTTATGGCTTCTACGTTGACATGCACAGCTACCTGTAAAACCTCTCCACCTCACTCAAAATCTCTTGAAACAAGCACCAAGTTAAATGAAACTAATTTTACGGATTTTAGTGCGTTTAATTTAATTTTTTCATTCCCGACGACTGAGGTGAGGAGGTAAAAAGTAAAATTATACGCGATAAAATTCGTAAAAATTACTTTCATTTCATGTGTAGCCTTCGCGTAAATATAAGAAATCAAGCATCAAGTTGTTTTGTCTACAAGTAACATTTTATTATCATCGATTGTCTGCTAGCTTTAATTGCTACTAAAATGTGACGTATTAAGATGTCAAAAATGTGTTAACATATTCACATTCTATTTAAAGGATTATGGCCCAAGATGGACTCTTAGAAATGAAAAGAGTCCATCAACCTATAGAAAACTAAGGCCTAAGCAGTCTCACAGTATTTTATTAATTACTTTTCCTACCCTAAATAATCACAAGAAAGTGAAAATAGTTTCCTCGACATACATTACCAAGGCCGAGGGTGGTTATTAACAAAGCATCAAAATATGCAAAAACGTTTACTAAGGAAATCTTGACGTAAATTGAAATCGGAAATGGAACGCTTTGTGGAAACGCGGGCCATTTCATAAGCTTTATTGCTCTATTTTAACGTAGGGAAGTAGTGACATACTTTCTTGTATTTTTTTTTAAAGACACTCTTTAGTTATCGTTATCTACAAAGTGTGCGTTAAATTGGATTATATTTTTCAAATTCTTGTGTAAAAATTAATTGTAATTAGTTTTCGCTCTAGAATAATAAAAATATTGTCTATCATATTCAAACAAAGTTGCGTATACAATGATAAGTAAGAGAATCAGGAGTTACCTTGTAAAATTCGTATCGATCGTCAATCCTAATGGGACGTAGTTATACAAAAACATTCCAACCCACAAGTCATTCAAAAATAAGTTAAATATACAGATCTACTTATTTTGAAATCTTAGCGAAGATGTAAAAATAAATAGATCTGTATATTTAACTCATTTTTAATTGTCACTCCCATTACTGACTTGAAATTGGCAAAATTCGAGAAGCCGAAAAGTAAAGAAGAAGAAGAAGAACTCATTTTGATAGACTTCTGGGTTGGAGAGTTTTTGTATAACTACGTCCAATGGTAAGTATTTCCTATGTCCAGCTGTAAACTATGAGATCTTTACCCTTTTTTTAGAATTTTGCCTTTTTGTAGAACTAGCCTCTTAGAAATGTAACAACTATGGTTTACTTGTAATTCTAAACGCTAATAAATGTATATTTAAGTCATTTTTTCCGTTTTCTTAATTAGTGTTTTAAAAAAACGTTATCTCCATATTAGGGTTTTGTCTTGTGTTGTTAACATAGATAAATTGCACAAGGTTTTGAATCTTCAAAATACTTCTTGCATGAGGGATTTTGACCTGCGGCCCTTAGCGCCGCAATGTAAAAAAAAATATGTATATACGTAATTACTCTGCGGCTGCAACTCAATGCTACGTCACTGCACCACGGAGCCGTCAAATTATCATATTTTTCATCAATCATATTTGTTTCTTTGTGTTTTGTTTTATCTGTAATATGAAAATACTAATTAGGCACATCCATCCGTCCATTACACCTGCTCCGTCACTGCCGGCCGTATGAGGAGTGACGGATGGATGCAGGTGGCTCAGGACTGTCTTATGGCTTTACTTTGGGGAGGTTTTTGTTCAGCAGGAGACTAATGAAGTGCTAAACGTCCACCGCTGCACATAGGCCTCCCTCATAGATTGCCTCACAGGTGGGATTTTGCCATTAGTTGACACGCATGGCGAGCGAGTTGTCAACCGCAGTTATTATTTTCAGTTTTATCAGGAAGATGATGCTGCCCATCACCTGTTTCAATTTTCCCCTGTCGTCTCTTACGACACCAACGAGACGATATTTGAAAATATTTATATTTAATTTTGTATATAAAAATATTATTTAATTTCTCACATACAAAGCGGCAATTTCTGTTCTAATTAAAACGATTTAGGATTCGTATATTTTGTTCCCTAGTGTTGAAAATTATTACGAAAGCTCTAAAGAAGAAAAGGATTATTAAATAAAGAATCGCTTTTTTACGTAACCAAGGAGTCTAACCGGATAATTAAAATAGCGGTTGTTTTATTCGCTTCCTTGAAGACTCGGCCTTTTCACAAACATTTCTTTCGTCCATTGTCTACCTACTACCGTGGAAATATTTTTTTTAAAATATTTGTTATGTTACTAAGACTGGACAGATTATCTGACTACTTCTAGTTCTAGAGTCAAAGCAAAGTTAAATGTATTCCACCCTTTCAGTACTAATTCCGACCGGCCTTCATGTTGTCTATTTATATAATGTAACATCAAAGCCATAAGGATAAAAACGAGTGATTGTTTTTGTACCATATACAAGAATAAAAATTTACAACATATACATGTCCCACTGCTAGGATACATGTCGCCTTTTACATCTGCAAGGGCTGTAGGGCATTAGGTCTACCGGTCTTCTCCAGTGCGTAAGGTGGACATCATATGTCCTAGAAATCATTTATCACTTTAAACGTGATTACCGTTTCAAATAAGGCAATAAGCTTACGTCTACGGCGAATTTTTACCAAGTAAAAGTAACTAAACTTAGAGAATTTACTTAACACTTTTAAATAAAAATTTATTTAAAACTATCGATAAACACATGCCTTTTCTAAACCACGTCAAGTGCTTTACTTAAAATATTTCGGGGAAAAGTTCACATGGCATTTTTGATCATTTGACAAAATGCTTTACATAATTTGAGTCTGTTAAAGACTGTCACGAATACATTAAAAACTCGAAAATAAGAGTGTATAACCAGAGCGTATTGCCAGTGATGACATATCGATCAAAGGCCTGGTCCTTCACTGCTGGCCGTTTGAGGAAGCTAAACGTCGCTTAACGAGGTATGGAGAGAGCTCGGAGTTTCTCTTTAGATTAAGAGTAAGAGTAGTAATTAATGTTAGATTTTTGGGTTCTTTCGTTTTGTAGACTGAGTAACGACCTAGGAAAATATGGGCATAGTCGATGGATGCAGGTGGATCAGGACTGTTTTGTGGCATTACTTGGGGGAGGTCTTTGTTCAGCAGGAGACTGATGAAATGCTGAAACTATAATGACGAAGGAGCATTATGCCTCCTTAAAAGATATGCAATCTTACCAGACTGTTACTCTATTCTCATGTGGGTACACCATATATTTGGCCGATGTGTGCACGAGAATCTTACATCCCCATCGGATTTTGGGTCTTTTAACTCCATGGCTGACTCATTACAACTTAAGCGTACTAATTTATATATTTATCCATTCACCATTGAATGTAAATACCTTACACCAAATATTTTTTAATAAATTGTCACATTAATCTGCGGATCAATATGGCTTTAAACCGTTTATGCAAGTTCATTAAACGTAACAAATAGCATGTCCGGATCCCGGCTTTAGCTTTCATCCGTGACTTTTTATTACTTTTTCCGTATTCAAAGTACGGTGAATTTAATCTTGAACAACCCTTTGACGTTTCTCATGTTACGGAAAATGAATTTAGCTGGGTGTAATGCCTACAAATATATAAAGTCCGTGCATGATATACTGAGGTATGAAGGTGTGAAAGAGAAGTTCAAATGTAGATTGAGAGAAAATATAAGTGGTATGGCTGAATTGTGTATGAATGATTTAGACTTGGAGACTGTGTGGTATAATGTCAAGAAAGGTTTAGTGGATGCAGCTACCGAAGTATGTGGTATAAGTAAGAGAACGAATGAAAGGAAAAATAACACGTTATGGTAGGATGATGAGGTACGGATGGAAGTTGAAGCAAAGAAGAAAGCATGGCTAGATTTACTAGCAACCAAGGCTAGTAATTCTAGCAGTATGAATGATGATATTGAAAGGAAAAAGGCAGTTTTTAGACACCTAAATAAGAGAGTAAAAGAAGTAGTTGAAAGGAAAAAGCAAGAAAGAACGGATAAGAATGATAGAAGAATATCGGATAACTTCCAGGCAAACATCAAAATGTTCTGGAAACTCGTAAGAACAACCAGGGGACATTCACAACAGCCTAGAATGAATGCTATACGAGACCAGAAGGGCTGTATTCTGAATGACGAAGTTTAGAGTTTAAGGAGATGGAAGGAGTACTTTGAAAGCGTGTTTATGAGTGATGAGACGTTTGAATTAAATTAAATAGAAATTCCGAAAGAAGAGGAAATAGATAGAGATATATGTATAGATGAAATAATGAAAGCAATGAAAAGTATGAAAGCAGGTAAGGCAGCCGGTTATGATAGAGTATCTCTCGAAATGCTAAGGGCTGGAGAAGGAGTGGTGGCAGACCTGCTGTACACCTTGTTTAATTTATGTTGGGAACTTAAGCGGGTACCGGGAGACTGGTGCAAAGCCGTGATAGTCCCAATATATAAGGGAAAATAATCACAGCAGGACTGTAAAAACTACCGTGGTATCAGCCTTCTTAGCATTGTGGGAAAACTGTATGCTAAGGTACTAATTGAAAGAGTTATGAAAGAAACTGATGGAAAAATTTGGGATGTGCAAGCGGGATTTAGAAAGGGAATGGGATGTACGGATCAGGTCTTTTGCATGCGCATGATCGCGGAGAAGTTTTTGACCAAAAACCAAAAAGTTTTTGTGCGTTCTTAGACTTGGAGAAGGCTTATGACAGAGTGGACAGGGATGTGTTGTGGCAAACACTGAACTCATTTGGGTTGACCGCTGGTCTGATACAGGCATTGAAGTGTCTATATAGGGATTCTAGTGCTTGTGTCAGGATCAACGGGGCCAACTCGGACTGGTTTGGCATCCATAAAGGTGACAGACAGGGCTGTGTGGCTTCCCCGTGGTTCTTCAACCTATTTATGGACAGTTGTTTGGAAAATTTGAAAGTAGAAGAATGCGAGTTAAGAATGGGTTCGTTAACCGTCAAATGCCTTTTGTACGCCAATGATCAAGTCATACTTGCATCGTCGGCAGCCGAGTTGCAAATGATGGTTACATTAATGAACAGGACATTAAAAGAAAAGGAAATGAAAGTGGACGCAAGTAAGACGAAAGTTATGGTTTTTGAAAGAGAAGAAAGTAAAACGATATGTGAAATAAGAATAGAAGGGGAGTTGGTAGAGCAAGTGGATGAGTTTGTATATTTGGAATGTGTGTTTAGCAGGGATGGTAGATATGATAAGGATATAGATCGACGAGTGAATGCAGGAAATGAGTGAATGGGGCTCTACACTCTATTGTGAAAAGTCAGAATGTGTCCAAAAACGCACGTATGGCAATTCACAATGCTGTGTTAGTACCTACTTTAATGTATGGTAGTGAAAGTTGGGTCTGGCAGAAGAAGCATGAGAGTAGAATAAATGCTGTAGAAATGCGGTCATTAAGGAGTATGTTAGGGATGAAGCTGAATGACAGAGTGAGAAATTGTTTAATAAGAGAAGAGGGTGGTTTGCAAGATGATGTTGTGACCAGGATTAAGAAAGGAATGCTTCGGTGGTTTGGCCATGTAGAAAGAATGAATGAGGAAAGAGTAACAAAGCAAATTTATGTTGCAGAGGTGAACGGCATAGTCGGGAAGGGTCGCCCTAGGCGAAAGTTTATCGACCAAATTGGCGATATATTAAAAATGGGCCAAATCAAGAGTACCTTTAACCGACGAGCGTGTATGCGTAGGTATATGGATGTGGAGGAAGCGAGAGAGGTGTATCAGGATCGTGCCAAATGGAAGTCCATAATCTCTGCCTACCCCTCTGGGTGACAGGCGTGAGTGTTTATGTATTATGTAAATATGAGTAATTTTGATCAATGAATATAGAATTTGCCATTAACTAGAATTTTACGTAATGCACTAGAACTTAGCTGTTTTGCTGGTTTTTTTTTTTAAAGAAATATGAATAAAACATGAATGCATCGTGGCCCGCTATGCATATTACTATAACACGAGTATACTAGACATACAGATTTTCTGACAATGTTTTCCTTCGTCGTTTAGCTCGTGGTAAATCAGCATTTATAATATAAGGACGCAAAGAAAGAGCGCCCTGCTTTAAATTTCAAAGTATGTGAGCAGAATCTAAAAAAAATAGCAAGTTATATGTTAAGACATTATAAAATTTTTCTCATACTAAAATGAATTAAGAACATACAGTCCAACTGGTGGTAAATAGCTACTACTTACCAGCCCACAGACACCTGCAATCAACATCAAAGAAAGAAAGTTACATATATTATATAATACTGGCGATCCGCCCCGGCTTCCCGCCGGTGTGTCTACAACAGCGCCACCTACCGGACCCAATTGATAATATAAACCATCCAGGGACCCACTCAAACACATACAAACAATTTATCTATATCGGTTCAGCCATTTTCTAGTTTTTGTGAGACTAACGGACAGCAATTGATTTTTAAATATAGCGTTTACTAGCTCGCCAGGCAGACGTTGTTCTGCCCTTTCCGACGACCATTTACTTTTCAAAAAAAAAACTCCGGTGATTATCAATAAAAAATTGATGGTCGGTTATTGGGATAAAAACTATCCTATCTGTCAAGTTGGACCAAATTGCACACAGTGTGCAAAATTTCATTGCAATCAGTTCAGTAGTTTAGGAGTTCATCGCGGACGAACAATGCGACACGTAATTTTTATATATAAAGATGTATTTACGGAATTATATACGGACTTGCTGTAGAAACATGTATGAGTGTTGTACCTAAGGTGTACTCCTTAGTAAAAAGTTACTATATCTGCAAATAAAGTAGCCATCTATGAATCGGTCTTCTTATTTGAATGTTTTGTAATGAGTCCGTCATTTTGAGCCAATTTCAAAAATGGAGGGAGGACTTTCTCAATTTGAATTTATGTTTTTACATGTTACTCAATATAAGGTGATCGCCACCATGCTGGTTCTATGAAAATTCATTTAATATTGTATAATCAAAATTATTGTTAAGTGAAATTATGTTTAAAAAAAAAGTCCCGCTGGGTTTCTTGCTGGTTCTTCCCAGGACAGAGGTATTTTCCGAACCAGTGGTAAATAAAATAATGACTTTCAATAAGTATTATGTAATAATCCATATTGAATAAAAATCATTCTATTCTATTCTATTCTATTCTATCTTCCTTCAGTTTGAACCGATTTCAATTAATATTTTAAATAGATTATATGTCAGAGATAGTTCTATATAAATTAAAATAAGGTATACTTTTTATTCATACTATTTCCTTGAAATTCTAAATGTAACATGGAGATGGTGATATCCCTTAGTCAACTTCAAAGGTCTAAATGGAATCAAATAATTTACATGTTATATCTTCTGAAGTCAAAGCTTTAATTCTTCTACACAAAATGCTTTATTACCGACTTCTGGAACTACAATATTTAAATTATTTTATTATTTTTTTATCAGTTTTTTGCATATCTCTTCGGTTCTCAGGTCGACAGATTCAAATTCCGCCGTTGTTAAGATTTTCGCCTCGCATATTGCAACATGAAATGATATTGTCTTTAAGCCAATTTCATTCTTCATTCATTTTTTTATAGTGCTCGTAAGTACTTACTTAAATGTTTCAATTATATCTATTATCGAGCAAAAGAAAAAATATCGATATGTTATTCGAACAGTTGATCCCCCATAGGAAAATCGATAGTGAGGGCCGACCGAAACGGACTTTTTATTCCATAATTTTCTTTATATTTATAATATATAATATCTTTATAATATCTTCTCCACTTAGGCTGGAGGTAGACTGGTAGAGAATGTAATGTTGCATTAAGCTCGCCTTTTTGTACTTGGTATGCAAATAAAGCATATAAAAATAAACAAATAAATAAATAAAAGTACAGATATAGTGACAATACGAGTAGTTTTACGTTCAAGGGTGCGGACAAAAACTCGTAGAGTATTACAGATACGGATCTTCCATTTGAATAGTGTAGCAAATAGCATTACCAGCATCTTTTTTTAGGAATGGGGTGATAAATGAGCACACAGTTCACCTGATGGTATCTGTGCCCTATAAACCAATAAATTTTATCCTCGTTTAGGCATCAAAGTCATCTGGGCTTTGATGCCTAAACGAGAATGCCGTCATATTTTTTTTAGGATAAGGGTGACAAATGAGCACACATTCCACCCGATGGTAATTGGTTGCTGCGGCCCATAGACATCTACATTTATCCTCGATTACAAATCAAAATGCAGGTGCGTTGTCACCCGTGAGGACTAAGATGGAATACCTCATTTCCAGTAAAAAGGGTATCCATTTCTCTACACTCACCATACGAAACACAGTAGCGTTGAGCTATTCTGTGAGAGCATAGTGCTTCCCCGGTTGAGCCGACCCATTCGTGCTACAACTATACTACTAATATAGCTGCAGTATGGCTCTACCACGTAAAAGACGCATTAACAAGTAACTCCTGTTTCCAGCATTCGCCATAAGAAACAACAGTAACGAAAGTAAGTACTTTTTTTCTTTCTTTCTTTAACAACCTTTCTTTATCTACTACTGAATATAACCCTTGAAAAGAATGCGTCAAAGCAGACTTAAATATATTTAAGTTCAACTTACAACCTGGGCAGGTAACTTGGTAAAGGCAGAGGGAACACCTGCACGATGGCAGCAAATTTTATATTCATCATCAATCGGGAGCTGTGTTCATCTTACTTTTAGGGTAAAATATTATTTAACTTAAATATATTTCGAATCGAATAAAATTTTATATTTAGAATCTCCGGTGGAGGTTCGGTTGCCACCTTAGACGACTCGACCTGGCAACGTACAACGCACGCACCCTGAGGACTGACGAGAAGATCGTGGAGCTGGAAGAAGAGATAGACAAGTTGCGCTGGCATATTATAGGATTATCTGAAGTCCGAAGAGAGGGGGAGGACACGGTAATCCTCGAATCCGGCAACTTGCTCTATCACCGGGAGGGCGACCATCTGTCCCAAGGAGGTGTCGGATTTATCGTCCACAAGTCTCTCGTTAACAACGTTGTAAAAATCGGGAGTGTGTCGACGAGGGTTGCGTACCTTATACTCAGAATCACCAAACGGTATTCGCTGAAGGTCATACAGGTTTACGCACCAACCTCGGCACACCCCGATGAGGAGGTGGAGGAAATGTATGAGGATATCTCTAGAGCCATGCATTCCTCCAAAACCCAATATACGGTGTTAATGGGAGACTTAAATGCAAAACTAGGCACAAGAGAGAACGGTGAGCTGAAAGTAGGGAAATTTGGAATAGGGCAACGGAACCCAAGGGGCCAGCAGCTGGCCGACTTCATGGAGAAAGAGGGACTCTTTATGATGAACTCTTTCTTCCAGAAGCGGTCCCACAGGAAGTGGACCTGGTCGAGCCCCGACGGTTCCACAAAAAATGAGATTGACTTCATTATGACGACCAGACGACAACTGTTCAGTGATGTCTCCGTGATCGCGAGGGTGAAAACTGGTAGCGATCACCGAATGGTTAGAGGCACACTGAACCTAAACGTTAAGTTGGAGAGGTCTCGTCTAATGAAGTCAACGCTCCGTCCCCCTCGTGCTCTGTTTCAAAGTCCCGAAACCTTTCAGCTCGAGTTACAAAACCGTTTTCAGTGCCTAGAAGACTGCAATGAAGTGGACGATATGAATGACAAGCTCGTGGAAACTGTCCATGCGGTTGGAGCTAAGTTCTGCAAGACCCGCCGCAGAAGAACACAAAAACTCTCCGATCACACTCTTAATCTCATGGCTGTTAGACGGGAGATGAAGCTACATTCTTCAACAGACTTGACAGCATACAGGCATCTGAACAGACAGATCTCCAAATGCATGCGGCGGGACTTACGCAACTTCAATACAGCTCGTATTGAAGAAGCGATCGAGCGGAACCAAGGCTCCAAAGTCTTTGCCAGAGATCTGTCTGCCAGAAAGAGCCAACTGTCAAAGCTGAAGACGGAATGTGGCAGCATCGTTTCCGGGACACCTGAGATTTTGAGTGAGATTGAGAGGTTCTATGGGCAGCTGTACACATCATCGTTGGAGCCACACGCAAGTGTGAGTAACGATCCAAGAGCGAGTCTCATCCGACACTATTCCGAAGATATCCCGGATGTCAGTCTGAGCGAGATTAGGATGGCTCTCCAGCACCTTAAAAACGGTAAGGCCCCAGGCGAGGATGGAATTACAGCGGAGCTTCTGAAAGCGGGTGGAAGACCGGTACTTGAAGTCCTTCAGAAGCTCTTTAATTCCGTCCTCCATGGTGGCATTACACCGGAGGCGTGGAGCAGAAGTGCGGTGGTCTTGTTCTTCAAGAAAGGTGACAACGCTCTCTTGAAGAACTACAGACCGATTTCCCTTCTGAGCCGCGTCTACGTGCTGTTTTCGAGAGTCATTACGAATCGTCTCGCGCGCAGACTTGACGACTTCCAGCCTCCCGAACAAGCCGGTTTCCGAAAGGGCTTTAGCACCATAGACCACATACATACCCTTCGGCAAGTTGTACAGAAGTCCGAAGAGTACAATTTGCCACTATGTCTGGCGTATGTGGACTATGAGAAAGCCTTTGATTCCGTCGAAATTTGGGCGGTGCTGCAGTCCCTTCAGCGGTGCCAAGTTGACTGTCGGTATATCGAAGTGTTGAAGTGCTTGTACAGTAGGGCTACGATGGCTATCCGAGTACAGAACCAGAGTACGAAACCTATCCAATTGCAGAGAGGTGTAAGACAGGGTGACGTCATATCCCCGAAACTCTTCACCGCTGCATTGGAAGATGTTTTCAAGCTTCTGGACTGGAAAGGATACGGTATCAACATCAATGGCGAGTACATCACTCACCTTCGATTTGCCGACGATATAGTCCTTATGGCAGAATCGCTGGAGGACCTAAGCACTATGCTCAATGACCTCAATAGTGTTTCCCAACGGATAGGTCTTAAGATGAACATGGACAAAACTAAGATCATGTTTAATGTCCATGTCACACCTATGCCGATAGTTGTTGGGAACACTAAGCTCGAAGTTGTTGACGAGTATGTTTACCTGGGACAAATAGTCCGACTGGGTAAGTCCAACTTCGACCGAGAGGTCAATCGACGGATTCAACTCGGCTGGGCAGCGTTCGGGAAGCTACGACACATCTTCTCGTCAGACATACCTCAAAACCTTAAAACGAAATTGTACAACCAGTGCGTGTTGCCAGTGATGACTTACGGAACTGAGACGTGGTCCTTCACTGCTGGCCGTATGAGGAAGCTCAAGGTCGCTCAGCGAGCTATGGAGAGGGCTATGCTCGGAGTTTCTCTGCGTGATAAACTTAGGAATGAGGATATCCGCAGTAGAACCAGAGTGACCGACATAGCCCAACGGATTAGTAAGCTGAAGTGGCAGTGGGCCGGCCATATAGCTCGAAGAACCGACAACCGATGGGGAAGAAAGGTTCTCGAGTGGCAGCCTCGTACCGGTAGGCGAAGTGTAGGGCGTCCCCCCACGAGATGGAGTGACGACCTGGTAAGACATGCAGGAAGTCGATGGATGCAGGTGGCTCAGGACCGTGTTTTGTGGCATTCTTTGGGGGAGGCCTATGTTCAGCAGTGGACTTGTGAAGGGCTGTAATGATGATGATGATGATATTTAAGTTCAACTTACATACCTGGGCATGTAACTTGGTAAAGGCAGAGGGAACACTTGCACGATGGCAGCAAATTTTATATTCATCAATCGGGAGCTGTGTTCATCTTACTTTTAGGGTAAAATATTGTTTAACTTAAATATATTTAAGTTCAACTTACATACCTGGGCAGGTAACTTGGTAAAGGCAGAGGGAACACATGCACGATGGCAGCAAATTTTATATTCATCAATCGGGAGCTGTGTTCATCTTACTTTTAAAGTACACATAAATGCAACAGTATAAACATAATCCTTTGAAATTTATCCGTCTGAAATTACAACGAATTAGTAGAGCGTAAATAAGCATTGCTATGAAATATATTTGTTGTAAGCACTAATCTAACAAGATTCAAACTTCAAGGCTTATGATTTTAATTTGGAAAGAGAATTTTCATTTCAATAACTTTGAGCACTGAGATTTCCTTAATACCATTTAAAGGTCTGAGTAACTTGTTTGTTGCTCGCTAGACGAGCATGTACTATAATATGAATAAGAAATCGGTCTTAGGATAACCATTTTGTAATTGTTAAAAGTTAAAATGAATTCCAATAGAAATAGAATAAGTAACTATTTCTATTTAGTTTTATCATCATTTGTTTTATGGTATATTTTAGTGTATTACTTAAATCTGCGCAGGGTGAGTGTAGGAATAGACTTACTGATAACTTTGCTAATTTTCACAGAATTCTAAGAACGAGAAGTTTCTTTATTCGAAGTGTATCTTCAACAAATTCTCTGAAACAACTTAATCGATTTTAATGCTTCTTCTACTTTACGTAACGTATTTAACGTTACACTTTAGGATTCCTACATAAATTTTACGAAAACATTTCACTTCTAAGGATGGAAAATAAGGGATGAAGTTTTAATGTAACTTTTAAGACGACATTCTAGTAGTGACCTTGAACTTGTTATATTCCTTATTTTATTTAAAAAGATAAATAATTAAACTTTAAAAATTACAACACACGTAAAAAATCGTTTCTTTAAATAACTTCTTAATTCTTCGATGCAATACTGCCCTATTACCGACATCAGAAGCCATTACGTGGAAATTATTTTTATTTCTTTATTTTGAAGACGGTTTTAGTTCTTTCCTTTATAATTTTAATTATTACGTCAGTTTTCTTAACACTGTGAGAGCTTACAATTTATCTCATTCATTTCAAATATATTCATTTTATTTATTAATAATTTTGATACGTCTGTTGGTGATCGTGTAGCTTCTGCACGACTTGACCGACTGCGGTCTTATTTATACAACATATTTATTTTATCGAAACGATTGCTCATAGTTATTCTAGAATCCGGAAATCTTAGAATTGTAACAAATTCCAATTTTGGCATAAATTATTTATATTAGGATATTTATTGTTATAGTGCCAAAAAAATTAAATCATAAATTTAGGACTCAACATAATATGGCGCTGTGGGCGAGTAATTAATAAATATTTTGTTTACCTTGGAAAATATCCGAAATAAAATCTAAAGGAATTTTCAGAGTGGAGGGCGCAATGTAATTTTATAATTAAAAAAGAATCAAATTATATAGTGTAGAATATACTAACTAGTTACTTTAAAATAGAATAGAATTGAATATTTTAATAAAATAAAGATTATTACATAATATTTAGAGACATTTTTTTATTTACCACTTATAGGAAAATACCTCTGTCCTGGTAAGAACCAGAAAGAAACTCAATGGATATATTTTAATATAAAAAATATACAATAATTTTTTTTATAGGATAAGGGTGACAAACGAGCACACAGTACAACTGATGGTAAGTGGTTGTCAGCGGCCCATAGACATCAAAATGTAGATGCGTTGTAACCCGTGAGGACTAAGATGGAATGCCTCATTTCCAGTAAAGAGGGCCTCCGGCCACCTGCACTCACCAAGCGAAACGCAGAGGTAAACCTCTACATCACGCTCGTTTATTTTAATTTTATACAATTAGTTATATAAATTATTATAGAAAGAGCTAGGCAATTTTTAAAGGGATATTTTCATTCATGTATTTGTTTGTATTACTAGAGATCTGCCCCGGCTTAGCACGGGTTATTTCTGCATCCCGATAACAGCGCAACCTACCGGGTCCAATTGTGAATCTAAACCACCCGGGACCCACTCAAACACTCACGAAAAATTTCATCAAAGGCAGATCTCTAGTAATGCAAACAAATACATGAATGAAAATATCTCTTTAAAAATTGCCTAGCTCCTTCTGTAATAATTCATATAACTAATTGTATATCCACTATCCACTCTGCAAATTCCTTTAGATTTTATTTCGGACATTTTCCAAGGTAAACAAAATTTTTATTAATTACTAGCCCACAGCGCCATATTATGTTGAGCCCTAAATTAATGATTTTATTTTTTTGGCACTATAACAATAAATATCCTAATATAAATAATCCTAATAAAATTGGAATTTGTTACAATTCTAAGATTTCCGGGTTCTAGAATAACTTTGAACAATCGTTTCAATAAAATAAATATGTTGTATAAATAAAACCTCAGTCAGTCAAGTCGTGCAGAAGCTACACGATCACCAACAGACGTATCAAAATTATAAATAAATTATATGAAAATATTTGAAATGAATGAGATAAATTGTAAGCTCTCAGAGTGTTAAGAAAACTGACGTAATAGTTAAAATTATAAAGGAAAGAACTAAAACCGACTTCAAAATAAAGAAATAAAAATAATTTCCACATAATGGCTTCTGATGTCGGTAATAAGACAGTATTGCATCGAAGAATTAAGAAGTTATTATTAACCTCGTAAGGCCCAATGACCTAATTTAATGACAAAAATATTCTGGCATTCCGGCCCAACACAGCTTTTAAAATCGTCAAATTGCGGTCCGGCGACCTAAAATTATGACATGATATTTGAACGTAATTTTTGGTTTAAATAATCCCGCCATTTTAAATCTGCCACCAAAAAACTATTAACTATGAACGCATCTCTAATTTTGGCAATGTCAACTTGACATTTAAGAACCAAGAATCTGTCTTTTTGACATTTCATCTCATGTGAACGGAAGTCTCGTGGAGATTGGTAAGTAAATCTATTCATATCTTTATAATCATAACATGGTGATGTCTAAAATGTATTGCAAACAGTTGCGGATATATCATATTTTGTTCCGACATGTTTTTTTCGTATCAAAGCATTTTAATTCCGTAATATTCGAACGATAAAAACTATGTCCCAAAATAAGGTCGTTGGGTTTTTATTGTAAAAGTTAGCCTAATTTCTATGTCATGATTTTAGGACATTGGGTGTTTACTTTATTTTCTTTTGTTTAAGCCATGGACGACGATGCTATAGAAAATCAGCTTAATCTGGACGTATCCGAGATCGAAGATGATGACGGCGATGATGATATCGATGATGTGGATTATCGACCTCAGGGCCGAAATCGTCAATCGGACAATTCAGCAGAATCGTCTTCTGATTCTGAAGGTGAGCTTACAGTTTCAAGTCTTGCGATTTCTAATTCTTCTGTTACGCGAGGGAGGAGCTTACAGCGTCGAGGTGGCCGTCATGGTCGAAGAATTTCTTCGATTTCACGAGCAAGTAGTAGAAGAGCAAGTTCATCTCGTGGGAGATTGTACCAGCAAGTGGAAGCTGAAGATAACGAGGATATTGGCAATGACGATGGACAATTTGGAGGTTGGAAAGAAAAAGATTTTAATCCTGATATAATTCCTTTTATGCAGCCATCGTATTTACCTCTTAATGACGAATAATTCTGTAAAATTGATTATTTTCGTCGATACGTAAATGATGAGCTGATGCAAATTATCGTAGATAGATCCAATGAGATATATCTATTAAGAAACGGCCAGTTTTTAAATTTGACACTTCCCGAGTGCTACATTTTTATTACAATTAATTTAGCCATGTCTTACGAGTATATTGGATATCCAATTCTCCGAATGTACTGGCAACACAAATTTCGTGTCGCTTTTGTAGCTGATCATATGTCTCGGAACAGATTTTTCATTCTTCGGAATTCGTTAAAATTCGTAATGACAACGACTTTTCTGCCGAAGATAAAAGTAAAGACAAGCTCTGGAAAGTTCGCCCTCTTATCAAAGAAATTCTTAAGGGTTGTCATTCCATACCAAAGAATCAAAAACTGTCAATTGACGAAATGATAATTCCTTTTACGGGCGCCTGTGGGATGAAACAATATTGCCCAGGTAAACCTAATCCTACAGGTTTAAAAACTTTTGTCTTGGCGAATCCCACCGGAGAAGTGTGTGATTTTGATATATATCAAGGGGCGACTACATATCCTTCTTATGCTGATACATCATTCCGGTTGGAAGAGAAGGCAGTTCTTGCCTTAACGGAGGATTTGTTGCCGGGACATATAATTTACTGTGATAGGTACTTTACTGTGATAGGTAATTTTATAATTAAAAAAGAATCATATTATATAGTGTAGAATATACTTACTAATACTTTAAAATAGAATAGAATGGAATATTGTAATGAAATAAAGATTATTACATAATATTTTGAGACATTTTTTTATTTACCAATTGTTCGGAAAATACCCCTGTCCTGATAAGAACCAGAAAGAAACTCAATGGATATATTT
This sequence comes from Parnassius mnemosyne, assembly GCA_963668995.1. Taxonomy (NCBI): domain Eukaryota; kingdom Metazoa; phylum Arthropoda; class Insecta; order Lepidoptera; family Papilionidae; genus Parnassius; species Parnassius mnemosyne. The sequence continues at coordinate 13,166,720 of CAVLGL010000046.1, read as the reverse complement.
AAATATAAAAAAGGTACAATTATTTTATACAATTAGTTTTATGAATTATTATAGAAAGAGCTAGGCAATTTTTAAAGGGATATTTTCATTCATGTATTTGTTTGTATTACTAGAGATCTGCCCCGGCTTAGCACGGGTTATTTCTGCATCCCGACAACAGCGCAACCTACCGGGTCCAATTGTGAATCTAAACCACCCGGGACCCACTCAAACACTCACGAAAAATTTCATCAAAGGGTTTTCAGAAGACTAACGGAGAGCAATTAATTTACAGCAAACAACAAAATACCAGTAAATGGTCATCCATTAATTTATTACAACCTACCAAAAGTCTACTGCTGAACATAAGACTTTCCTAAAGGAATGCTTCATTGGGGCGAGGATATTTGCCAATGTTGCCACGCTTAGCAGGCACATCTGGTAACCGCGGGTTAACAGGAAAACGCTAATGCCCATCACCTGTTCCAGTTTCCCTCCATCACCTCTTACGTCACCCAAATGAAGATATGCCGTAGTGGATTCTCGTACGCCGCTACAAATCAATAAGTATAAAAGATTGTATAAACAGGGTTATTGTCTCTCTCACACTAGATGATGATCGAAGGTCTATATATATATATATATAGACCTTCGATCTTAGGGAACAGATGAACATAAATATACATAGGGTTCTCAAATGGAAACCATTCTTTTTACTTCGCCGTAGTTGGGTAAAAATATTCACTTATATCATCTGCGATAAATCAGAGGATACGAATATATTGCAATCGGTATCGATCATTTAAGTTGAGGCAGGCAGTGCATAGTGCAGCACTATTTATCACCGACACATGCACTTTTGACGCACACTAGTGTATTTTGATTTTGGTCTCACCCTAATCACTCCATTGCCAATCTAACACTCCACAGCCTTAAAATTTTATACTAAATATTTTCTCAGTGTTTATACTGCAAAATACATTCTTGAATTTAATATACCTAGTTTATATTTGTTTCATAAAATTGTGATTCACGTCCTAATAAGTATAAAATATTAAAGTAAATGTTGTAACGAAAAACGCCCTTATAATTTCGAATACAAAGTACAAGTTGTAGAAAAAATAATATTTGTAAACCTATATAGTATATTTATACAGAAAATATTCCTCACACAATTTTGCAAACTGTTCGATTCGTATTAAGTTTTAACATAGATAAACTAGGATTAAGATCTGAACTATCTTTCGTTATAACACATGTTCTTAAATCATTCAACCAATGAAATAAGTTTTGTAATGAAACGGCTACGAGACTCAATATAACAAATCATCACCCGTAAGTAGAGATATTTTTTTTGATTAGTTATTTGTTTGTAATTCGAATCAAATCTTGAATAAAATTTCTACCTTTCTTTCAATTATAGACATAATGGATATGCATTATCTGTTCTTTATACGGGTTTCGTAATTTGGTTAAAACTATCTCGAAAGGAAAAATTAAAGCGTACACTTTAAAACTACAATCCAGCGCAGCTAATGGCCAAGTAGCGGCGAACGAATCCGTTCTCCGCCGAATAGAGAGTAAAATAAGCGACTGCACTTCTTATAATGAGATCACTTTCATTTATAATTTCTTTGTAATTATCGTTTTAAATTATATGCAGCATAATTCTACTACGTATTTAAGTATATCCTATATAACCATGCCGCAGTTATATTTTGGTAGTAGCATAAACAGTTTGGCTCAACCAGGGAAGGACCATGCTTTCACAAAATACAAAAGCAGCTTAATGTTATAATGATCCTGTGTTTCATATGGTGAGTGTAGAGAACAAGATACGTTTTTCAGGGGCGGCAACGCATTTACATTTTGATTCTTAATCGAAAATAGATGTAGATATCTATGGGCCACAGCTTCAGGTACGCCGCCGTCAAAAGAAAACATAAAATTTGTTTTTTATATAAAAATTAAGTCTTTTTTAATAACAAACGAACTGATAGGCTACCTGATGGTAAACGGCTTCTGTAGCCGATGAACAGCTACATGTAATGAAGAAATAACTTTAAACAAAGAAGGCCACAAGGCTACAGCCTGTAACTTTACTGGCTGTCTATACCCTTAAACAGAAATACATCGGTGCAATCACTGCTGCTTGGCGGAAAAATAGGTAGAAGGCTTCCCCCTGCCCTCAAAACGGACTCTTAGATAGAAAAGGAGTAGAATAGAATAGTTTTTAATTTAATATTGATTATGAGTAATTCTTATTGAAAGTCCTTTTTTACTTTACCTCTGGTTCAAAAAAAAATCCTCTGTCCTGGGAAGAACGAACAAGAAAACCAGTGGGACTTTATTTTAAATCATTTTTTCGATATAAATTATTACAAACTATTTACAAAATTTATTTTAGAAACAGCTTGGAAACAACCATCTCATTTCCAGGGGTTATTATCAACCTTGTATTCATTTATATTACAGTAATCATTTATGAGAGTAGAATAAATGCTGTAGAAATGCGGTCATTAAGGAGTATGTTAGGGATGAAGCTGAATGACAGAGTGAGAAATTGTTTAATAAGAGAAGAGTATGGTTTGCAAGATGATGTTGTGACCAGGATTAAGAAAGGAATGCTTCGGTGGTTTGGCCATGTAGAAAGAATGAATGAGGATAGAGTGACAAAGCAAATTTATGTTGCAGAGGTGAACGGCATAGTCGGGAATGGTCGCCCTAGGCGAAAGTTTATCGACCAAATTGGCGTATATTAAAAATGGGCCAAATCAAGAGTACCTTTAACCGACGAGCGTGTATGCGTAGGTATATGGATGTGGAGGAAGCGAGAGAGGTGTGTCAGGATCGTGCCAAATGGAAGTCCATAATCTCTGCCTACCCCTCTGGGTGAGAGGCGTGAGTGTTTATGTTTATGTTTTTATGTTTTTTTAATCATTTATACTATGGTAACCCTTTTTATACAGCTTTTGTTTAATTAAATATTTAAACTTGGTAATAGAGATATCTTGTATATTTTCTGGGACTTTGTTGTAATAGCGTATACATTGCCCCAAGAATGAATTATTCACTCTGTGGAGTCGAGAGACCGGTTCACTAGCTAGTAGTATTTGTTGCTAGTGTTTACAGAGTGTATATCACTTTTTTTACTAAAACTATCTTTGTCTATGTGAACATACATTAAATTTTCGTAAATATACTGAGAGGCCAAAGTTAAAATATTTATTTTTTTAAATTTTTCTCTAAGAGACTCTCTCGGTTTGAGGTTGTGAATAATCTTATGGCCCTCTTCTGTAAAACAAAGATAGTTTCTAAATCAGCAGTATTTCCCCATAGCAAAATCGCATAAGACATTATGCTATAGAAATAAATGAAATAAACTAATCTAGCTGTCTCAATACTAGTGAGATCTCTAATCGTTTTACAGCATAATCTGCAGAGCTTAGTCTGCTTGCTAGTTTGGATATATGGGGGCCCCACTGAAGCTTTGCGTCGAGAGTGATGCCAAGAAAACCAGAGGATTCAATAGGGCTCAGTCCTTCCCCATTTTAAAATACATTGGTATTCAGACTATTAACATTCGTTGTTGTAAATTTAATAGGTTTAGTTTTATTGCCGTTTAAATGCAGATTATTAACGTTAAACCAATGCACTAATTTTGATATAGCATTATTCACTTCGTCACATTAAAATGATAGACGTTTAAGTTTAAAAATCAAGGAAGTTAGGTTTAGGAAATCAAGAAATTGGTCTAAAATTGGCGGGATCTAATGTACTACGAGATTTAAATAAAGGTATGACTTTACTATGTTTCATTAGATCAGGAAACACAACAGATTCGACGCTTGTATAAAAACTTGTGGCTAGATAAGGTGCTATAGTATCTATTATAGATGCAATAACTTTTACGGAAACCCCCCATAAATTTGCCCTTTTCCTAACATCAATAGTTTTGAAATGCTTAATTATATCTTTTCGCAATACCCTATGTAATTTAAAATTATTTGAACAAGGCTTTACGTTTTGTTTAAGTAATAATTCGGCAACAATACGAGTAGAAGAAAAAAATGATGATTTTGTTTTCAAAAAAGGAACATCATTAGATATAATGTTTCTTAAAGCCATAGCAACTTCTTGATCATATTGAGTTAAATTATTGTTAATTTTCAAATTGAAAATCCGAGTTCCGTGGTTTGTTCTTTTTTTTATTTATTAAAGCATCACCAACATTTGTAAACAATGTTAAAATTATAATTTACATACATACGTAGATAGGGTATTACTTTAAATGCTACAAACTATTATAGGTGATTACAACATGCACTGGAATAAACATCAAGTATAATACATAGTTACAGAAAACCAAAACGTTAAAAAAATATACAAAACCTTAATCTATTACATTTGCATTATGCTTGAGTAGTTCTTTTCTGAGCTTGTTAGGTGAGTCGGAATTAATATCAAAGCATGGGGAAGTTCATTGATCAATTTACCTAACCTAGAGATCGGGGAATTTGCGCCAAATACTGTTTTACGAAGAGGTGATCTAATAGTAAATATTTTCATACGGGGGTATCTATGAGGTACGCGAAATTTTATCTTATTCAACAATTGAGGGCAGTTAATTTTATTATTTAATAATTTGCTTACGAAGAGTAAGTCGGATATTTGTCTACGATTAGCCAAGGATGTAATTTTGAAAAAAGAGCTGTTTTTTATACGAAGAAATTTTCTTTTTTGAAATTCGATTTGAGTATACTAAATGCCACATGAATCTTTTTTGTATTCGTTCTAAACGCAAACAATGCGTTGCATAATGTGGTCTCCAAACTACAGAACAGTATTCTAAGATACTTCATACTAAATTATTGTAGAGCATTATTTTGGTTTTATTGCTGCGGAAAATTTTAATATTTCTGTAAAGAAATCCTAACATTTTGGTGGCACGTTTTGTAATATATTCCATATGCGACACGAATGTGAGTTTGCGTCAAATATGACGCCTAAATCCTTGGTCTCTTTTAGTTCCTGTAATTTATTATTGCCTATGTGATAACTGTTGTAAACTAGATTCATTTTCCGAGCAATTTACGTAGAAACATTTTTTGCATTGAGTTCCATCTTATTCAAATTACACCAGTGAAAGATATTGTCAAGATCACACTGGAGTTTACGTGCATCATCTATCGTTTCAATTATTCTGCAAAATTTTAAGTCATCAGCATACATGTAAGATTCAGAAAATTTTAGCCACAAAGGCAGATTATTAATATAAATATTAAACAGAAGTGGGCCCAGGTGAGATCCCTGTTGTACGCCAGATGTGATTTTACGCAAACTCGACTTAAAGCCATTAATGACCACATAAAAAGTACGGTCGGTTAGATAAGACCAGATCGATTGCATTAAACCATTACAGATTCCATATGCGGACAGTTTTTTTAGGTGTACACTATGTGAAATGCGATCAAAAGCCTTACTAATATCCGTGTATATGACGTCAACTTGTTTATTGGCATCAAGTGCTTCATAAAGATTTTCAGTGAAGCTTACAAGATTAGAGTTTGTTGATCTACATTGAACAAATCCGTGTTGCTTATCACTAAGTAATTGCTTAAAATGATCTTGTAGAAATGGACATATCAAAGCTTCAAAAATTTTAGCAAATGATGACAGTATTGAAATGGGCCTGTAGTTTTTTACTGAATCTTCATTACCCGATGTATAAATTGGAATAACCTTTGCAATTTTCCATTTAGCCGGGAACATGCCTGTTGAGAGTGATTTATTGTAAATTAATGACAGGACTGATACTAAATATTTAGCACATGCCACTATAAAAACGGGTGGGATCCCATCAGGGCTGGGACCTTTATTACAGTTAATACTTTTTAATTTGTTTAAAAGTGATTCGTTATCGATAACAATAGGCGAAAGATGTAGACTATAGTTTTCTAAATAATTAGAGATAACGTAATTATTCGAAGCATTGTCAACCCCATCAGTATATACAGATGCAAATTGAGATGAGAATAATTCACATACTTGTTCCCCATCTGTAGCAGTTACATTTCCGTCAGACATTGAAATAGGCACTAGTACCTCCGCGTTTGTTTTTTATGAATGACCAAAATGATTTTGAATTAGTGGCTATTTGCTTCTCAAAGTTGCTAACGTAACGATTATAGCACTCTGTTGCTATTCGTCCACAACGAGAACTTAATAATTTAAACTCTAATTCATCCATAGGATTTCCATATTTTTTAAACCGACACCTGCTTTTATATTTATCTTTAAGGGTTCTAATGAGATTTTTATCAAACCAAGGAGGGTATTTATTATTTCTTATTTTCTTCTCAGGGACAAACTTTGCAATAATGGCGTTAATTTTGCAATAGAATATTTCAAGCATGACATCTACACTATGATGACCCTTAAAAATATTTTCCCAGTTGCACTTTGACAATTCCTTATTTATCTTTTCATAATCCCCTTTGTAAAAGTTTAACTTAATAATATTATTATTAAAACAGAGTTTTGTTTCATTAATCAACGTAATATCAACCTCAAGAGGTGGATGTAATTGATCAATAATACTTAATGAGTTATGAGAACGGCTCACAGTACAAGATGGTAAATTAGATAAAACAAGATCGAGAATTCGGTTTGACGCATTAACTATATGATTAAGTTGTTCTAAACCATTCATATGTGTAAAGTCAATTAAGAATTGATTTAGTCTTGTTAGTTTGTTATCATTCGCGACATGACCTAACAAACTCCAGTTAATACTAGGTAAATTAAAAGCACCAATTATACAATGACTATCACATTGTTCGAAAACAAAACTACAATTATCTAAAAAATTCTCTAACAAAGAATAATTTACTGGTGGCGGTAAATAAACGACACAAAGAGCTATCTTGCGAATAGTTTTTGAAACCGTTGCATCTATTACAACCCAAAGATCTTCAACTTTAGATTCCCACTCAAACATGCGATGAGACTTTATTTTTCAGTTTCTGAAACCGTTGCATCTATTACAACCCAAAGATCTTCAACTTTAGATTCCCACTCAAACATGCGATGAGACTTTATTTTTCAGTTTTTGAAACCGTTGCATCTATTACAACCCAAAGATCTTCAACTTTAGATTCCCACTCAAACATGCGATGAGACTTTATTTTTCTGGATACAGCGATTAAAACTCCACCTCCATCTTTTTTAGAACAATATTCAGCATCCTCTGTAGACTTTATCTTTTTCTGAGATTTCTGTAGACAAAATATCGTTGATCAAAAAGCTCATTATTAAGAACAGATTTATTTAACCAACTTTCCGTGAGTACTACTACATCGTAATCGCAACAAAGAATTTGCTGATAAAAAAAAGTTAGTTTTTGTTCTCAAACCACGCGTATTTTGATAATACAAATTTAGAGAAGTGAATTTTCTTGCCCGTTTCACTATTAATTATACTCCATGTCATTTTAATTTTATCAGATGCAGTTTTAATTTTATTGCTTAAATATAAAGCTTTAACTGTGTAGCATACTTTTTTAAAAATTTTAGAATATGTTTTTACATACTCTCTAAATTAACATTTTCACTATAAAGCTCGTATAACTTTCGCCTACTTTTATAAATTCCTACTATCGTCCATTCATTAAATGATTTGCGTCTGTTTACAGATAAAGTTTTAGAAGTAAATATTCTATTAAATTCACATGTTATAATTTTATATAATGAACCATACTAATAATCAGCACCATTTTTAAATGAAACTGATGAAAATCCTTTTACTATTTACTTCTTAACCTTTTTTTATAAGATAAGTGTGACAAACGACCACACAGTCCACCTGATGGTAAGTGATTGCTGCGGCCAATAGACATCTACATCTATCCTCTATTACAAACCAAAATGTAGATGCGTTGTCACCTGTGAGGACTAAAATGAAATGCGTCATTTCCAGCAAAAAGGGTCTCCGGTTCTCTACAGTTACCATACGAAACACAGCAGCATTAAACTGCTATTTTACGCTGATATTCTGTGAGAGTGTGGTCCTTCCCCGGTCGAGCTGACCCACTCGTGCTACAACTATACTACTAATAAAGCTGCAGCATGGCTCTACCACGTACAAAAGACCTCTCTAAACGATGTTCATTTATTGGAACAAATACAACTTTTTCATTTTTGTTTTTGTGTATATAAGACAATGAGATCTGAACTTAAATTTTAATTGATTGATTTATGCAAGGCTTAACATTTGTAAAAATGTTATCTATACAGGTCGCGCTAGTGCCCAGCAATACGTGTCGGTTCTAAGAATAAATTTACAAGATTAATCAATTGAAATAATAATAATAATAATGTCCGGTCTGGAAATGAAATTTCTGAAATGGAAGAGTCGTCACCTGTCAAATCTATTGTTGCAGATTGCTGTAATATTTTAGAATTATTACATTGAACAAGCTCAGATAACAGGTTTTGAGTTTAGGAGACTTTTAGATTACCTATGTATGTTTTAAATTGTGCTATTTGCTCATTAGCCTCATTCAACTGTAACTTCAATGCAGCAATAAACCTGATAGCTTTGTCAAATTCCTTACTGCATTGGTCAAACTCATTAACCGTTCCCTGTAGCTGATCTCTTTCTTTTATAACACTTGTGTAAACCGTATGTAACTAAACCGTACCACATTTCAATTGTGTAGTTTTAGCAGTTATGCCCACTATTTCCTTTTCATTATCATCCCTTTCCTAAAGCAATATTTCATACTGCTCCTTCGACGCCTTAAGTTCTTAAAGCGAAAGCTGAAGATGGTACTCAATCTGGCGCGTCTTGGCGTTGCGAGTATTCATTTTACTATTTATTGTAAATAATAAAATAAAACAAAGATCGAGTCAGAAGAAGCAGAGTAAACTAATGTCAAGTTGTATTTTTTTTTTACTTTTCACTATTTACAGAGCTCAAATCAAATTATCGTTAGATTAATTCAAAAAGAAACCCACAAAGAATATAATACATATTCCGAGTAATGGAATAGGTATTTAATTATAATAAAGGAATGAAAAGGAATAGTAATTACAATGATTTTAAACAATGTTCGTTACCTGTCACTTTATGTTCCAACACAAAATATTTATTATATTTATGAACCGAATTACTTTATACAACTTTTTAATACAAGGCGGCAGTAATTATTAACTTTAACATAAAATTGCGGCGGATATTATGAATTTACAATATTTAAATTATTAAAATTTTTCGGAATCAATTAGTTTTACAACTTATCACCAGGGTTGCCACAGCAATAAAAAAAGTCCTTCATCCTATAGAAAACTAGGGCCTAAGCAGCCCCACAGTATTTTATTAATTAATTTTCCTGTCCTAAATAATCTTAAGAAAGTGTAAATAGTTTCCTCGACATACATTACCAAGGTTATTAACAAAGCATCAAAATATGCAAAAAGATTTACTAAGGAAATCTTGACGTAAATTGAAATCGGAAATGGAACGCTTTGTGGAAACGCAGGCCATTTCATAAGCTTTATTGCTCTATTTTAACGTAGGGAAGTAGTGACGTACTTTTCAATTTTTTTTTCTTTAAAAACACACTTTATTTATCTACAAACTGTTCGTTAAATTGAAGTATATTTTTCAAATTCTTGTGTAAAAATGAATTGTAATTAGTTTTCGCTCTGAAATAAACATAATATAGTCCATCATATACAAATAAAGTTACGTTTACAATGATACGTAAGAGAATCAGGAGTTACCTTGTAAAATTCTCATCGATCGTCAATCCTTATGGTAAGTCTTTCCTATGTCCAGCTGTGAACTATTAGGTCTTTACCCAAATTTCCTTTTTTTAGAACTAGCCTCTTAGAAATGTAACAACTATGGTTTGACTTGCAATTCTAAACGCTAATAAATGTATATTTAAGTCATTTTTTCCCCTTTCCAAATTAGTGTTTTAAAAAAAACGTTATCTCTACACTAGAATTTTCTCCTGTGTTGTTAACATAGATAAATTGCACAAGAATTTGAATCTTCATAATAATTCTGCCATGATGGATTTTGATCTACGGACTTTAGCGCTGCAACTATGTATGTATGTAATTACTCTAAACATTGCAACTCAATGCTACGTCACTGCACCACAGAGCCGTCAAATTGTCTTAAATCAGTCATATTTGTTTCTTTGTCTTTTGTTTTATCCATCCATTACAGCCTATAAAAGTCCACTGCTGAACATAGGCTTTCCTGATAGATTGCCCCATATGTGGGTTTTTACCATTGGACGATATTAGGCAAAGATTTAGATTCAATTTTTATATAAAAATATTATTTAAATTCTCACATACAAAGCGGCAATTTCATAAGTAAATGCCTAATATTTACAGACTGTTCTAATTAAAACGATTTAGGATTCATATATTCTGTAAGCGTTGAACATTATTACGAAAGCTCTAAAGAAGAAAAGGATTATCAAATAAAGGGTCGCTTTTTTACGTAACCAAGGAGTCTAACCGGATAATTAAAATAGCAGTTGTTTTATTCGCTTCGTTGAAGACTCGGCCTTTTCACAAACATTTCTTTCGTCCATTGTCTACCTACTACCGTTGAAATAATTTTTCTAAATATTTTTACGTAACTAAGACTGGACAGTTTATCTGAAAACTTCCAGTTCTAGAGTCAAAGCAATGTTAAATGTATTCCACCCTTTCAGTACGAATTCTGATCTACCTCCATGTTGTCTATTTATATAATGTAAAATCAAAGCTATAAGTATAAGAACGAGTGTAGCTATATATATATATATATATATATATATATATATATATATATATACAAGAACACATTCACATAAAAAGTTACAACATATATACGTCCCAGTGCTAGAATACAGGTCGCCTTTTACGTCTGCAAGGGTTATAGGGCATTAGGTCTACCGGTCTTCTCCAGTGCGTAAGGTGGACATCACATGTCCTCGAAATCATTTATTACTTTAAGCGTAATTCTCGTTTCAAATAAGGCTAAGCTTACGTCTACGGCGAATTTTTACCAAGTAAAAGTAAATAAACTTTTATTAACGAATATACTTTACACGTTTATATAAAAATCAATTTAAAACTATCGATAAACTATAACTATAAAATATTTTGGGGAAAAGTACACATGGCATTTTTGATCACTTGGCAAATTGCTTTACGTAATTTTAGTCTGTTAGAGACTGTCACGAATACATTAAACACTCGAAAACAAGAGTATACAACCAGTGTGTGTTGCCAGTGATTACATATTGATCAAAGACCTGGTCCTTGACTGCCGGCCGGCCGAAGATCAAGGTCGCTCAACAAGCTATGAAGAAGACTCGGAGTTTCTCTTTATATTAAGAGTAAGAGGAGTAATTAATGTTAGACTTTTGAGTTCTTTCGTTTTGTAGATGGAGTAACGACCTGGCAAAACTTGGGCATAGTCGATGGATGCAGGTGGCTCAGGACTGTTTTGTGGCATTACTTGGGGGAGGTCTTTATTCAGCAGGAGAATAATGAAGTCCTGAAACTATAATGACAAAGGAGAAATATGCCTCCTCAGAAGGTATGCAATCTTACCAAACTGTCAATCTATTCAATGGGGGGGGGGGGGCGCCATACATTTAACCGATTTGTGCACGAGAATCTTACATCCCCATCGAAAATTGAGTCTTTTAACTCCATGGCTGACTCATTACAACTACAACGTACTGTTTTCTATATTTATCCATTCACCACTGAACGTAAATACCTTACACCGAATATTTATTAATAAATTGTCACATTAATCTGCGGATCAATACGGCTTTAAACCTTGCATAGAAATGCAACTTCATTAAACGTAACAAATAGCATGTCCGGTTCCCGGCTTTAGATTTCATCCGTGACGTTTTATTACTTTTTCCGTATTCAAAGTACGGTGAATTTAATCTTGAACAACCCTTGGACGTTTTTCATGTTACTTAAAATAACTTTAGCTGGGTAGAATGCCTACAAAATATAAAGTCCGCGTAGGATATACGCGACTATTAGAAAATTAAAATGTTTAATACGAAAAAGTATAGTAGAATAAAAAAAAGTTCATGTTAACTACGTACATAGTCGTGCAATAGAAGTAATCTTTTTGATTTGTATGACAAGATAAAGTAGACCGTTAGCTTTACTTTGCTTTCGCTTAATAATTATATTTTGACTAGCTTTTGCCCGCGGCTTCACCTGCGTGTAAGTTGGAAAATGACATAATTTCGAAAAATCAGAGCTAATGTTTCCTATATTATACACGCCTTTATTTTGCACCAAAACGGGCGAATTAGGAGCGCCCACATACTAGCAAAAAACAAGGAATGCCTAAATGCATGCCCGCCATTTGGCCCATTACCATTTACCGCCGCATGGAATAATTGGAATGCGTGAAATCAGAACACACTCTCTTTTAGCCACTCAAGTCAGAATAATGACCTTTACAATATCTCTCTGCGCAGCTCTGTGCTGCGATTATACATATCTGTTTCAAATTAGCTGCAGACCGTCATGAACTACAGTAGCCACTTATCGTCAGGTGAACTATTATTTCTTCACTTTCATGTTTTTTAGAAATAACAATAAAAATCTCCTTTGCTGTTGGTGGTCCTGATAACAAAGTTAGTGCTCATTAGATTTTCAGTTTTCAAAGGGACGTTTTCCTTTGTGTAACTAAAATTTCTTGGGGATTCAATAATGCCAATAGCGCTAGACGGAATCCTTAACATTTTCTTTTGAAATTTTTTAAAATATATTTTGTGATTACTACTATGTTTAACGTCCAAGTCACAACTATGCCTGTAGTTGTTGGGAGCACTAAGCACGAAGTTGTTGACGAGTATGTTTACCTGGGACTAATAGTCCGACTAGGTAAGTCCAACTTCGACCGAGAGGTCAATCGACGGATTCAACTCGGCTGGGCAGCGTTCGGAAAGCTACGACACATCTTCTCGTCAGACATACCTCAAAACCTTAAAACGAAATTGTACAACCAGTGCGTGTTGCCAGTGATGACTTACGGAACTGAGACGTGATCCTTCACTGCTGGCCGTATGAGGAAGCTCAAGGTCGCTCAGCGAGCTATGGAGAGGGCTATGCTCGGGGTTTCTCTGCGTGATAACCTTAGAAATGAGGATATCCGCAGTAGAATCAGAGTAACCATCATAGCCCAACGGATTAGTAAGCTGAAGTGGCATTGGGCCGGCCATATAGCTCAAAGAAGCGACAACCGATGGGAAAGAAAGATTCTTCAGTGGCATCCTCGTACCGGTAGGCGAAGTGTAGGACGATCTCCCACGAGATGGAGTGACGACCTGGTAAGACATGCAGGAAGTCGATTGATGCAGGTGGCTCAGGACCGTGCTTTTTGGCATTCCTTGGGAGAGGCCTATGTTCAACAGTGAACTTATGAAAGGCTATAATGATGATGATGATGATGATGATGATGATTACTACTATAATTATATAATTACAGAAAATTATACCGGTAGATTGGCTAAATAAATTGAAACGGGTTCACGGGTTGACTGAATAATGACAAGTATGTAAACAACGATACGAATACACACGAGCATTCTTTGTCTCGTAGTAAAAAACCGACATTGAGTAGAGAACAAGCGATTACTCGGACCGAGTAGCGTGCACATCCGAACAAGTCGCCTACGTGTTTAACTTATGCCTATTCATTTGTGCTCGGCGAGTATCTACACGTTCCATAACGAATGGTCGTAATTTTGTACGTGGTAGAGGCATGCCGCAGCTATATTAGTAGTATAGTTGTAGCACGAATGACCGGGGAAGGACCACGCTCTCACAGAATACCAGCGTAAAATGGCAGCTTGACACTGCTGTGTTTCGTATGGTGAGTCTAGAGAACCGGAGACCCATTTTATTGGAAAAAAGGCATTCCATCTTAGTCCTCACGGGTGACGACGCATCTGCATTTTGATTCTTTATTGAGGATAAATGTAGATATCTATGGATCACAGCAACCACTTACCATCAGGTGGACTGTGTGCTCGTTTGTCACCCTATCCTATAAAAAAAATCAGAGAAAAAAGAGGGGATGGATCATTTAACATAGATAAGAGAATAAGCAACATTCTAGAGTCACGCCTCTGTTTAATAGTGAGCCATTTAAGGCGAGAGCGATAGTGAGAGATATGATCAAATTTACGAAGATTGAAAATGTATCTGACGCAATTGTTGAGTAGGCGCTCTAGCTTGTTAAGAAGATTTTGGTTTAAATCCGAGTAACACACGTCAGCATAATCAATTATCGGTAGTATAAGTAACTGTACAAGCATAATTTTAACCTCAAAGGGGAGAAAATTTTTCAAGCGATAAAGAGAACGTAAAGAACCAGAGACTTTACGACATGTTTCAGAGATATGAACCCGGACACCAGGACAGAGTACTATCAATATGGAGACCAAGATTTTTAACTGAGGAAGAGAACGGTAACGGTAAAAGGCAATCATTATAATAGACGGAGGGTAGGCTAGCGGCATCTATTTTTGCAAGCATCCTTGAGCTACCCATAATCGCTTGGCATTTCGTAGGGTTGACAGACACTCCAAAGCGCATGGACCAATCACGGACTGACTTGACATTGGAATTCAATTTGTTAATCGCATTATGGATGTCACAAATGTCAGATTGTATATAAGATTGTAGGTCATTAGCATACAGATGGTACGAACAATCAATATTAGATGTGATTGAATTAATAAAAATAGAGAAGATCAAAGGAGAAAGTATACCGCCTTGCGGTATGCCAGAAATCAGGTCAATCCACTTTGAAATGATTTGCTGTCCACGTGGACAGACTGTTGACATCCGCAAAGATAAGCTGAGAACCATTCCAGAGGACTGACGGTGCAAACCTATAATAAGAAAAGATAGTAAGATGGATATCATGGTCAACTGTGTTAAAAGCGTTAGAAAAGTCAACGAGCACCACAACTGTAACTTTCTTGTTTTCCATTACTTCTCTAATATGTTCAGTTATTTTAAGGCAGTTGTAGTGCTGTGACCAGGATGAAACCCGGACTGAAAAGTACTCAGCAGGTTATATTTATATATGAAATTGGAAATATGCTTATGAACACAGGCTTCCAGAACTTTAGAGAGGAAAGGTAATACTGATATGGGGCGAAAATGATTGGGAAGTGTAGGATTGGATACTTTAGGAAGGGTTTTTACGAAAGCCTTTTTCCAATGACTCGGAAACTGACCCGAGTCAAGCGAAAGATTAACAATATGTGTAATTGCGGGGAGAATATGTTCTAGAATATTAATAATCATAGCTCTACTAATATCATCGCAACTGACAGCCTTGGATTTTATTGCCAGAAGATTATTTCTAATTTCATCCTGATCAACAAGGTTAAAAAGAAAAACTGGTATGTGCGGAGACGGAATTGCAACTATGTAAGCGACTGTTTGAGATCGGATTGAAAGGTCCAATACAGAAGCAGAAGCAAAATGAAGATTTAAAGCATCGTGAGAAAGAGATAAACCACAATCCAAAGAAGGTGTTGTACCCACACCTAGAGAACTAAGGAATTTCCACACATCAGCTGGCGAAGAATTACTTATATTGCTCTGGATAAATCGGCGATTTGCAGAACGTACCATCTGATTGCATGTTTCTGGCCGTCTTAAAAGACAACCAGTTTTACTCAGATCTGCTCCTCTTGAACCAGGCAAAGGCTCTATTTCGCCTGGACATGTTGGACACCTTCCGTACCTCATCAGACATCCCGGGAGCTGGTGGACGTCGTAGTTTTACTTTACGTACAGGAACATGGTTATCATACGAAACATGAATTATGTTATTGAAAATAGTTACTTTATCATCTACAGTGGATGCAGTTGCAAATGGCGTAAAATCTATAAGCGATGCGTCTTTCAAAAGCTTATCCATATTAATTCTACTAAAATTACGTAAGAACAGTACAGGTTGATATATGGGAGGTTTAAGGTTGTATGATACATAAATAAGATCATGGCGGGAAAATCCCGGCGCTTCAAGTTGCCCATATGATAGCACCCTGTCATAGGAGTCAGCTATAATGAGATCAATCAGAGAGTCATCAGTGTCGATATTATGATGAGTTGCATTTAAAGGAAGAATGTTGAGATTGACAGACTCAATGATTTTACGATTTTTTTTAGTAATTCCGTTTTAAATGTTTAGTGCTTAAAACTAAATTAATAAGTAATCAAAACAAGTTAAAATATGTGTGCAAAACAAATTATGAAAAATAAAAATATATGAAGATTTTAGAAGAAAAGAAGAACAAGTCCAGTGCTGATCATGGTCCTCCTCTGAGAAATGCCATAAAGCACGGTTCTGAGCCTCCTGCATCCATCTACATCCTCTTAATTACCAGGTCGTCACTTCATCTAAAATTTAATAGAATTGAATAATGCTTTATTAATGATTATAAAATAAAAATATTGGTAAATCCAATTGAGCATGCCCTAATCGAATTAAAAAAATTACGTATAACATGATTATACAGAATTTTTTAAAGTAGTTTAAATACACACAAGTTTTCACTAGAAACTCTATTATACTTCCAATTTTTAGATAATTTTTGTCAAAGTTCAATTTAAAAATAGTTTAGAAAATCCAAAAGTGCAAAACTCATAATGCTCATATGATCATCATTCATGTCACTCCATAAAGTCCAAGACATATTTAAGTATAAATATTACATCCTACTTACTTATAGTACGTACTATTATTATTTATTCTGTGCTTTTAAAATATTGTAATAAAAATCTTTGTTTATTATAATAATCAAGTATGTATGAAATTTGTTTTTCCAATATTTTGTATTTATTTGTACAGCGATCTTTTTGAGCCGCTACAAACAACCGATACAGTAAATTTTGACATTTAGCAGCCGAAAAAAATTAATTATAACTAAACAAAACAAAATTAAACTGCCATTTACATTCAATGGCTTCCCACATGATAAAATATTGAAATAGATTGAGTTGAACAATTAATATTTTCAAAAGTTATCATGTTTACGAAGCCATACGAACTTGATAAATCCACGCCATAAGCCACTAAAACCCCCTTTTTATGTAAAATTTGCAATTAATCGATTTAAAAAATATTAATAGGTTCAACAATCATTTATCTTTCTGACAATGAGATTTTTTATCATTTATATTTATAATATGATTGTTAGATACGATTTCATGCGACAAAACGTTGGTATCTTGATTTTTAGGCGCTAGTAGAACATACCTACGCGTGTTGCGCTTACGGCATGCAATGATTGGTATTGAAAGTCATCTTTTTACTTTTACCAGTGCGGGGTATATCAATGTACTACACCTCGCTTTCCTATATGAGGCTGCCACTCGAGGAAGTTTCTTTCAATTGCAAGCAACACTTACATAATTTGTGCACTGTGCCATTAGACCCACACCAATATATTACTAGCTTCTTCTAATGACTGATTTCCATATTACAATTTTTCAATCAAGATAATTGGGGTTTATTTTTTATCTACTTCACAATGTTTGCGATTAAAGGTGGAAGTCATAGACACGGGGATTTCACTTTTTTTTTAAAAGAGTCACTAAAATTTTTGCTATCATTAATAATTGCACATGAACAAACATCTAGACCCGGAGCAATTATTTTTAGGCCATTGGCTTATTCGGTGTGGTATTCGAACTCGCGGCCCCTTAGCGTCGCAGCCATAGACTATTCAGATCTACAGAGCTATCCTGTTTTCCTTAAATGTTTAAAAAGGCTAAAAATAACACAGTTGTACCGCGTAGTAGCGATTGAATCGAGTTTCAATTAAAGTTCTTAAAAGAATATTTTTCTAATGATATGTAACATGATATTGAAAAACTGACACAGTTTTTTTTTTCATCGTCATCTTCATTACAGTCTATCTAAAGTTTTTTGCTATACGTAGGCCTTTTCATTGGAGTTTTTTTTTTTTTAACGAAAGAACCGTGGTAGATTTACGCTGTAACTATTATGGTCGTAGCATGAATGGCTCAAAGCTGCTGTAAACCCGTTTTACAGGAATCAAAGTATTGCATCTGGTCCTCACGGGTGAAAACGCATATGCATTTTTATTCTTAATCGAGAATAGATGTGTATGGAACACAGAATGTACTTACCATCAGGTGGACTTTGTGTTTGTTTGTCACCCTTATTCTATAAAATAATGGTATCCCAGGGCTTCAGTACCCACTTACCAATTGCTTCGTTACTTACTTCAATTTTAGTATATTAAAAAAATGTCTGGAAAAGTCCTCAAACGCAAGAAAAAGTAAATAATTATTACCATATTAAGGTATAGGTTTGAAACTCGATAATAACACAGTCAGTATAGTTTAGCTAACAAGTGGATATATTTTATAATAATTTCCATTATCGGATCCGGATAAGCAGTTGGATATGTAATAATGGTGTATGGTGTCCACTATTAACAGACTCCGAGTGGTTTAGTGGCGGAGAAATGAACCTATTTTCTGCTATGCTTTACTATGTACAGGCGAATGGAGTACGGAGTAGTTATTTCAGTCAACCCTGCCTATATTTATATGCCCTGCTACGTCCGTAGTTTACCAATAGTAATATTTTTTTATTTACTTAGCCAATTACAATTCATACATTTTGACCAATAAAGATTATTCAATAACATATTATGTACAACTATTATATGTCGCGCTCCATTTGTCGGCGTAAGACTCGTGGATAGCTTTTCGTAGCTGCGTTGCTGGACGGGGCTATAAAAGTGGTGACGCGAGCGCGCGCGTAATCGGCGAGCGGCGGCGGCGTGGGATACATCTCCGGAACAGCAAGAAGAAGCGAAGATGCGGCGTTGAAGGAACGGCTCGAAGATGGTCGACGGATGCATGAAGACAGCCGGCGTGTGAAGACGATGCGGCGCTGATGATTTTTGCGGCTGCTTCTTGTTTCTATATTAGAACGTTAAATATATACGTCAAATTATCTCGCATCGATATGCAGCCCGCAGTATCTCAGTAGCCGGGGGTATTTAGGAAATAAATGTTTTCTTCAGACCTTCGCCTTCTGTGTTATGGTATACATTAGTAGCAGGGTATACATTATTTATTACCGTTTAGGGTTGATTAACCTGGCTGCTACATCACTCTCCCCCTAGCGAAAGCGTACCGGAGGCTTGACGACTCGCCAATGTCTCGTAGTTTTTAAAATAGGTTTCATCTGGGTTGATGTAGATGATGGGTTTTCTAGCTTCCTTGCTGATGGTTGAGATGATTACGATGATGGTGATGAATCCTCTGAAGTATCCTCGTTAATAATATAAGCGGGCTTTAGTCGGTCGATCGATATAATTGTAGATTTCCTTCCGGGTATTTGTAATTTAAAAGTCTTGCTATTTCGCTCTAATACTTTATTCAGTCCATCGTAGGTAAGTTGAAATTGTTTCTTCACTGCGTCATTTCTTACAAAAACTTGCTTGCATGTTTTCAAATCTTGATGCATGAATATTATTTCCGTGCGATGATGTGTGTTTCGACGATAAGGCTTTGTTGATTGATTCTCGAAGTTCAGTTACAAAATCGTAATTCATTTCTTGATTATTTCACGATATTGAAGTGAAGAAGTCACACGGTAGTCTTATACTGCATCCATAGGTTAGCTGAGCGGCGCTATGACTAGTGTCTGCACGCGGTGTTGCTCGTAGTTCAAGTAGCACTGTAGGTAGCTAATCAATACACTTTGTATGTTGAGATAAACTAGTTTTGAGTGCGGTCTTCAATGTACGATGCCATCGTTCGACTATTCCGTTTGATTGAGGATGGTATGCCATTGTACGTGTCTTCTGTATTCCCATAGCTTGAAGAAGTTTGAGGAATAAGTTGTGTTGAAGCGCCTGTCAAATTATATTAGCAGTTCTCATGCCAATATTAGTCCGTAAGCTGTGTAGGTATGTTTAAAAAAATGTTGTACCTGTCGTCGTTGTAAAATTTAGAGATCAAGTAAAGGTCGATTGAGCAAATTACTGCATTTTACTATTAAAAAGAGATCAAATTCCTATTCATGGTCCTAAATCGAAGCCGGATTTGAAAAAACGTAATTGGACAAGATATTATTTAGTGGAATACGCTTGGGAAGTCTTAAATATTCGTTGTGGAAATACCACCGAGGGAGTGAAGATATTTAACCAAGAAATCTGGAGTCTTAGCCCCTTAGATATTGGACTATTATTTAATTTATTTAACCCAGCACTCATTATCAGGTAGTATTTTGTGTAAATCGACTGCTAATTTATCAGGTTAGTACCAAATTACCTATAAAATAATTACGTATAACTTAAAGTATTTAATCGGCTAAAATTCATTTAATATTGTTTTATATAGTTTCTAATAACCGTCAAATCATGATTAAATCAAATTATAAAGCTTAGTTAAATTATATTGACGATATTATAATTTTTTTTTTTGTCTCTTTATTGGTTTAAACTGTTTTTTAAAAAATAAGTCAAGAGAGTGTATAATTGAAAAAATTGCATAATATTATTTATTACATACTAAGGCATACCTGTGAAGCTGTTTGATGGTCTGAATTGTATTTGTTACCCTTAATTGTTGTTAATTATAAAGTTAAATATCAAGGTAGTACATGTACCATTTTGTTTAATTATTTAAGAGTTTGAAAAATAAGTAAGGGAATTAGTTTTCATTTCTTTACAACTGTAAGCAAAATTGTATAAAACTACTTATGAATTATATTTTATAAAATATAAACTTCTTGTTTGTATAAATTTCAGGCATTTGCACTAGTCTCCCAATACCAGCCAGCATGCCAGAAGATAAGGAGCAAATTAGGAAACGAGCTAGTTACAAGGGACAAATAACAGCTTTTTCAAATTATTTAAATTCACTGAAGGTATCTTCATTGGCTGCTACTGAGGTAAATGAGTTGCAATTACGTATTAGTAGGATTGAGTCAATGTATGAACGATATGATGAGGTACAATTATCCATCGAGTGTAATACTGATAATATAGACGCCCAGATATCAGAACGAACTGATTTTGAATCCCTGTATTTTAAATCGCTTTCTCTTGCAAAAAGGATCTTAGCAGATTGCATTAAGTCAGATGACGTAAGCGGTGACGGTGGCTCTCATTCCGGCAATCATAAATTTGTTAAACTGCCCACTATTCAACTACCTAAATTTAATGGTTCTTATGATAATTGGTTAGAGTTTCATGACACGTTCATGAGCCTCACACATTCAAATGACGAGATAGATGACATAAATAAGTTTCACTATCTGAGAGCGTCGTTGGAAGAGCCCGCTGCTGTGGTAATACAGTCAATCGAATTCTCGGCAGCTAATTACACCGTCGCATGGACTATATTATGTGATAGATATGATAATAAAAGACTACTAATTCAAAATCACGTGACAGCCTTATTTAATATAGCACCAATTAATAAAGAATTGTCTGTCAACTTAAAACGTCTTATTGACCAAATAAATAAAAATTTACGTGCACTAGAATCTCTCGGTGAGCCAACTAAACAATGGGACACACTTCTCATTCATATTATTACTCAAAAATTAGATGCTAAGACATATCGTGAATGGGAAGAGTCTAAAGGTCGTTTGGAGAAAGATACACCTATTACGTTCGATATATTTTTGATGTTTTTAAAAAATCGAGCCGATTTAATCGAAACACTAGAAATGTCTAATTCTGGTGCTACTAACCGTTTAAATTCTTCTATAAAATATGCTCCAAAAGTTAAGGCAATGGTTTCAGTGCGGGATACCGGTAATAAAAACGGTTCGGCCTTTTCCGCCAAACTGTGTCCTAAATGTAAGGGTGACCATAAGTTAAGCAGTTGTCCTCAGTTTCTTGGATTAAGTAACGATGTGCGTCTACAGTTACTGCCAGAGTATAAAGTATGTTTCAATTGTCTTAATTCAGGACATTATGCAAATCACTGCAAAAAGCCAGGATGCAAAATATGCCACCGAAAGCATAACACTCTCGTGCACGTCGCAGATTACCAGTCAAAACCAATTACAGATATTAATACATCTAACACGAGTAGTGGTAATAATAAGCCCGTTATGCAAGGTCATTTCGAACAAACAAACAGTTCGACAGGCTCACAGTTGTCATCCAATTCTAACGCACATCTGTCATTATCCGCAAAGGTAGGCACTGCATCGTGTAGTGAACAAGGCGACGTATTGTTATCGACGGCATTAATTAAAGTTATAGGTAAGAATGGTTGTCCATATATTGCTCGTGCTATTCTTGATAGTGGCAGTAACGCTTGTTTAATAACTGAAGAGTTATATCAAAGGCTAGGTTTGCCCGCTCAAAATGTAAATCAGTCGGTAGTCGGTATTAATAATGCTTCGGCACACATCAAGAAGATTTGTAAGGTATCGATAAAATCATTGAATGATAACTTCTCTAGTAATCTTCATTGTTTTGTCCTACCATCAATAACCCAAAATGTACCTACTAGATATGTTAATTTGTCAAACTTAAAAATTCCATCTAATATTTCTCTGGCAGATCCTAATTTTCACTCACCTGCTCCCGTTGACATGCTTATAGGTGCTGATGTCTTTTGGGACTTAATAGGAACGCAGAGATTAAAATTAGGGGACGGTCAGCCGATTCTTTGTGAAACTAGCTTAGGATGGTTAGTATCAGGTCCGATAGATTATAGATATGTAAAGAAAGGGGTTAACTTTATTAAATGTAATTTTACAAGAATATTTCAAGATGAGGCTAGTAAAGATTTAGATGAAGATATACAAAAACAATTAGTACGCTTCTGGCACCTCGAAGAGGTAAGCCCTGCGTCTCTTTATTCAAACGAAGAAAAATTATGCGAAGAACACTTTTTAAAAAACACCACGCGACTGGCAAATGGTCGATTTTGCGTGAGGATACCCTTAAAACATAATCCTGACGTATTAGGTGATTCTTGGCCACGAGCTAAAAAGTGTTTACTATCGCTAGAGCGCAGGTTAGCAGGTCAATCTCAGGTCTATGAAATGTATAAAGAATTTATGTCAGAGTATGAAAGTCTGGGTCATATGGAGAAATGTGAGAATGATAATTTACCACGTAAGATGCATTTTATACCACATCACGGTGTGCTTCGGGAAAGTAGTACTACTACTAAATTAAGAGTCGTTTTCAATGCTAGCAGTCCGACTTCTTCGGGTGTTTCCTTGAATAATATACAGATGGTAGGTCCCGTGGTACAGGACGACCTTTTGTCCATTCTTTTACGCTTTCGGCTACACAAATACGTTCTCACAGCTGATGTTGAGAAAATGTACCGGCAAATAGTCATTCATCCCGATGACCGCTATTTGCAACAAATTGTCTGGCGTGATAACCCTTCAGAACAGCTTCAAGCTTATCAACTTAACACCGTGACTTACGGCACCTCTAGTGCTCCCTTTTTGGCAACTAGGTGCCTCCAACAATTAGGCTTAGAGTGTACCGATGACAAGGTTGCTCAAGTGATCATTCACGATTTTTACGTTGATGACTTGCTAACGGGAGGGGATGATATTAACGAGGTTACAGATTTGCGCCGTAAAGTGACTTCCACACTTGCATCAGCTCATATGGTTTTGCGAAAGTGGAAGTCGAATGAATCTCAACTGGTTAGTGAAAATGATATTTCTCCGCTTGATTTGAATATTGGTGGCTTTGAACCGACTAAAGCTTTAGGCCTTGGTTGGCAATCACATACTGACCAACTTTGTTTCCCTATAGAAGGGCTATTCTCAGGTAGAACGTGCGAACGAACGAACGAACGAAGCGTGATATGTTATCTGTGATTTCTCAGATTTTTGATCCACTAGGACTTCGATCTCCCTGTGTAATTAAGATGAAAATGCTTCTTCAACAGTTGTGGCTGCTCAAGCTGTCATGGGATGAGCAGTTGACGCCAGAAATCAGCAAGATGTGGGCTGAGATAATAGTCGATTTACCTAAATTAAATACTCTACGTATTCCACGTCGTGTTATTTGTGACTCGCCTAGTTTGTTTAAATTTCATATTTTCTCGGACGCTTCTGAGCGAGCATATGGCGCCTGTTTATATGTGCGTAGTGTTAATGATCAGGGTGAGGTTTTAATTCAATTATTGATGGCGAAAAGTCGTGTCGCGCCGCTTAAACCTATAACAATCCCAAGACTGGAACTTTGTGGTGCACTTGTTGGAGCTCGCCTTTACCAAAAGGTTGTAGCATCGCTGAGACAACAGGCTAAGCGCACTTTCTTTTGGACAGATACGTCCATCGTGTTAGGATGGTTAAAGGTGTTACCTAGCAAGCTACAACCCTTTGTCAGAAATAGGGTTGCTGAAATATTAGAGAAGACTGGAAATTGCGAGTGGAGGCATGTCCCAACAGAGTGTAATCCGGCCGATCATATTTCTCGCGGTGTGAGTTGTAAGGATATTTCATCCATGAGTAAGTGGTGGTCAGGACCTGAATTTTTAAAGAAAGAGGTCTCTCACTGGCCTGCAAATTTCTTAAGTATTAATCACGAGTTGCCTGAGATTAAATCGTCAAATGTTATCCTCCACGGAATACTTCATTCTAGCAACAATGAAGATTTAGGTGGGAATAAATTAATTGAATTTAAACGCTTTTCTAAATATACTAGATTAAATCGGACCGTTGCTTATGTGCTGCGTTTTATTAATAATTGTAGAAAGCAATCCGTTCACGGTCCTCTAAGCAATCAAGAGTTGCAAACCGCACTCAATGTTATTATAAGAATATCCCAGAGTGAATCATTTGAGGAATACACCATGTTAATTAAAAATAAAAGTTTACCCACTAAAAGTCCGTTGCATAAATTTAATGTATTTCTCGATGATAATAAAATAATGCGTGTTGGAGGGCGTCTTGAAAATTCCGATTACTGTTATGAGAAAAAACATCCCATACTTATACAGTCCACTCATTATTTTACCAAATTGCTCTTCAATTATGAGCACATAAGGTTAATGCACGCGGGACCACAGCTAATGTTGGCCACTATAAGAGAGATGTACTGGCCGATTAGAGGTCGTAATTTGGCCAGATCTTGTTATCGACAATGTGTAAGATGTAATAGAATGAAAGGAAAAACCATCTCTCCAATAATGGGCAACCTACCACACCAACGCATCCTTTCTGGTTTTCCATTTCAAAATATTGGACTAGACTATGCGGGACCAATTCAATCTGTTTCTCGCCATGGCCGTGGTTGTAAAATTGTAAAGGTGTATATAGCTATTTTTATTTGCTTCGCGACTAAGTCAATTCATCTTGAATTAGTGGGTGATTTAACTAGCAATACCTTCATATTAGCTTTGCGCAGATTTATGTCTAGAAGAGGGAAACCTCTTAATATTTATTCGGATAATGGTACCTCCTTTGTAGGCGCATACAATGACATTTCAAAATTTATTAGGACGTGTTGTAATTCTTTATCTGAGGTAATGGCAAATGAAGGAATTAATTTCCATTTCATACCGCCTTATTCTCCCCATTTTGCTGGGCTTGCGGAGGCTGGTGTCAAATGCATTAAATATTTAGTTAGAGTGCTGGGCAATTGTAATGTGACTTACGAGGAACTAAATACCACATTAATACAAATTGAGGCTATACTTAACTCCAGACCACTCACACCTTTGTCAACGAATCCTGAAGACTTGCTACCACTAACGCCCGGTCATTTTTTGATTGGACGCCCATTGACTTCCTTGCCGACACCAGACTATAAAGATCATTCCGTAAGCTCTTTAACCCGATTTCAACGAATAGAACAATTACGTCAACATTTTTGGGCTAGATGGAGCAAGGAATATATATCAGAGCTTCAACTGCGGATGAAATGGCGTTCCTGTAAAGGCTCTTTGAAGTTAAATTCACTGGTACTCCTAAAAGAGGAGAATTCACCGCCATTAAAGTGGAAGATGGGTCGCATCGTCGCAGTCCATCCAGGCTCGGACGGCGTATCAAGGGTGGCGGATATCAAAACATCGACTGGTATAGTTCGCCGATCATTTAGCAAAATTTGTCCGCTTCCTGAACCTGAAGAATCTGGTTGAAAGGTAGACTTTCAACGCCGGGGGGCATGTTGAAGCGCCTGTCAAATTATATTAGCAGTTCTCATTCCAATATTAGTCCGTAAGCTGTGTAGGTATGTTTAAAAAAAATGTTGTACCTGTCGTCGTTGTAAAATTTAGAGATCAAGTAAAGGTCGATTGAGCAAATTACTGCATTTTACTATTAAAAAGAGATCAAATTCCTATTCAAGTTGCTTTCGAAGTTTCTTCCTTGATCCGTTGTGATGGTTTTAGGTGATCCGAAACGAGTAATCCAATTTTCATAAATTATCTTCGCGACAGATTCAGCTGAAGTATCATCGGTAGGTATTGCTTCTGGCCACCTTACTGTTTTGTCAATCATTGTTACGAGGTAACGATGTCCTTGCGGTGAAGTAGGTAATGATCCAACGATGTCAACGTACAGGTGTTCGAATCTCTCCGTAGGCGGAAATGGATCTAGGCTGCTTGATGTATGCCTTTCTACTTTGCATTTTTGACATTGAATGCATTGCTTCGCCCAGTTGCCAACATCCACTTGTATTGAAGGCCAAAAGAATTTTCAAGTGATGAGTTTTCTTGTTGCTCTAACACCTGGATGACTGATGTTGTGTAGTGCATTGAAGACTTCGCGACGACATTCTTCTGGTAGGTATGGTCGCATGATTGACGTTGAGGCTTCACAGTATACAGGTAGATGCGTCATTAGCATTGTAACTTGCTTGATGGACAAGTTACTTTGCTGCGATAGATATTTGATGTTGTCGCTATCTCTGTCTTGTGTTTTGGCGATCTTGTGATAGTCGATTGATGTAGGGCACGTTACACTGTCGATTGGTATGTGACTGAGTGCGTCGGCAACTATGTTGTCCTTTCCACTGATGTGACGTATATCGGTCGTGAATTCACTTATGAAAATGAGTTGTCTTGCTCGTCGTGGTATATCCGATGGTGATGGTTTCTTCTGAAGTACATATGTATATATGTACATATGGCTTGTGGTCGGTAAAAACGATCAGGTTTCGACCCTCGAACGTTTTTTTTTAAAGTGTTTGATAGCCATTTAGATAGCGACTAGCTCTCGGTCGAATGTACTGTAGTTACGTTGAGTATCGGAGGACTTCAACGAAAAATAGCCAAGCGGTTGCCATTTCACCTTGATGTATTGTTGAAATACAGCTCCCGCTGAGATATCGGGCGCGTCGCTGAAGATAGCAAGGGCTGCTTTGTATGATGGTTGGGCGAGCAATGCTGCATTTTGGATCGCAACTTTACAAGCTTCAAATGCCGTCGTGGCTTCATCGTTCCATCCGATTGTCATTTTATATTTTTTCTTCGTGTAGTGAAGGTAGGCGTGAAGTGGAGCTTGGATTTCAGCGGCTTTAGGTATGTGTTCTCTGTAAAAATAAATCATCCCAAGAAAACGCCTTAGTTCTTCGATTGTTTTAGGTTTCGCATAATCGATAATTGCTCTGACTTTTTCAGTAGGCGGTTTGATTCCTTCCTTGCTGACGGTGAAACCAAGAAATTGAACTTCTTGTTGTTCAAATATGCATTTCGAAGGGTTGATTGTGATTCCATTGTCTTCTAATCGCTGTAGCACGGTGCGTAGATGGGTTTCGTGCGTTTCTTTATCAGGGCTTGCAACAAGGAGATCATCAATGAATGCGAAAATGAAATCCAGTCTATGAAGTACTTCGTGTATGAATCTTTGAAAGGTTTGGCCAGCGTTCTTCAATCCTGGAGTCATTCTTGGAAATTCGAATAATCCCATTGGGGTAATTATTGCTGTATTCTCTATGTCTTCATCGCGTACTTTTATTTGTTGGTAAGCTCAATTGAGATCGATGGTGGAGAATATAGTCTTGTCTGACAGTTGATGAGTGAACTCCTTGACTCGCGGTATTGGGTAGCGGTCAGGAGTGGTAAAAGAATTCAATCTTCTGTAATCTCCACAAACTCGAAATGCTCCATTCTTCTTCGGTACAACGTGAAGTGGTGATGACCAAGGGCTTTTGCTTGGACGGTATATTCTTTGCTCGATCATGTTTTCGAATTCCTTTAGAACTTGCTCGTATCGGTGTGGTGGGATTGGACGTGCACGGCAGTGAAGTGGTGGTCCATTGGTTTCGATGAAATGCTCAACGTCGTGCTTCTTCTCTATTCTTCAAGGATCTTGTGATACGATTGTTGAACATCTATGCTTCTTATTGTGGGTAGATTAGTGGCTTGGAAGAAAGACTGAGATGCAAGATAGGTTTTGCCGTCGATGACTCTTCAGTTTTTGATGTCGACGATCAATTGGTGATGTTGAAGAAAATCAGCACCGATAATTGGTTTGCTGAGTTTAGCGACGAAAAATCTCCATTTGAATGATCGGCGTAGGTTTAAATCTAGTTCCATTGTTTTTTCTCCGTAGGTTGGAATCACCGTGTTGTTTGCTGCGTAGAGTTGAAAATCCAGTGGCTTCATCTTCTGTCTTTGTTTCGGCGGTAGAACTGAGATATTACTTCTACCTTACGATTACTGAGATGTTCGCTCCGGTGTCGATAAGGAAGATAATCTTGCTTTTTTATCGGTGACGAAAGGACGGTAGGACGTTTCTGTTACTGCGGATCCCGTCGCATCAAGCGTATTAGTTAATTTTCGGTCTTCATATTTTCGTCGATGATAGTAGCAGTAAGGGGATCTTGTTCTTGAGCTTGTTCGACTTCTACTTGTAGGGCGGTTGCGACGAAAAGTTGATTTTCGGTGTTGCTGATTGCGCTGGTTGTAATGTTGTTGGTTACAGGTTTGACGCTGGGAAGCTTTGAGTGCGGCGACTTTGAATGATAGCTTCCGAATTTCTTCGAGAAGAAAGTATCATTGACCTTGGTTGAAGTGCCTTCGATCATCGATGTGTGTGAGACTCTGCTGTTTTCGATCATCTTGCCCGCCAGGAGTGCCAGTTCGTCAAGCTTCGTCTGCTTGCTGAATGATTGACTCACTGCTAGTACCGATCGAACATGTGGGGGAAGATAGTGTACCCACATTAGCCGTAGTGTCGAATCTGGGACTTTATCCCGTGCCAAAGTACGCATTCTGCGTAGGAGTTGTGTGGGCTTCTGGTCTCCAAGTTCTATTTCTGATAGAAGTTTCTGTAGCTGGCGACTGTCGGATTCTTCATATGCAGAGATCAGACGATCCTTCAGCGAATTATACTGGTCGGTTGCCGGTGGATTGTACAACAGGTCCGAAATTTGTTCGATGTTTTGTTTCTCAAGTTAGGCGATCACCATCTGTGCTAGTTGCGCTTGACTCTTCTTTAAATCATTCGTTGTGGCTTCAAAACTGACGAACCAAAGTCGGGGTTAATCTCTCCAAAACGGTGGTATTCTTAATGATAGAGATATACCGGCGATTCCTTGTTCCTTGGCCGGGTTTGATGTATATACGTCGGATTTCTTCGCTTCTCGCTCCATAATGACGTCTTGATAACACTGATTTTATATAAACTGAAGTCTTCCTTGATATTTTTCCAAATATTGGTGCAGGGATCTTCCTAGTCGGTGTTCGTAACGGGGACAATGAAATAGTGGTGTATGGTGTCCACTATTAACAGACTCCGAGTGGTTTAGTGGCGGAGATATGAAACTATTTTCTGTTATGCTTTACTATGTACAGGCGAATGGAGTATGGAGTACTTATTTCAGTCAACCCTGCCTATATTTATATGCCCGGCTAAGTCCATAGTTTACCAATAGTAATATTTTTTTATTTACTTAGCCAATTAAAATTCATACATTTTGACCAATAAAGATTATTCAATAAAATATTATGTACAACTATTATATGTCGCGCTCCATTTGCCGCCGTAAGACTCGTGGATAGCTTCTCGTAGCTGCGTTGCTGGACGGGGCTATAAAATTGGTGCAGAACGGCGCGCGCGCGTAATCGGCGAGCGGCGGCGGCGTTGGATACATCTCCGGAACAGCAAGAAGAAGCGAAGCTGCGGCGTTGATGAAACGGCCCGAAGATGGTCGACGGATGCATGAAGATAGCCGGCGTTTGAAGACGATGCGGCGCTGATGATATTTGCGGCTGCTTCTTGTTTCTACATTAAAATGTTAAATATATACGTCAAATTATCTCGCATCGATATGCAGCCCGCAGTATCTCAGTAGCCGGGGAATTTAGGAAATAAATGTTTCTTCAGACCTTCGCCTTCTGTGTTATGGTATTAGCAGGGTATACATTATTTATTACCGATTAGGGTTGATTAAGCTGGCTGCTACAGATATATTGGAATACATTCAGTTCGTTTCAATTCTGCTTGCGAATACTATCAAATTTCAAAGCATCTATTGAAATACATATCCTCTTTTCAAAATATAGATATGTGATATTAAAATTTACACAACCACTATAGTAATGAAAGATTTCCATATTTTATTTCAGTTTGTATTTCCAACGATTTCCAGTGTAATAGAATGGTACCGCAAAAAGGGTCAAATGTTTGAAATCGACACATCATACCTATATAAGCCAATACAGTATGTATTCCGTTTGACAAATCAAATTTGTATAGAGTCTGGTCTACTTGTTCTCTGGTAGGTCTTGTTTTCTGGATCTCGACAACAGCATCACCTACCGAGTTCAATTGTGAATCTTAAACATTCTCGGATCAATCACACACACACACACAAAATTTCATCAAAATTGGTTGAGCCGTTTTGCAGGAGTTCATCACAGATTATATAAATAAAAAGATATATATTGTGACCTTATTGCATGCAGCAGCCTGATATAACAGCGCACTGGTCGAAATCAAATCATATAGTTTCGAGCCTCGGACTGCGTACTTACT
The DNA here is from genome assembly GCA_963668995.1 of Parnassius mnemosyne. Classification (NCBI taxonomy): domain Eukaryota; kingdom Metazoa; phylum Arthropoda; class Insecta; order Lepidoptera; family Papilionidae; genus Parnassius; species Parnassius mnemosyne. Next base: position 13,135,697 of record CAVLGL010000046.1, on the reverse strand, counting down.
AAGTACCCTACTGAAGAAAAGAAAAAAAATCGAGACAGTCCATTCGTGCAAAAAGTTCCACATAATTACTTATTTTAATAATAAATTGATGACTTATTATTAAAATAAGTAATTAAAGTTCAGAGAGCCCTTTTTTTATAGGAGAGTTGGCAAACGAGCATGCGGTTCACCTGATGTTAAGTGACTACCGCCGCTTATAAACAACTGCAACACCAGGGGAATTGTAGATGCGTTGCCGACCTTTTAAAAAGAAGTAGGCTCTTTTCAATCATCCAGATGATATGGACAGTATCGCGAGATTTATCGCGATGTGCGATGGTGAAATTGAGCGGCTGGAATTAGTCCGAACAATTCCTCAGAGCACTTCTCGTGATAAATGTGATAAAATACACAAGGAGATGAAACATCTCTACGCAGTCAAAGAAAATATATACTACTCGAAAAGAAACGACACTTAAGCATGTGTACACGTAAAATCGCTTGCGGCTTTGTGTGGGTGTCTGGATGTGTGCGGGGGCCTTGACAGGCGCGCGGGGCGCCTCACACGCACCGCACGCAAGCACAGACTGACTGCGCTTTATACAAAAATAATACCTATTCATCATCATTCTTTACCATCGATTGTCCGTTCTTCGAACTATATAGCCAGTCCATTGCCTCTCCAGCTTATTTATCCGTTGAGCATATCGTTTACTCTGACTCTACTGCGGATATCCTTATTTTGAAGTTTATCACGCAGAGAAACTCCGAGTGTAGCCCTCTCCATAGCGCCTTTCTTGAAGCACAAGACACTTCTGTTCCACGCCTCCGGAGTAGTGCCACTATGGAATACGGAACTAAAGAGTTTCTGATGGACTCAAGTAGTGGTTTTACGCCCAATTTCAGAAGCTCCGCTGTAATTCTATCCTCGCCCGGAGTAATTCTAATCTCGCTCAGACTGACATTGGCTTGCTCTTGAATCGTCACTCACATTTGCTTATGGCTTCTACGTTGACATGCACAGCTACCTGTAAAACCTCTCCACCTCACTCAAAATCTCTTGAAACAAGCACCAAGTTAAATGAAACTAATTTTACGGATTTTAGTGCGTTTAATTTAATTTTTTCATTCCCGACGACTGAGGTGAGGAGGTAAAAAGTAAAATTATACGCGATAAAATTCGTAAAAATTACTTTCATTTCATGTGTAGCCTTCGCGTAAATATAAGAAATCAAGCATCAAGTTGTTTTGTCTACAAGTAACATTTTATTATCATCGATTGTCTGCTAGCTTTAATTGCTACTAAAATGTGACGTATTAAGATGTCAAAAATGTGTTAACATATTCACATTCTATTTAAAGGATTATGGCCCAAGATGGACTCTTAGAAATGAAAAGAGTCCATCAACCTATAGAAAACTAAGGCCTAAGCAGTCTCACAGTATTTTATTAATTACTTTTCCTACCCTAAATAATCACAAGAAAGTGAAAATAGTTTCCTCGACATACATTACCAAGGCCGAGGGTGGTTATTAACAAAGCATCAAAATATGCAAAAACGTTTACTAAGGAAATCTTGACGTAAATTGAAATCGGAAATGGAACGCTTTGTGGAAACGCGGGCCATTTCATAAGCTTTATTGCTCTATTTTAACGTAGGGAAGTAGTGACATACTTTCTTGTATTTTTTTTTTAAAGACACTCTTTAGTTATCGTTATCTACAAAGTGTGCGTTAAATTGGATTATATTTTTCAAATTCTTGTGTAAAAATTAATTGTAATTAGTTTTCGCTCTAGAATAATAAAAATATTGTCTATCATATTCAAACAAAGTTGCGTATACAATGATAAGTAAGAGAATCAGGAGTTACCTTGTAAAATTCGTATCGATCGTCAATCCTAATGGGACGTAGTTATACAAAAACATTCCAACCCACAAGTCATTCAAAAATAAGTTAAATATACAGATCTACTTATTTTGAAATCTTAGCGAAGATGTAAAAATAAATAGATCTGTATATTTAACTCATTTTTAATTGTCACTCCCATTACTGACTTGAAATTGGCAAAATTCGAGAAGCCGAAAAGTAAAGAAGAAGAAGAAGAACTCATTTTGATAGACTTCTGGGTTGGAGAGTTTTTGTATAACTACGTCCAATGGTAAGTATTTCCTATGTCCAGCTGTAAACTATGAGATCTTTACCCTTTTTTTAGAATTTTGCCTTTTTGTAGAACTAGCCTCTTAGAAATGTAACAACTATGGTTTACTTGTAATTCTAAACGCTAATAAATGTATATTTAAGTCATTTTTTCCGTTTTCTTAATTAGTGTTTTAAAAAAACGTTATCTCCATATTAGGGTTTTGTCTTGTGTTGTTAACATAGATAAATTGCACAAGGTTTTGAATCTTCAAAATACTTCTTGCATGAGGGATTTTGACCTGCGGCCCTTAGCGCCGCAATGTAAAAAAAAATATGTATATACGTAATTACTCTGCGGCTGCAACTCAATGCTACGTCACTGCACCACGGAGCCGTCAAATTATCATATTTTTCATCAATCATATTTGTTTCTTTGTGTTTTGTTTTATCTGTAATATGAAAATACTAATTAGGCACATCCATCCGTCCATTACACCTGCTCCGTCACTGCCGGCCGTATGAGGAGTGACGGATGGATGCAGGTGGCTCAGGACTGTCTTATGGCTTTACTTTGGGGAGGTTTTTGTTCAGCAGGAGACTAATGAAGTGCTAAACGTCCACCGCTGCACATAGGCCTCCCTCATAGATTGCCTCACAGGTGGGATTTTGCCATTAGTTGACACGCATGGCGAGCGAGTTGTCAACCGCAGTTATTATTTTCAGTTTTATCAGGAAGATGATGCTGCCCATCACCTGTTTCAATTTTCCCCTGTCGTCTCTTACGACACCAACGAGACGATATTTGAAAATATTTATATTTAATTTTGTATATAAAAATATTATTTAATTTCTCACATACAAAGCGGCAATTTCTGTTCTAATTAAAACGATTTAGGATTCGTATATTTTGTTCCCTAGTGTTGAAAATTATTACGAAAGCTCTAAAGAAGAAAAGGATTATTAAATAAAGAATCGCTTTTTTACGTAACCAAGGAGTCTAACCGGATAATTAAAATAGCGGTTGTTTTATTCGCTTCCTTGAAGACTCGGCCTTTTCACAAACATTTCTTTCGTCCATTGTCTACCTACTACCGTGGAAATATTTTTTTTAAAATATTTGTTATGTTACTAAGACTGGACAGATTATCTGACTACTTCTAGTTCTAGAGTCAAAGCAAAGTTAAATGTATTCCACCCTTTCAGTACTAATTCCGACCGGCCTTCATGTTGTCTATTTATATAATGTAACATCAAAGCCATAAGGATAAAAACGAGTGATTGTTTTTGTACCATATACAAGAATAAAAATTTACAACATATACATGTCCCACTGCTAGGATACATGTCGCCTTTTACATCTGCAAGGGCTGTAGGGCATTAGGTCTACCGGTCTTCTCCAGTGCGTAAGGTGGACATCATATGTCCTAGAAATCATTTATCACTTTAAACGTGATTACCGTTTCAAATAAGGCAATAAGCTTACGTCTACGGCGAATTTTTACCAAGTAAAAGTAACTAAACTTAGAGAATTTACTTAACACGTTTAAATAAAAATTTATTTAAAACTATCGATAAACACATGCCTTTTCTAAACCACGTCAAGTGCTTTACTTAAAATATTTCGGGGAAAAGTTCACATGGCATTTTTGATCATTTGACAAAATGCTTTACATAATTTGAGTCTGTTAAAGACTGTCACGAATACATTAAAAACTCGAAAATAAGAGTGTATAACCAGAGCGTATTGCCAGTGATGACATATCGATCAAAGGCCTGGTCCTTCACTGCTGGCCGTTTGAGGAAGCTAAACGTCGCTTAACGAGGTATGGAGAGAGCTCGGAGTTTCTCTTTAGATTAAGAGTAAGAGTAGTAATTAATGTTAGATTTTTGGGTTCTTTCGTTTTGTAGACTGAGTAACGACCTAGGAAAATATGGGCATAGTCGATGGATGCAGGTGGATCAGGACTGTTTTGTGGCATTACTTGGGGGAGGTCTTTGTTCAGCAGGAGACTGATGAAATGCTGAAACTATAATGACGAAGGAGCATTATGCCTCCTTAAAAGATATGCAATCTTACCAGACTGTTACTCTATTCTCATGTGGGTACACCATATATTTGGCCGATGTGTGCACGAGAATCTTACATCCCCATCGGATTTTGGGTCTTTTAACTCCATGGCTGACTCATTACAACTTAAGCGTACTAATTTATATATTTATCCATTCACCATTGAATGTAAATACCTTACACCAAATATTTTTTAATAAATTGTCACATTAATCTGCGGATCAATATGGCTTTAAACCGTTTATGCAAGTTCATTAAACGTAACAAATAGCATGTCCGGATCCCGGCTTTAGCTTTCATCCGTGACTTTTTATTACTTTTTCCGTATTCAAAGTACGGTGAATTTAATCTTGAACAACCCTTTGACGTTTCTCATGTTACGGAAAATGAATTTAGCTGGGTGTAATGCCTACAAATATATAAAGTCCGTGCATGATATACTGAGGTATGAAGGTGTGAAAGAGAAGTTCAAATGTAGATTGAGAGAAAATATAAGTGGTATGGCTGAATTGTGTATGAATGATTTAGACTTGGAGACTGTGTGGTATAATGTCAAGAAAGGTTTAGTGGATGCAGCTACCGAAGTATGTGGTATAAGTAAGAGAACGAATGAAAGGAAAAATAACACGTTATGGTAGGATGATGAGGTACGGATGGAAGTTGAAGCAAAGAAGAAAGCATGGCTAGATTTACTAGCAACCAAGGCTAGTAATTCTAGCAGTATGAATGATGATATTGAAAGGAAAAAGGCAGTTTTTAGACACCTAAATAAGAGAGTAAAAGAAGTAGTTGAAAGGAAAAAGCAAGAAAGAACGGATAAGAATGATAGAAGAATATCGGATAACTTCCAGGCAAACATCAAAATGTTCTGGAAACTCGTAAGAACAACCAGGGGACATTCACAACAGCCTAGAATGAATGCTATACGAGACCAGAAGGGCTGTATTCTGAATGACGAAGTTTAGAGTTTAAGGAGATGGAAGGAGTACTTTGAAAGCGTGTTTATGAGTGATGAGACGTTTGAATTAAATTAAATAGAAATTCCGAAAGAAGAGGAAATAGATAGAGATATATGTATAGATGAAATAATGAAAGCAATGAAAAGTATGAAAGCAGGTAAGGCAGCCGGTTATGATAGAGTATCTCTCGAAATGCTAAGGGCTGGAGAAGGAGTGGTGGCAGACCTGCTGTACACCTTGTTTAATTTATGTTGGGAACTTAAGCGGGTACCGGGAGACTGGTGCAAAGCCGTGATAGTCCCAATATATAAGGGAAAATAATCACAGCAGGACTGTAAAAACTACCGTGGTATCAGCCTTCTTAGCATTGTGGGAAAACTGTATGCTAAGGTACTAATTGAAAGAGTTATGAAAGAAACTGATGGAAAAATTTGGGATGTGCAAGCGGGATTTAGAAAGGGAATGGGATGTACGGATCAGGTCTTTTGCATGCGCATGATCGCGGAGAAGTTTTTGACCAAAAACCAAAAAGTTTTTGTGCGTTCTTAGACTTGGAGAAGGCTTATGACAGAGTGGACAGGGATGTGTTGTGGCAAACACTGAACTCATTTGGGTTGACCGCTGGTCTGATACAGGCATTGAAGTGTCTATATAGGGATTCTAGTGCTTGTGTCAGGATCAACGGGGCCAACTCGGACTGGTTTGGCATCCATAAAGGTGACAGACAGGGCTGTGTGGCTTCCCCGTGGTTCTTCAACCTATTTATGGACAGTTGTTTGGAAAATTTGAAAGTAGAAGAATGCGAGTTAAGAATGGGTTCGTTAACCGTCAAATGCCTTTTGTACGCCAATGATCAAGTCATACTTGCATCGTCGGCAGCCGAGTTGCAAATGATGGTTACATTAATGAACAGGACATTAAAAGAAAAGGAAATGAAAGTGGACGCAAGTAAGACGAAAGTTATGGTTTTTGAAAGAGAAGAAAGTAAAACGATATGTGAAATAAGAATAGAAGGGGAGTTGGTAGAGCAAGTGGATGAGTTTGTATATTTGGAATGTGTGTTTAGCAGGGATGGTAGATATGATAAGGATATAGATCGACGAGTGAATGCAGGAAATGAGTGAATGGGGCTCTACACTCTATTGTGAAAAGTCAGAATGTGTCCAAAAACGCACGTATGGCAATTCACAATGCTGTGTTAGTACCTACTTTAATGTATGGTAGTGAAAGTTGGGTCTGGCAGAAGAAGCATGAGAGTAGAATAAATGCTGTAGAAATGCGGTCATTAAGGAGTATGTTAGGGATGAAGCTGAATGACAGAGTGAGAAATTGTTTAATAAGAGAAGAGTGTGGTTTGCAAGATGATGTTGTGACCAGGATTAAGAAAGGAATGCTTCGGTGGTTTGGCCATGTAGAAAGAATGAATGAGGAAAGAGTAACAAAGCAAATTTATGTTGCAGAGGTGAACGGCATAGTCGGGAAGGGTCGCCCTAGGCGAAAGTTTATCGACCAAATTGGCGATATATTAAAAATGGGCCAAATCAAGAGTACCTTTAACCGACGAGCGTGTATGCGTAGGTATATGGATGTGGAGGAAGCGAGAGAGGTGTATCAGGATCGTGCCAAATGGAAGTCCATAATCTCTGCCTACCCCTCTGGGTGACAGGCGTGAGTGTTTATGTATTATGTAAATATGAGTAATTTTGATCAATGAATATAGAATTTGCCATTAACTAGAATTTTACGTAATGCACTAGAACTTAGCTGTTTTGCTGTTTTTTTTTTTTAAAGAAATATGAATAAAACATGAATGCATCGTGGCCCGCTATGCATATTACTATAACACGAGTATACTAGACATACAGATTTTCTGACAATGTTTTCCTTCGTCGTTTAGCTCGTGGTAAATCAGCATTTATAATATAAGGACGCAAAGAAAGAGCGCCCTGCTTTAAATTTCAAAGTATGTGAGCAGAATCTAAAAAAAATAGCAAGTTATATGTTAAGACATTATAAAATTTTTCTCATACTAAAATGAATTAAGAACATACAGTCCAACTGGTGGTAAATAGCTACTACTTACCAGCCCACAGACACCTGCAATCAACATCAAAGAAAGAAAGTTACATATATTATATAATACTGGCGATCCGCCCCGGCTTCCCGCCGGTGTGTCTACAACAGCGCCACCTACCGGACCCAATTGATAATATAAACCATCCAGGGACCCACTCAAACACATACAAACAATTTATCTATATCGGTTCAGCCATTTTCTAGTTTTTGTGAGACTAACGGACAGCAATTGATTTTTAAATATAGCGTTTACTAGCTCGCCAGGCAGACGTTGTTCTGCCCTTTCCGACGACCATTTACTTTTCAAAAAAAAAACTCCGGTGATTATCAATAAAAAATTGATGGTCGGTTATTGGGATAAAAACTATCCTATCTGTCAAGTTGGACCAAATTGCACACAGTGTGCAAAATTTCATTGCAATCAGTTCAGTAGTTTAGGAGTTCATCGCGGACGAACAATGCGACACGTAATTTTTATATATAAAGATGTATTTACGGAATTATATACGGACTTGCTGTAGAAACATGTATGAGTGTTGTACCTAAGGTGTACTCCTTAGTAAAAAGTTACTATATCTGCAAATAAAGTAGCCATCTATGAATCGGTCTTCTTATTTGAATGTTTTGTAATGAGTCCGTCATTTTGAGCCAATTTCAAAAATGGAGGGAGGACTTTCTCAATTTGAATTTATGTTTTTACATGTTACTCAATATAAGGTGATCGCCACCATGCTGGTTCTATGAAAATTCATTTAATATTGTATAATCAAAATTATTGTTAAGTGAAATTATGTTTAAAAAAAAAGTCCCGCTGGGTTTCTTGCTGGTTCTTCCCAGGACAGAGGTATTTTCCGAACCAGTGGTAAATAAAATAATGACTTTCAATAAGTATTATGTAATAATCCATATTGAATAAAAATCATTCTATTCTATTCTATTCTATTCTATCTTCCTTCAGTTTGAACCGATTTCAATTAATATTTTAAATAGATTATATGTCAGAGATAGTTCTATATAAATTAAAATAAGGTATACTTTTTATTCATACTATTTCCTTGAAATTCTAAATGTAACATGGAGATGGTGATATCCCTTAGTCAACTTCAAAGGTCTAAATGGAATCAAATAATTTACATGTTATATCTTCTGAAGTCAAAGCTTTAATTCTTCTACACAAAATGCTTTATTACCGACTTCTGGAACTACAATATTTAAATTATTTTATTATTTTTTTATCAGTTTTTTGCATATCTCTTCGGTTCTCAGGTCGACAGATTCAAATTCCGCCGTTGTTAAGATTTTCGCCTCGCATATTGCAACATGAAATGATATTGTCTTTAAGCCAATTTCATTCTTCATTCATTTTTTTATAGTGCTCGTAAGTACTTACTTAAATGTTTCAATTATATCTATTATCGAGCAAAAGAAAAAATATCGATATGTTATTCGAACAGTTGATCCCCCATAGGAAAATCGATAGTGAGGGCCGACCGAAACGGACTTTTTATTCCATAATTTTCTTTATATTTATAATATATAATATCTTTATAATATCTTCTCCACTTAGGCTGGAGGTAGACTGGTAGAGAATGTAATGTTGCATTAAGCTCGCCTTTTTGTACTTGGTATGCAAATAAAGCATATAAAAATAAACAAATAAATAAATAAAAGTACAGATATAGTGACAATACGAGTAGTTTTACGTTCAAGGGTGCGGACAAAAACTCGTAGAGTATTACAGATACGGATCTTCCATTTGAATAGTGTAGCAAATAGCATTACCAGCATCTTTTTTTAGGAATGGGGTGATAAATGAGCACACAGTTCACCTGATGGTATCTGTGCCCTATAAACCAATAAATTTTATCCTCGTTTAGGCATCAAAGTCATCTGGGCTTTGATGCCTAAACGAGAATGCCGTCATATTTTTTATAGGATAAGGGTGACAAATGAGCACACATTCCACCCGATGGTAATTGGTTGCTGCGGCCCATAGACATCTACATTTATCCTCGATTACAAATCAAAATGCAGGTGCGTTGTCACCCGTGAGGACTAAGATGGAATACCTCATTTCCAGTAAAAAGGGTATCCATTTCTCTACACTCACCATACGAAACACAGTAGCGTTGAGCTATTCTGTGAGAGCATAGTGCTTCCCCGGTTGAGCCGACCCATTCGTGCTACAACTATACTACTAATATAGCTGCAGTATGGCTCTACCACGTAAAAGACGCATTAACAAGTAACTCCTGTTTCCAGCATTCGCCATAAGAAACAACAGTAACGAAAGTAAGTACTTTTTTTCTTTCTTTCTTTAACAACCTTTCTTTATCTACTACTGAATATAACCCTTGAAAAGAATGCGTCAAAGCAGACTTAAATATATTTAAGTTCAACTTACAACCTGGGCAGGTAACTTGGTAAAGGCAGAGGGAACACCTGCACGATGGCAGCAAATTTTATATTCATCATCAATCGGGAGCTGTGTTCATCTTACTTTTAGGGTAAAATATTATTTAACTTAAATATATTTCGAATCGAATAAAATTTTATATTTAGAATCTCCGGTGGAGGTTCGGTTGCCACCTTAGACGACTCGACCTGGCAACGTACAACGCACGCACCCTGAGGACTGACGAGAAGATCGTGGAGCTGGAAGAAGAGATAGACAAGTTGCGCTGGCATATTATAGGATTATCTGAAGTCCGAAGAGAGGGGGAGGACACGGTAATCCTCGAATCCGGCAACTTGCTCTATCACCGGGAGGGCGACCATCTGTCCCAAGGAGGTGTCGGATTTATCGTCCACAAGTCTCTCGTTAACAACGTTGTAAAAATCGGGAGTGTGTCGACGAGGGTTGCGTACCTTATACTCAGAATCACCAAACGGTATTCGCTGAAGGTCATACAGGTTTACGCACCAACCTCGGCACACCCCGATGAGGAGGTGGAGGAAATGTATGAGGATATCTCTAGAGCCATGCATTCCTCCAAAACCCAATATACGGTGTTAATGGGAGACTTAAATGCAAAACTAGGCACAAGAGAGAACGGTGAGCTGAAAGTAGGGAAATTTGGAATAGGGCAACGGAACCCAAGGGGCCAGCAGCTGGCCGACTTCATGGAGAAAGAGGGACTCTTTATGATGAACTCTTTCTTCCAGAAGCGGTCCCACAGGAAGTGGACCTGGTCGAGCCCCGACGGTTCCACAAAAAATGAGATTGACTTCATTATGACGACCAGACGACAACTGTTCAGTGATGTCTCCGTGATCGCGAGGGTGAAAACTGGTAGCGATCACCGAATGGTTAGAGGCACACTGAACCTAAACGTTAAGTTGGAGAGGTCTCGTCTAATGAAGTCAACGCTCCGTCCCCCTCGTGCTCTGTTTCAAAGTCCCGAAACCTTTCAGCTCGAGTTACAAAACCGTTTTCAGTGCCTAGAAGACTGCAATGAAGTGGACGATATGAATGACAAGCTCGTGGAAACTGTCCATGCGGTTGGAGCTAAGTTCTGCAAGACCCGCCGCAGAAGAACACAAAAACTCTCCGATCACACTCTTAATCTCATGGCTGTTAGACGGGAGATGAAGCTACATTCTTCAACAGACTTGACAGCATACAGGCATCTGAACAGACAGATCTCCAAATGCATGCGGCGGGACTTACGCAACTTCAATACAGCTCGTATTGAAGAAGCGATCGAGCGGAACCAAGGCTCCAAAGTCTTTGCCAGAGATCTGTCTGCCAGAAAGAGCCAACTGTCAAAGCTGAAGACGGAATGTGGCAGCATCGTTTCCGGGACACCTGAGATTTTGAGTGAGATTGAGAGGTTCTATGGGCAGCTGTACACATCATCGTTGGAGCCACACGCAAGTGTGAGTAACGATCCAAGAGCGAGTCTCATCCGACACTATTCCGAAGATATCCCGGATGTCAGTCTGAGCGAGATTAGGATGGCTCTCCAGCACCTTAAAAACGGTAAGGCCCCAGGCGAGGATGGAATTACAGCGGAGCTTCTGAAAGCGGGTGGAAGACCGGTACTTGAAGTCCTTCAGAAGCTCTTTAATTCCGTCCTCCATGGTGGCATTACACCGGAGGCGTGGAGCAGAAGTGCGGTGGTCTTGTTCTTCAAGAAAGGTGACAACGCTCTCTTGAAGAACTACAGACCGATTTCCCTTCTGAGCCGCGTCTACGTGCTGTTTTCGAGAGTCATTACGAATCGTCTCGCGCGCAGACTTGACGACTTCCAGCCTCCCGAACAAGCCGGTTTCCGAAAGGGCTTTAGCACCATAGACCACATACATACCCTTCGCCAAATTGTACAGAAGTCCGAAGAGTACAATTTGCCACTATGTCTGGCGTATGTGGACTATGAGAAAGCCTTTGATTCCGTCGAAATTTGGGCGGTGCTGCAGTCCCTTCAGCGGTGCCAAGTTGACTGTCGGTATATCGAAGTGTTGAAGTGCTTGTACAGTAGGGCTACGATGGCTATCCGAGTACAGAACCAGAGTACGAAACCTATCCAATTGCAGAGAGGTGTAAGACAGGGTGACGTCATATCCCCGAAACTCTTCACCGCTGCATTGGAAGATGTTTTCAAGCTTCTGGACTGGAAAGGATACGGTATCAACATCAATGGCGAGTACATCACTCACCTTCGATTTGCCGACGATATAGTCCTTATGGCAGAATCGCTGGAGGACCTAAGCACTATGCTCAATGACCTCAATAGTGTTTCCCAACGGATAGGTCTTAAGATGAACATGGACAAAACTAAGATCATGTTTAATGTCCATGTCACACCTATGCCGATAGTTGTTGGGAACACTAAGCTCGAAGTTGTTGACGAGTATGTTTACCTGGGACAAATAGTCCGACTGGGTAAGTCCAACTTCGACCGAGAGGTCAATCGACGGATTCAACTCGGCTGGGCAGCGTTCGGGAAGCTACGACACATCTTCTCGTCAGACATACCTCAAAACCTTAAAACGAAATTGTACAACCAGTGCGTGTTGCCAGTGATGACTTACGGAACTGAGACGTGGTCCTTCACTGCTGGCCGTATGAGGAAGCTCAAGGTCGCTCAGCGAGCTATGGAGAGGGCTATGCTCGGAGTTTCTCTGCGTGATAAACTTAGGAATGAGGATATCCGCAGTAGAACCAGAGTGACCGACATAGCCCAACGGATTAGTAAGCTGAAGTGGCAGTGGGCCGGCCATATAGCTCGAAGAACCGACAACCGATGGGGAAGAAAGGTTCTCGAGTGGCAGCCTCGTACCGGTAGGCGAAGTGTAGGGCGTCCCCCCACGAGATGGAGTGACGACCTGGTAAGACATGCAGGAAGTCGATGGATGCAGGTGGCTCAGGACCGTGTTTTGTGGCATTCTTTGGGGGAGGCCTATGTTCAGCAGTGGACTTGTGAAGGGCTGTAATGATGATGATGATGATATTTAAGTTCAACTTACATACCTGGGCATGTAACTTGGTAAAGGCAGAGGGAACACTTGCACGATGGCAGCAAATTTTATATTCATCAATCGGGAGCTGTGTTCATCTTACTTTTAGGGTAAAATATTGTTTAACTTAAATATATTTAAGTTCAACTTACATACCTGGGCAGGTAACTTGGTAAAGGCAGAGGGAACACATGCACGATGGCAGCAAATTTTATATTCATCAATCGGGAGCTGTGTTCATCTTACTTTTAAAGTACACATAAATGCAACAGTATAAACATAATCCTTTGAAATTTATCCGTCTGAAATTACAACGAATTAGTAGAGCGTAAATAAGCATTGCTATGAAATATATTTGTTGTAAGCACTAATCTAACAAGATTCAAACTTCAAGGCTTATGATTTTAATTTGGAAAGAGAATTTTCATTTCAATAACTTTGAGCACTGAGATTTCCTTAATACCATTTAAAGGTCTGAGTAACTTGTTTGTTGCTCGCTAGACGAGCATGTACTATAATATGAATAAGAAATCGGTCTTAGGATAACCATTTTGTAATTGTTAAAAGTTAAAATGAATTCCAATAGAAATAGAATAAGTAACTATTTCTATTTAGTTTTATCATCATTTGTTTTATGGTATATTTTAGTGTATTACTTAAATCTGCGCAGGGTGAGTGTAGGAATAGACTTACTGATAACTTTGCTAATTTTCACAGAATTCTAAGAACGAGAAGTTTCTTTATTCGAAGTGTATCTTCAACAAATTCTCTGAAACAACTTAATCGATTTTAATGCTTCTTCTACTTTACGTAACGTATTTAACGTTACACTTTAGGATTCCTACATAAATTTTACGAAAACATTTCACTTCTAAGGATGGAAAATAAGGGATGAAGTTTTAATGTAACTTTTAAGACGACATTCTAGTAGTGACCTTGTTATATTCCTTATTTTATTTAAAAAGATAAATAATTAAACTTTAAAAATTACAACACACGTAAAAAATCGTTTCCTGTTAATAATAACTTCTTAATTCTTCGATGCAATACTGCCCTATTACCGACATCAGAAGCCATTACGTGGAAATTATTTTTATTTCTTTATTTTGAAGACGGTTTTAGTTCTTTCCTTTATAATTTTAATTATTACGTCAGTTTTCTTAACACTGTGAGAGCTTACAATTTATCTCATTCATTTCAAATATATTCATTTTATTTATTAATAATTTTGATACGTCTGTTGGTGATCGTGTAGCTTCTGCACGACTTGACCGACTGCGGTCTTATTTATACAACATATTTATTTTATCGAAACGATTGCTCATAGTTATTCTAGAATCCGGAAATCTTAGAATTGTAACAAATTCCAATTTTGGCATAAATTATTTATATTAGGATATTTATTGTTATAGTGCCAAAAAAATTAAATCATAAATTTAGGACTCAACATAATATGGCGCTGTGGGCGAGTAATTAATAAATATTTTGTTTACCTTGGAAAATATCCGAAATAAAATCTAAAGGAATTTTCAGAGTGGAGGGCGCAATGTAATTTTATAATTAAAAAAGAATCAAATTATATAGTGTAGAATATACTAACTAGTTACTTTAAAATAGAATAGAATTGAATATTTTAATAAAATAAAGATTATTACATAATATTTAGAGACATTTTTTTATTTACCACTTATAGGAAAATACCTCTGTCCTGGTAAGAACCAGAAAGAAACTCAATGGATATATTTTAATATAAAAAATATACAATAATTTTTTTTATAGGATAAGGGTGACAAACGAGCACACAGTACAACTGATGGTAAGTGGTTGTCAGCGGCCCATAGACATCAAAATGTAGATGCGTTGTAACCCGTGAGGACTAAGACGGAATGCCTCATTTCCAGTAAAGAGGGCCTCCGGCCACCTGCACTCACCAAGCGAAACGCAGAGGTAAACCTCTACATCACGCTCGTTTATTTTAATTTTATACAATTAGTTATATAAATTATTATAGAAAGAGCTAGGCAATTTTTAAAGGGATATTTTCATTCATGTATTTGTTTGTATTACTAGAGATCTGCCCCGGCTTAGCACGGGTTATTTCTGCATCCCGATAACAGCGCAACCTACCGGGTCCAATTGTGAATCTAAACCACCCGGGACCCACTCAAACACTCACGAAAAATTTCATCAAAGGCAGATCTCTAGTAATGCAAACAAATACATGAATGAAAATATCTCTTTAAAAATTGCCTAGCTCCTTCTGTAATAATTCATATAACTAATTGTATATCCACTATCCACTCTGCAAATTCCTTTAGATTTTATTTCGGACATTTTCCAAGGTAAACAAAATTTTTATTAATTACTAGCCCACAGCGCCATATTATGTTGAGCCCTAAATTAATGATTTTATTTTTTTGGCACTATAACAATAAATATCCTAATATAAATAATCCTAATAAAATTGGAATTTGTTACAATTCTAAGATTTCCGGGTTCTAGAATAACTTTGAACAATCGTTTCAATAAAATAAATATGTTGTATAAATAAAACCTCAGTCAGTCAAGTCGTGCAGAAGCTACACGATCACCAACAGACGTATCAAAATTATAAATAAATTATATGAAAATATTTGAAATGAATGAGATAAATTGTAAGCTCTCAGAGTGTTAAGAAAACTGACGTAATAGTTAAAATTATAAAGGAAAGAACTAAAACCGACTTCAAAATAAAGAAATAAAAATAATTTCCACATAATGGCTTCTGATGTCGGTAATAAGACAGTATTGCATCGAAGAATTAAGAAGTTATTATTAACCTCGTAAGGCCCAATGACCTAATTTAATGACAAAAATATTCTGGCATTCCGGCCCAACACAGCTTTTAAAATCGTCAAATTGCGGTCCGGCGACCTAAAATTATGACATGATATTTGAACGTAATTTTTGGTTTAAATAATCCCGCCATTTTAAATCTGCCACCAAAAAACTATTAACTATGAACGCATCTCTAATTTTGGCAATGTCAACTTGACATTTAAGAACCAAGAATCTGTCTTTTTGACATTTCATCTCATGTGAACGGAAGTCTCGTGGAGATTGGTAAGTAAATCTATTCATATCTTTATAATCATAACATGGTGATGTCTAAAATGTATTGCAAACAGTTGCGGATATATCATATTTTGTTCCGACATGTTTTTTTCGTATCAAAGCATTTTAATTCCGTAATATTCGAACGATAAAAACTATGTCCCAAAATAAGGTCGTTGGGTTTTTATTGTAAAAGTTAGCCTAATTTCTATGTCATGATTTTAGGACATTGGGTGTTTACTTTATTTTCTTTTGTTTAAGCCATGGACGACGATGCTATAGAAAATCAGCTTAATCTGGACGTATCCGAGATCGAAGATGATGACGGCGATGATGATATCGATGATGTGGATTATCGACCTCAGGGCCGAAATCGTCAATCGGACAATTCAGCAGAATCGTCTTCTGATTCTGAAGGTGAGCTTACAGTTTCAAGTCTTGCGATTTCTAATTCTTCTGTTACGCGAGGGAGGAGCTTACAGCGTCGAGGTGGCCGTCATGGTCGAAGAATTTCTTCGATTTCACGAGCAAGTAGTAGAAGAGCAAGTTCATCTCGTGGGAGATTGTACCAGCAAGTGGAAGCTGAAGATAACGAGGATATTGGCAATGACGATGGACAATTTGGAGGTTGGAAAGAAAAAGATTTTAATCCTGATATAATTCCTTTTATGCAGCCATCGTATTTACCTCTTAATGACGAATAATTCTGTAAAATTGATTATTTTCGTCGATACGTAAATGATGAGCTGATGCAAATTATCGTAGATAGATCCAATGAGATATATCTATTAAGAAACGGCCAGTTTTTAAATTTGACACTTCCCGAGTGCTACATTTTTATTACAATTAATTTAGCCATGTCTTACGAGTATATTGGATATCCAATTCTCCGAATGTACTGGCAACACAAATTTCGTGTCGCTTTTGTAGCTGATCATATATCTCGGAACAGATTTTTCATTCTTCGGAATTCGTTAAAATTCGTAATGACAACGACTTTTCTGCCGAAGATAAAAGTAAAGACAAGCTCTGGAAAGTTCGCCCTCTTATCAAAGAAATTCTTAAGGGTTGTCATTCCATACCAAAGAATCAAAAACTGTCAATTGACGAAATGATAATTCCTTTTACGGGCGCCTGTGGGATGAAACAATATTGCCCAGGTAAACCTAATCCTACAGGTTTAAAAACTTTTGTCTTGGCGAATCCCACCGGAGAAGTGTGTGATTTTGATATATATCAAGGGGCGACTACATATCCTTCTTATGCTGATACATCATTCCGGTTGGAAGAGAAGGCAGTTCTTGCCTTAACGGAGGATTTGTTGCCGGGACATATAATTTACTGTGATAGGTACTTTACTGTGATAGGTAATTTTATAATTAAAAAAGAATCATATTATATAGTGTAGAATATACTTACTAATACTTTAAAATAGAATAGAATGGAATATTGTAATGAAATAAAGATTATTACATAATATTTTGAGACATTTTTTTATTTACCAATTGTTCGGAAAATACCCCTGTCCTGATAAGAACCAGAAAGAAACTCAATGGATATATTTAAATATAAAAAAGGTACAATTATTTTATACAATTAGTTTTATGAATTATTATAGAAAGAGCTAGGCAATTTTTAAAGGGATATTTTCATTCATGTATTTGTTTGTATTACTAGAGATCTGCCCCGGCTTAGCACGGGTTATTTCTGCATCCCGACAACAGCGCAACCTACCGGGTCCAATTGTGAATCTAAACCACCCGGGACCCACTCAAACACTCACGAAAAATTTCATCAAAGGGTTTTCAGAAGACTAACGGAGAGCAATTAATTTACAGCAAACAACAAAATACCAGTAAATGGTCATCCATTAATTTATTACAACCTACCAAAAGTCTACTGCTGAACATAAGACTTTCCTAAAGGAATGCTTCATTGGGGCGAGGATATTTGCCAATGTTGCCACGCTTAGCAGGCACATCTGGTAACCGCGGGTTAACAGGAAAACGCTAATGCCCATCACCTGTTCCAGTTTCCCTCCATCACCTCTTACGTCACCCAAATGAAGATATGCCGTAGTGGATTCTCGTACGCCGCTACAAATCAATAAGTATAAAAGATTGTATAAACAGGGTTATTGTCTCTCTCACACTAGATGATGATCGAAGGTCTATATATATATATATATAGACCTTCGATCTTAGGGAACAGATGAACATAAATATACATAGGGTTCTCAAATGGAAACCATTCTTTTTACTTCGCCGTAGTTGGGTAAAAATATTCACTTATATCATCTGCGATAAATCAGAGGATACGAATATATTGCAATCGGTATCGATCATTTAAGTTGAGGCAGGCAGTGCATAGTGCAGCACTATTTATCACCGACACATGCACTTTTGACGCACACTAGTGTATTTTGATTTTGGTCTCACCCTAATCACTCCATTGCCAATCTAACACTCCACAGCCTTAAAATTTTATACTAAATATTTTCTCAGTGTTTATACTGCAAAATACATTCTTGAATTTAATATACCTAGTTTATATTTGTTTCATAAAATTGTGATTCACGTCCTAATAAGTATAAAATATTAAAGTAAATGTTGTAACGAAAAACGCCCTTATAATTTCGAATACAAAGTACAAGTTGTAGAAAAAATAATATTTGTAAACCTATATAGTATATTTATACAGAAAATATTCCTCACACAATTTTGCAAACTGTTCGATTCGTATTAAGTTTTAACATAGATAAACTAGGATTAAGATCTGAACTATCTTTCGTTATAACACATGTTCTTAAATCATTCAACCAATGAAATAAGTTTTGTAATGAAACGGCTACGAGACTCAATATAACAAATCATCACCCGTAAGTAGAGATATTTTTTTTGATTAGTTATTTGTTTGTAATTCGAATCAAATCTTGAATAAAATTTCTACCTTTCTTTCAATTATAGACATAATGGATATGCATTATCTGTTCTTTATACGGGTTTCGTAATTTGGTTAAAACTATCTCGAAAGGAAAAATTAAAGCGTACACTTTAAAACTACAATCCAGCGCAGCTAATGGCCAAGTAGCGGCGAACGAATCCGTTCTCCGCCGAATAGAGAGTAAAATAAGCGACTGCACTTCTTATAATGAGATCACTTTCATTTATAATTTCTTTGTAATTATCGTTTTAAATTATATGCAGCATAATTCTACTACGTATTTAAGTATATCCTATATAACCATGCCGCAGTTATATTTTGGTAGTAGCATAAACAGTTTGGCTCAACCAGGGAAGGACCATGCTTTCACAAAATACAAAAGCAGCTTAATGTTATAATGATCCTGTGTTTCATATGGTGAGTGTAGAGAACAAGATACGTTTTTCAGGGGCGGCAACGCATTTACATTTTGATTCTTAATCGAAAATAGATGTAGATATCTATGGGCCACAGCTTCAGGTACGCCGCCGTCAAAAGAAAACATAAAATTTGTTTTTTATATAAAAATTAAGTCTTTTTTAATAACAAACGAACTGATAGGCTACCTGATGGTAAACGGCTTCTGTAGCCGATGAACAGCTACATGTAATGAAGAAATAACTTTAAACAAAGAAGGCCACAAGGCTACAGCCTGTAACTTTACTGGCTGTCTATACCCTTAAACAGAAATACATCGGTGCAATCACTGCTGCTTGGCGGAAAAATAGGTAGAAGGCTTCCCCCTGCCCTCAAAACGGACTCTTAGATAGAAAAGGAGTAGAATAGAATAGTTTTTAATTTAATATTGATTATGAGTAATTCTTATTGAAAGTCCTTTTTTACTTTACCTCTGGTTCAAAAAAAAATCCTCTGTCCTGGGAAGAACGAACAAGAAAACCAGTGGGACTTTATTTTAAATCATTTTTTCGATATAAATTATTACAAACTATTTACAAAATTTATTTTAGAAACAGCTTGGAAACAACCATCTCATTTCCAGGGGTTATTATCAACCTTGTATTCATTTATATTACAGTAATCATTTATGAGAGTAGAATAAATGCTGTAGAAATGCGGTCATTAAGGAGTATGTTAGGGATGAAGCTGAATGACAGAGTGAGAAATTGTTTAATAAGAGAAGAGTATGGTTTGCAAGATGATGTTGTGACCAGGATTAAGAAAGGAATGCTTCGGTGGTTTGGCCATGTAGAAAGAATGAATGAGGATAGAGTGACAAAGCAAATTTATGTTGCAGAGGTGAACGGCATAGTCGGGAATGGTCGCCCTAGGCGAAAGTTTATCGACCAAATTGGCGTATATTAAAAATGGGCCAAATCAAGAGTACCTTTAACCGACGAGCGTGTATGCGTAGGTATATGGATGTGGAGGAAGCGAGAGAGGTGTGTCAGGATCGTGCCAAATGGAAGTCCATAATCTCTGCCTACCCCTCTGGGTGAGAGGCGTGAGTGTTTATGTTTATGTTTTTATGTTTTTTTAATCATTTATACTATGGTAACCCTTTTTATACAGCTTTTGTTTAATTAAATATTTAAACTTGGTAATAGAGATATCTTGTATATTTTCTGGGACTTTGTTGTAATAGCGTATACATTGCCCCAAGAATGAATTATTCACTCTGTGGAGTCGAGAGACCGGTTCACTAGCTAGTAGTATTTGTTGCTAGTGTTTACAGAGTGTATATCACTTTTTTTACTAAAACTATCTTTGTCTATGTGAACATACATTAAATTTTCGTAAATATACTGAGAGGCCAAAGTTAAAATATTTATTTTTTTTAATTTTTCTCTAAGAGACTCTCTCGGTTTGAGGTTGTGAATAGATCGTATGGCCCTCTTCTGTAAAACAAAGATAGTTTCTAAATCAGCAGTATTTCCCCATAGCAAAATCGCATAAGACATTATGCTATAGAAATAAATGAAATAAACTAATCTAGCTGTCTCAATACTAGTGAGATCTCTAATCGTTTTACAGCATAATCTGCAGAGCTTAGTCTGCTTGCTAGTTTGGATATATGGGGGCCCCACTGAAGCTTTGCGTCGAGAGTGATGCCAAGAAAACCAGAGGATTCAATAGGGCTCAGTCCTTCCCCATTTTAAAATACATTGGTATTCAGACTATTAACATTCGTTGTTGTAAATTTAATAGGTTTAGTTTTATTGCCGTTTAAATGCAGATTATTAACGTTAAACCAATGCACTAATTTTGATATAGCATTATTCACTTCGTCACATTAAAATGATAGACGTTTAAGTTTAAAAATCAAGGAAGTTAGGTTTAGGAAATCAAGAAATTGGTCTAAAATTGGCGGGATCTAATGTACTACGAGATTTAAATAAAGGTATGACTTTACTATGTTTCATTAGATCAGGAAACACAACAGATTCGACGCTTGTATAAAAACTTGTGGCTAGATAAGGTGCTATAGTATCTATTATAGATGCAATAACTTTTACGGAAACCCCCCATAAATTTGCCCTTTTCCTAACATCAATAGTTTTGAAATGCTTAATTATATCTTTTCGCAATACCCTATGTAATTTAAAATTATTTGAACAAGGCTTTACGTTTTGTTTAAGTAATAATTCGGCAACAATACGAGTAGAAGAAAAAAATGATGATTTTGTTTTCAAAAAAGGAACATCATTAGATATAATGTTTCTTAAAGCCATAGCAACTTCTTGATCATATTGAGTTAAATTATTGTTAATTTTCAAATTGAAAATCCGAGTTCCGTGGTTTGTTCTTTTTTTTATTTATTAAAGCATCACCAACATTTGTAAACAATGTTAAAATTATAATTTACATACATACGTAGATAGGGTATTACTTTAAATGCTACAAACTATTATAGGTGATTACAACATGCACTGGAATAAACATCAAGTATAATACATAGTTACAGAAAACCAAAACGTTAAAAAAATATACAAAACCTTAATCTATTACATTTGCATTATGCTTGAGTAGTTCTTTTCTGAGCTTGTTAGGTGAGTCGGAATTAATATCAAAGCATGGGGAAGTTCATTGATCAATTTACCTAACCTAGAGATCGGGGAATTTGCGCCAAATACTGTTTTACGAAGAGGTGATCTAATAGTAAATATTTTCATACGGGGGTATCTATGAGGTACGCGAAATTTTATCTTATTCAACAATTGAGGGCAGTTAATTTTATTATTTAATAATTTGCTTACGAAGAGTAAGTCGGATATTTGTCTACGATTAGCCAAGGATGTAATTTTGAAAAAAGAGCTGTTTTTTATACGAAGAAATTTTCTTTTTTGAAATTCGATTTGAGTATACTAAATGCCACATGAATCTTTTTTGTATTCGTTCTAAACGCAAACAATGCGTTGCATAATGTGGTCTCCAAACTACAGAACAGTATTCTAAGATACTTCATACTAAATTATTGTAGAGCATTATTTTGGTTTTATTGCTGCGGAAAATTTTAATATTTCTGTAAAGAAATCCTAACATTTTGGTGGCACGTTTTGTAATATATTCCATATGCGACACGAATGTGAGTTTGCGTCAAATATGACGCCTAAATCCTTGGTCTCTTTTAGTTCCTGTAATTTATTATTGCCTATGTGATAACTGTTGTAAACTAGATTCATTTTCCGAGCAATTTACGTAGAAACATTTTTTGCATTGAGTTCCATCTTATTCAAATTACACCAGTGAAAGATATTGTCAAGATCACACTGGAGTTTACGTGCATCATCTATCGTTTCAATTATTCTGCAAAATTTTAAGTCATCAGCATACATGTAAGATTCAGAAAATTTTAGCCACAAAGGCAGATTATTAATATAAATATTAAACAGAAGTGGGCCCAGGTGAGATCCCTGTTGTACGCCAGATGTGATTTTACGCAAACTCGACTTAAAGCCATTAATGACCACATAAAAAGTACGGTCGGTTAGATAAGACCAGATCGATTGCATTAAACCATTACAGATTCCATATGCGGACAGTTTTTTTAGGTGTACACTATGTGAAATGCGATCAAAAGCCTTACTAATATCCGTGTATATGACGTCAACTTGTTTATTGGCATCAAGTGCTTCATAAAGATTTTCAGTGAAGCTTACAAGATTAGAGTTTGTTGATCTACATTGAACAAATCCGTGTTGCTTATCACTAAGTAATTGCTTAAAATGATCTTGTAGAAATGGACATATCAAAGCTTCAAAAATTTTAGCAAATGATGACAGTATTGAAATGGGCCTGTAGTTTTTTACTGAATCTTCATTACCCGATGTATAAATTGGAATAACCTTTGCAATTTTCCATTTAGCCGGGAACATGCCTGTTGAGAGTGATTTATTGTAAATTAATGACAGGACTGATACTAAATATTTAGCACATGCCACTATAAAAACGGGTGGGATCCCATCAGGGCTGGGACCTTTATTACAGTTAATACTTTTTAATTTGTTTAAAAGTGATTCGTTATCGATAACAATAGGCGAAAGATGTAGACTATAGTTTTCTAAATAATTAGAGATAACGTAATTATTCGAAGCATTGTCAACCCCATCAGTATATACAGATGCAAATTGAGATGAGAATAATTCACATACTTGTTCCCCATCTGTAGCAGTTACATTTCCGTCAGACATTGAAATAGGCACTAGTACCTCCGCGTTTGTTTTTTATGAATGACCAAAATGATTTTGAATTAGTGGCTATTTGCTTCTCAAAGTTGCTAACGTAACGATTATAGCACTCTGTTGCTATTCGTCCACAACGAGAACTTAATAATTTAAACTCTAATTCATCCATAGGATTTCCATATTTTTTAAACCGACACCTGCTTTTATATTTATCTTTAAGGGTTCTAATGAGATTTTTATCAAACCAAGGAGGGTATTTATTATTTCTTATTTTCTTCTCAGGGACAAACTTTGCAATAATGGCGTTAATTTTGCAATAGAATATTTCAAGCATGACATCTACACTATGATGACCCTTAAAAATATTTTCCCAGTTGCACTTTGACAATTCCTTATTTATCTTTTCATAATCCCCTTTGTAAAAGTTTAACTTAATAATATTATTATTAAAACAGAGTTTTGTTTCATTAATCAACGTAATATCAACCTCAAGAGGTGGATGTAATTGATCAATAATACTTAATGAGTTATGAGAACGGCTCACAGTACAAGATGGTAAATTAGATAAAACAAGATCGAGAATTCGGTTTGACGCATTAACTATATGATTAAGTTGTTCTAAACCATTCATATGTGTAAAGTCAATTAAGAATTGATTTAGTCTTGTTAGTTTGTTATCATTCGCGACATGACCTAACAAACTCCAGTTAATACTAGGTAAATTAAAAGCACCAATTATACAATGACTATCACATTGTTCGAAAACAAAACTACAATTATCTAAAAAATTCTCTAACAAAGAATAATTTACTGGTGGCGGTAAATAAACGACACAAAGAGCTATCTTGCGAATAGTTTTTGAAACCGTTGCATCTATTACAACCCAAAGATCTTCAACTTTAGATTCCCACTCAAACATGCGATGAGACTTTATTTTTCAGTTTCTGAAACCGTTGCATCTATTACAACCCAAAGATCTTCAACTTTAGATTCCCACTCAAACATGCGATGAGACTTTATTTTTCAGTTTTTGAAACCGTTGCATCTATTACAACCCAAAGATCTTCAACTTTAGATTCCCACTCAAACATGCGATGAGACTTTATTTTTCTGGATACAGCGATTAAAACTCCACCTCCATCTTTTTTAGAACAATATTCAGCATCCTCTGTAGACTTTATCTTTTTCTGAGATTTCTGTAGACAATATATCGTTGATCAAAAAGCTCATTATTAAGAACAGATTTATTTAACCAACTTTCCGTGAGTACTACTACATCGTAATCGCAACAAAGAATTTGCTGATAAAAAAAAGTTAGTTTTTGTTCTCAAACCACGCGTATTTTGATAATACAAATTTAGAGAAGTGAATTTTCTTGCCCGTTTCACTATTAATTATACTCCATGTCATTTTAATTTTATCGGATGCAGTTTTAATTTTATTGCTTAAATATAAAGCTTTAACTGTGTAGCATACTTTTTTAAAAATTTTAGAATATGTTTTTACATACTCTCTAAATTAACATTTTCACTATAAAGCTCGTATAACTTTCGCCTACTTTTATAAATTCCTACTATCGTCCATTCATTAAATGATTTGCGTCTGTTTACAGATAAAGTTTTAGAAGTAAATATTCTATTAAATTCACATGTTATAATTTTATATAATGAACCATACTAATAATCAGCACCATTTTTAAATGAAACTGATGAAAATCCTTTTACTATTTACTTCTTAACCTTTTTTTATAAGATAAGTGTGACAAACGACCACACAGTCCACCTGATGGTAAGTGATTGCTGCGGCCAATAGACATCTACATCTATCCTCTATTACAAACCAAAATGTAGATGCGTTGTCACCTGTGAGGACTAAAATGAAATGCGTCATTTCCAGCAAAAAGGGTCTCCGGTTCTCTACAGTTACCATACGAAACACAGCAGCATTAAACTGCTATTTTACGCTGATATTCTGTGAGAGTGTGGTCCTTCCCCGGTCGAGCTGACCCACTCGTGCTACAACTATACTACTAATAAAGCTGCAGCATGGCTCTACCACGTACAAAAGACCTCTCTAAACGATGTTCATTTATTGGAACAAATACAACTTTTTCATTTTTGTTTTTGTGTATATAAGACAATGAGATCTGAACTTAAATTTTAATTGATTGATTTATGCAAGGCTTAACATTTGTAAAAATGTTATCTATACAGGTCGCGCTAGTGCCCAGCAATACGTGTCGGTTCTAAGAATAAATTTACAAGATTAATCAATTGAAATAATAATAATAATAATGTCCGGTCTGGAAATGAAATTTCTGAAATGGAAGAGTCGTCACCTGTCAAATCTATTGTTGCAGATTGCTGTAATATTTTAGAATTATTACATTGAACAAGCTCAGATAACAGGTTTTGAGTTTAGGAGACTTTTAGATTACCTATGTATGTTTTAAATTGTGCTATTTGCTCATTAGCCTCATTCAACTGTAACTTCAATGCAGCAATAAACCTGATAGCTTTGTCAAATTCCTTACTGCATTGGTCAAACTCATTAACCGTTCCCTGTAGCTGATCTCTTTCTTTTATAACACTTGTGTAAACCGTATGTAACTAAACCGTACCACATTTCAATTGTGTAGTTTTAGCAGTTATGCCCACTATTTCCTTTTCATTATCATCCCTTTCCTAAAGCAATATTTCATACTGCTCCTTCGACGCCTTAAGTTCTTAAAGCGAAAGCTGAAGATGGTACTCAATCTGGCGCGTCTTGGCGTTGCGAGTATTCATTTTACTATTTATTGTAAATAATAAAATAAAACAAAGATCGAGTCAGAAGAAGCAGAGTAAACTAATGTCAAGTTGTATTTTTTTTTTACTTTTCACTATTTACAGAGCTCAAATCAAATTATCGTTAGATTAATTCAAAAAGAAACCCACAAAGAATATAATACATATTCCGAGTAATGGAATAGGTATTTAATTATAATAAAGGAATGAAAAGGAATAGTAATTACAATGATTTTAAACAATGTTCGTTACCTGTCACTTTATGTTCCAACACAAAATATTTATTATATTTATGAACCGAATTACTTTATACAACTTTTTAATACAAGGCGGCAGTAATTATTAACTTTAACATAAAATTGCGGCGGATATTATGAATTTACAATATTTAAATTATTAAAATTTTTCGGAATCAATTAGTTTTACAACTTATCACCAGGGTTGCCACAGCAATAAAAAAAGTCCTTCATCCTATAGAAAACTAGGGCCTAAGCAGCCCCACAGTATTTTATTAATTAATTTTCCTGTCCTAAATAATCTTAAGAAAGTGTAAATAGTTTCCTCGACATACATTACCAAGGTTATTAACAAAGCATCAAAATATGCAAAAAGATTTACTAAGGAAATCTTGACGTAAATTGAAATCGGAAATGGAACGCTTTGTGGAAACGCAGGCCATTTCATAAGCTTTATTGCTCTATTTTAACGTAGGGAAGTAGTGACGTACTTTTCAATTTTTTTTTCTTTAAAAACACACTTTATTTATCTACAAACTGTTCGTTAAATTGAAGTATATTTTTCAAATTCTTGTGTAAAAATGAATTGTAATTAGTTTTCGCTCTGAAATAAACATAATATAGTCCATCATATACAAATAAAGTTACGTTTACAATGATACGTAAGAGAATCAGGAGTTACCTTGTAAAATTCTCATCGATCGTCAATCCTTATGGTAAGTCTTTCCTATGTCCAGCTGTGAACTATTAGGTCTTTACCCAAATTTCCTTTTTTTAGAACTAGCCTCTTAGAAATGTAACAACTATGGTTTGACTTGCAATTCTAAACGCTAATAAATGTATATTTAAGTCATTTTTTCCCCTTTCCAAATTAGTGTTTTAAAAAAAACGTTATCTCTACACTAGAATTTTCTCCTGTGTTGTTAACATAGATAAATTGCACAAGAATTTGAATCTTCATAATAATTCTGCCATGATGGATTTTGATCTACGGACTTTAGCGCTGCAACTATGTATGTATGTAATTACTCTAAACATTGCAACTCAATGCTACGTCACTGCACCACAGAGCCGTCAAATTGTCTTAAATCAGTCATATTTGTTTCTTTGTCTTTTGTTTTATCCATCCATTACAGCCTATAAAAGTCCACTGCTGAACATAGGCTTTCCTGATAGATTGCCCCATATGTGGGTTTTTACCATTGGACGATATTAGGCAAAGATTTAGATTCAATTTTTATATAAAAAATATTATTTAAATTCTCACATACAAAGCGGCAATTTCATAAGTAAATGCCTAATATTTACAGACTGTTCTAATTAAAACGATTTAGGATTCATATATTCTGTAAGCGTTGAACATTATTACGAAAGCTCTAAAGAAGAAAAGGATTATCAAATAAAGGGTCGCTTTTTTACGTAACCAAGGAGTCTAACCGGATAATTAAAATAGCAGTTGTTTTATTCGCTTCGTTGAAGACTCGGCCTTTTCACAAACATTTCTTTCGTCCATTGTCTACCTACTACCGTTGAAATAATTTTTCTAAATATTTTTACGTAACTAAGACTGGACAGTTTATCTGAAAACTTCCAGTTCTAGAGTCAAAGCAATGTTAAATGTATTCCACCCTTTCAGTACGAATTCTGATCTACCTCCATGTTGTCTATTTATATAATGTAAAATCAAAGCTATAAGTATAAGAACGAGTGTAGCTATATATATATATATATATATATATATATATATATATATATATACAAGAACACATTCACATAAAAAGTTACAACATATATACGTCCCAGTGCTAGAATACAGGTCGCCTTTTACGTCTGCAAGGGTTATAGGGCATTAGGTCTACCGGTCTTCTCCAGTGCGTAAGGTGGACATCACATGTCCTCGAAATCATTTATTACTTTAAGCGTAATTCTCGTTTCAAATAAGGCTAAGCTTACGTCTACGGCGAATTTTTACAAAGTAAAAGTAAATAAACTTTTATTAACGTATATACTTAACACGTTTATATAAAAATCAATTTAAAACTATCTATAAACTATAACTATAAAATATATATATGCCGTGTAGTGGCGGTCAAGAATATCCACTACCACATATCCTCCCGTGGGTGTCGTAAAAGGCGACAAAGGGAAACAGCCAGGAGATGGGCAGCAGCATCTTCCTGATAATAGCCAAATTACAATAAAAAAACTGCGGATGCCAACCCGCTCGCCAAGCGTGGCAACTATGGCAAATACCCCCCAATGATGAGAGCAACAAAAACACGGCCCCCAGTCCCCGGCGGCCCCGCTATTCCTGGCTACGGTGGCGACCATGGTAACGGCGGGGCAGGGGGTGCTAAGAATCTCCGGTGGAGGTTCGGTTGCCACCTTAGACGAATCGACCTGGCAACGTACAACGCACGCACCCTGAGGACTGACGAGAAGATCGTGGAGCTGGAAGAAGAGATAGACAAGTTGCGCTGGCATATTATAGGATTATCCGAAGTCCGAAGAGAGGGGGAGGACACGGTAATCCTCGAATCCGGCAACTTGCTCTATCACCGGGAGGGCGACCATCTGTCCCAAGGAGGTGTCGGATTTATCGTCCACAAGTCTCTCGTTAACAACGTTGTAAAAATCGGGAGTGTGTCGACGAGGGTTGCGTACCTTATACTCAGAATCACCAAACGGTATTCGCTGAAGGTCATACAGGTTTACGCACCAACCTCGGCACACCCCGATGAGGAGGTGGAGAAAATGTATGAGGATATCTCTAGATCCATGCATTCCTCCAAAACCCAATATACGGTGTTAATGGGAGACTTCAATGCAAAACTAGGCACAAGAGAGAACGGTGAGCTGAAAGTAGGGAAATTTGGAATAGGGCAACGGAACCCAGGGGGCCAGCAGCTGGCCGACTTCATGGAGAAAGAGGGACTCTTTATGATGAACTCTTTCTTCCAGAAGCGGCCCCACAGGAAGTGGACCTGGTCGAGCCCCGACGGTTCGACAAAAAATGAGATTGACTTCATTATGACGACCAGACGACAACTGTTCAGTGATGTCTCCGTGATCGCGAGGGTGAAAACTGGTAGCGATCACCGAATGGTTAGAGGCACACTGAACCTAAACGTTAAGTTGGAGAGGTCTCGTCTAATGAAGTCAACACTCCGTCCCCCTCGTGCTCTGTTCCAAAGTCCCGAAACCTTTCAGCTCGAGTTACAAAACCGTTTTCAGTGCCTGGAAGACTGCAATGAAGTGGACGATATGAATGACAAGCTCGTGGAAACTGTCCATGCGGTTGGAGCTAAGTTCTGCAAGACCCGCCGCAGAAGAACACAAAAACTCTCCGATCACACTCTTAATCTCATGGCTGTTAGACGGGAGATGAAGCTACATTCTTCAACAGACTTGACAGCATACAGGCATCTGAACAGACAGATCTCCAAATGCATGCGGCGGGACTTACGCAACTTCAATACAGCTCGTATTGAAGAAGCGATCGAGCGGAACCAAGGCTCCAAAGTCTTTGCCAGAGATCTGTCTGCCAGAAAGAGCCAACTGTCAAAGCTGAAGACAGAATGTGGCAGCATCGTTTCCGGGACACCTGAGATTTTGAGTGAGATTGAGAGGTTCTATTGGCAGCTGTACACATCATCGTTGGAGCCACACGCAAGTGTGAGTAACGATCCAAGAGCGAGTCTCATCCGACACTATTCCGAAGATATCCCGGATGTCAGTCTGAGCGAGATTAGGATGGCTCTCCAGCACCTTAATAACGGTAAGGCCCCAGGCGAGGATGGAATTACAGCGGAG
This sequence comes from Parnassius mnemosyne, assembly GCA_963668995.1. Taxonomy (NCBI): domain Eukaryota; kingdom Metazoa; phylum Arthropoda; class Insecta; order Lepidoptera; family Papilionidae; genus Parnassius; species Parnassius mnemosyne. The sequence continues at coordinate 13,105,461 of CAVLGL010000046.1, read as the reverse complement.
CTTCTGAAAGCGGGTGGAAGACCGGTACTTGAAGTCCTTCAGAAGCTCTTTAATTCCGTCCTCCATGGTGGCATTACACCGGAGGCGTGGAGCAGAAGTGCGGTGGTCTTGTTCTTCAAGAAAGGTGACAACGCTCTCTTGAAGAACTACAGACCGATTTCCCTTCTGAGCCGCGTCTACGTGCTGTTTTCGAGAGTCATTACGAATCGTCTCGCGCGCAGACTTGACGACTGCCAGCCTCCCGAACAAGCCGGTTTCCGAAAGGGCTTTAGCACCATAGACCACATACATACCCTTCGGCAAGTTTTACAGAAGTCCGAAGAGTACAATTTGCCACTATGTCTGGCGTATGTGGACTATGAGAAAGCCTTTGATTCCGTCGAAATTTGGGCGGTGCTGCAGTCCCTTCAGCGGTGCCAAGTTGACTGTCGGTATATCGAAGTGTTGAAGTGCTTGTACAGTAGGGCTACGATGGCTATCCGAGTACAGAACCAGAGTACGAAACCTATCCAATTGCAGAGAGGTGTAAGACAGGGTGACGTCATATCCCCGAAACTCTTCACCGCTGCATTGGAAGACGTTTTCAAGCTTCTGGACTGGAAAAGATACGGTATCAACATCAATGGCGAGTACATCACTCACCTTCGATTTGCCGACGATATAGTCCTTATGGCAGAATCGCTGGAGGACCTAAGCACTATGCTCAATGACCTCAATAGTGTTTCCCAACGGATAGGTCTTAAGATGAACATGGACAAAACTAAGATCATGTTTAATGTCCATGTCACACCTATGCCGGTAGTTGTTGGAAACACTAAGCTCGAAGTTGTTGACGAGTATGTTTACCTGGGACAAATAGTCCGACTGGGTAAGTCCAACTTCGACCGAGAGGTCAATCGACGGATTCAACTCGGCTGGGCAGCGTTCGGGAAGCTACGACACATCTTCTCGTCAGACATACCTCAAAACCTTAAAACGAAATTGTACAACCAGTGCGTGTTGCCAGTGATGACTTACGGAACTGAGACGTGGTCCTTCACTGCTGGCCGTATGAGGAAGCTCAAGGTCGCTCAGCGAGCTATGGAGAGGGCTATGCTCGGAGTTTCTCTGCGTGATAAACTTAGGAATGAGGATATCCGCAGTAGAACCAGAGTGACCGACATAGCCCAACGGATTAGTAAGCTGAAGTGGCAGTGGGCCGGCCATATAGCTCGAAGAACCGACAACCGATGGGGAAGAAAGGTTCTCGAGTGGCAGCCTCGTACCGGTAGGCGAAGTGTAGGGCGTCCCCCCACGAGATGGAGTGACGATCTGGTAAGACATGCAGGAAGTCGATGGATGCAGGTGGCTCAGGACCGTGTTTTGTGACATTCTTTGGGGGAGGCCTATGTTCAGCAGTGGACTTGTGAAGGGCTATAATGATGATGATGATGATGATAAAATATTATGGGGAAAAGTACACATGGCATTTTTGATCACATGGCAAATTGCTTTACATAATTTCAGTCTGTTAGAGACTGTCACGAATACATTAAACACTCGAAAACAAGAGTGAACAACCAGTGTGTGTGGCCAGTGATTACATATGGATCAAAGACCTGGTCCTTGACTGCCGGCCGTATGAGGAAGCTCAAGGTCGCTCAACAAGCTATGAAGAAGGCTCGGAGTTTCTCTTTATATTAAGAGTAAGAGGAGTAATTAATGTTAGACTTTTGAGTTCTTTCGTTTTGTAGATGGAGTAACGACCTGATAAAACTTGAGCATAGTCGATGGATGCAGGTGGCTCAGGACTATTTTGTGGCATTACTTGGGGTAGGTCTTTGTTCAGCAGGAGAATAATGAAGTGCTGAAACTATAATGACGAAGGAGAAATATGCCTCCTTAGAAGGTATGCAATCTTACCAAACTGTCACTCTATTCAATGGGGGGGGGGGCGCCATACATTTAACCGATGTGTGCACGAGAATCTTACATCCCTATCGGAAATTGGGTCTTTTAACTCCATGGCTGACTCATTACAACTACAACGTACTCTTTTCTATATTTATCCATTCACCTTACACCGAATATTTATTAATAAAATATCACATTAATCTGCAGATCAATACGGTTTTAAACCTTGCATAGAAATGCAAGTTCATTAAACGTAACAAACAGCATGTCCGGATCCCGGCTTTATCTTTCATCCGTGACGTTTTATTACTTTTTCCGTATTCAAAGTACGGTGAATTTAATCTTGAACAACCCTTTGACGTTTTTCATGTTACGTAAAATAACTTTAACTAGGTAGAATGCCTACAAAAATATAAAGTCCGTGTAGGATATACGCGACTATTAGAAAATTAAAAAGCTAAATACGAAAAGGTATAGTAGAATAAAAAAAGTTCATGTGAACTACGTACATAGTCGTGCAATAGAAGTTATCTTTTTGATTTGTATGACAAGATAAAGTAAGCCTTAGCTTTACTTTGCTTTCGCTTAATAATTATATTTTGACTAGCTTTTGCCCGCGGCTTCACCTGCGTGTAGGTTGGAAAATGACACAATTTCGAAAAATCAGAGCTAATGTTTCCTATATTATACACGCCTTTATTTTGCACCAAAACGGGCGAATTAAGAGCGCCCACATATTAGCAAAAAAACAAGGAATGCCTAAATGCATGCCCGCCATTTGGCCCATTACCATTTACCGTCGCCATTACCCGCCGCTTGGAATAATTGGAATGCGTGAAATCAGAACACACTCTCTTTTAGCTACTCAAGTCAGAATAATGGCCTTTACAATATCTCTCTGCGCAGCTCTCTTCTGCGATTATACATATCTGTTTGAAATTAGCTGCAGACCGTCATGAACAACAGTAGCCACTTATCGTCAGGTGTACTATTATTTCTTCACTTTCATGTTTTTTAGAAATAACAATAAAATCTCCTTTGCTTTGTTATCAATGCTCATTAGATTTTCAGTTTTCAAAGGGACGTTTTCCTTTGTGTAACTATAATTTCTTGGGGATTCAATAATGCCAATAACGCTAGACGGAATCCTTAACATTTCTTTTGAAATTTTTTAAAATATATTTTGTGATTACTACTATGTTTAACGTCCAAGTCACACCTATGCCGGTAGTTGTTGAGAGCACTAAGCACGAAGTTGTTGACGAGTATGTTTACCTGGGACTAATAGTCCGACTAGGTAAGTCCAACTTCGACCGAGAGGTCAATCGACGGATTCAACTCGGCTGGGCAGCATTCGGGAAAGTACGAAACACACTTCTCGTTAGACATACCTCAAAACCTGCAAACGAAATTGTACAACCAGTGCGTATTGCCAGTGATGACTTACGGATCTGACACGTGGTCCTTCACTGCTGGCCATATGAGGAAGCTCAAGGTCACTCAGCGAGCTATGGAAAGGGCTATTCTCTGCGCGATAACCTTAGAAATGAGGATATCCGCCGTAGAATCAGAATAACCGACATAGCCCAACGGATTAGTAAGCTGAAGTGACAAATGGCCGGCCATATAGCTCGAAGAACTGACAACCGATAGGGAAGAAAGGTTCTTCAGTGGCAGCCTCGTACCGGTAGGCGAAGTGTAGGGCGATCCCCCGCGAGATGGAGTGACGACCTGGTAAGACATGCAGGAAGTCGATGGATGCAGGTGGCTCAGGACCGTGCTTTGTGGCATTCCTTGGGGGAGGCCTATGTTCAGCAGTGGACTTATGAAAGGCTATAATGATGATGATGATGATGATGATTACTACTATAATTATATAATTACAGAAAATTATACCGGTAGATTGGCTAAATAAATTGAAACGGGTTCACGGGTTGACTGAATAATGACAAGTAAGTAAACAACGATACGAATACACACGAACATTCTTTGTCTCGTGGTAAAAAACCGACAATGAGTAGAGAACAAGCGATTACTCGAACCGAGTAGCGTGCACATCCGAACAAGTTGTCTACGTGTTTAACTTATGTCTATTCATGTGTGCTCGGCGAGTATCTACACGTTCCATAACGAATGGTCGTAATCTTGTACCTGGTAGAGCCATGATGCAGCTATGTTAGTAGTATAGTTGTAGCACGAATGGGTCGGCTCGACCGGGGAAGGACCACGCTCTCACAGAATACCAACGTAAAATGGCAGCTTGACACTGCTGTATTTCGTATGGTGAGTCTAGAGAACCGGAGACCCATTTTATTGAAAAAGAGGCATTCCATCTTAGTCCTCACGGGTGACGACGCATCTGCATTTTGATTCTTTATTGAGGATAAATGTAGATGTCTATGAGTCACAGCAACCACTTACCATCAGGTGGACTGTGTGCTCGTTTGTCATCCTATCCTATAAAAAAAATCAGAGAAAAAAGAGTGGATGGATCATATAAGATAGAGAAGAGAACAAGCATCATTCTAGAGTCACGCCTCTGTTTAATAGTGAGCCATTTAAGGCGAGAGCGATAGTGAGAGATATTATCAAATTTACGAAGATTGAAAATGTATCTGACGTAATTGTTGAGTAGGCGCTCTAGCTTGTTAAGAAGATTTTGGTTTAAATCCGAGTAACACACGTCAGCATAATCAATAATCGGTAGTATAAGTAACTGTACAAGCATAATTTTAACCTTAAAGGGGAGAAAATTTTTCAAGCGATAAAGAGAACGTAAAGAACCAGAGACTTTACGACATGTTTCAGAGATATGAACCCAGACACCAGGACAGAGTACTATCAATATGGAGACCAAGATTTTTAACTGAGGAAGAGAACGGTAACAGGCGATCATTATAATAGACGGAGGGTAGGCAAGCGGCATCTATTTTTGCAAGCATCCTTGAGCTACCCATAATCGCTTGGCATTTCGTAGGGTTGACAGACACTTCAAAGCGCATGGACCAATCACAGACTGACTTGACATTGGAATTCAATCTGTTAATCGCATTATGGATGTCACAAATGTCAAATTGTATACAAATGGTACGAACAATCAATATTAGATGTGATTGAATTAATAAAAATAGAGAAGATTAAAGGAGAAAGTATACCGCCTTGCGGTATGCCAGAAATCAGGTCCACCCACTGTGAAGTGATTTGCTGTCGACGTGGACAGACTGTTGACGTCAGCGAAGATAAGCTGAGAACCATTCCAGGACTGACGGTGCAAACCTTTAATAAGAAAGGATAGCAAGATGGATATCATGGTCAACTGTGTTAAAAGCGTTAGAAAAGTCAACGAGCACCACAACTGTAACTTTCTTGTTTTCCATTCCTTCTCTAATATGTTCACTTATTTTAAGTAAGGCAGTTATATTTATATATGAAATTGGTAATTTGCTTATGAACACAGGCTTCCAGAACTTTAGAGAGGAAAGGTAAAACTGATATGGGGCGAAAATGGTTGGGAAGTATAGGATTGGATACTTTAGGAAGGGTTCTTACGAAAGCCTTTTTCACTGACTCGGAAACTGACCCGAGTCAAGCGAAAAATTAAGAATATGTGTAATTGCGGGGAGAATGTGTTCTAGAATATTAATAATCATGGCTCTACTAATATCATCGCAACCGACAGCCTTGGATTTTATTGCCAGAAGAGTCTTTCTAATTTCATCCTGATCAACAGGGTTAAAATGAAAGACTGGTATGTGCGGAGACGGAATTGAAGCTATGTAAGCGACTGTTTGGGATCGGATTGAAAGTTCCAATGCAGAAGCAGAAGCAAAATGAAGATTTAAAGCATCGTGAGAAAGAGATAAACCACAATCCAAAGAAGGTGTTTTACCCACACCTAGAGAACTAAGGAATTTCCACACATCAGCTGGCGAAGAATTACTTATATTGCTCTGGATAAATCGGCGATTTGCAGAACATACCATCTGATTGCATGTTTCTGGCCTTCTTAAAAGACAACCAGTTTTACTCAGATCTACTTCTGTTGGACCAGGCAAAGGCTCTATTTCGCCTGGTCATGACCTTCCGTACCTCATCAGACATCCAGGGAGCTGGTGGACGTCGTAGTTTTACTTTACATACAGGAGCATGGTTATCATACGAAACATGAATTATGTTATTGAAAATAGTTACTTTATCATCTACAGTGGATGCAGTTTCTAATGGCGTAAAATCTATAAGCGATGCGTCTTTCAAAAGCTTATCCATATTAATTCTACTAAAATTACGTAAGAACAGTACAGTAGGTTGATATTTAGGAGGATTAAGGTTGTATGATACATATATAAGACCATGACGGGAAAATCCCGACGCTTCAAGTTGCCCATATGATAGCACCCTATCAGAGGAGTCAGCTATAATGAGATCAATCAGAGAGTCATCAGTGTCGATATTATGATGAGTTGCATTAAAAGGAAGAATGTTGAGATTGACAGACTCAATGACTTTACGATTTTTTTTAGTAATTTAGTTTTAAATGTTTAGTGCTTAAAACTAAATTAATAAGTAATCAAAACAAGTTAAAATATGTGTGCAAAACAAATTATGAAAAATAAAAATATATGAAGATTTTAGAAGAAAAGAAGAACAAGTCCAGTGCTGATCATGGTCCTCCTCTAAGAAATGCCTTAAGCACGGTTCTGAGCCTCCTGCATCCATCTACTTCCTCTTAATTACCAGGTCGTCACTTCATCTAAAATTTAATAAAATTGAATAATGCTTTATTAATGATTATAAAATAAAAATATTGGTAAATCCAATTGAGCATGCCCTAATCGAATTAAAAAAATTACGTATAACATTATTATACAGAATTTTTTAAAGTAGTTTAAATACACACAAGTTTTCACTAGAAACTCTATTATACTTCCAATTTTTAGATAATTTTATGTCAAAGTTCAATTTAAAAATAGTTTGGAAAATCCAAAAGTGCAAAACTCATAATGCTCATATGATCATCATTCATGTCACTCCATAAAGTCCAAGACGTATTTAAGTATAAATATTACATCCTACTTACTTTTAGTACGTACTATTATTATTTATTCTGTGCTTTTAAAATATTGTAATAAAAATCTTTGTTTATTATAATAATCAAGTATGTATGAAATTTGTTTTTCCAATATTTTGTATTTATTTGTACAGCGATCTTTTTGAGCCGCTACAAACAACCGATACAGTAAATTTTGACATTTAGCAGCCGAAAAAAATTAATTATAACTAAACAAAACAAAATTAAACTGCCATTTACATTCAATGGCTTCCCACATGATAAAATATTGAAATAGATTGAGTTGAACAATTGATATTTTCAAAAGTTATCGTGTTTACGAAGCCATACGAACTTGATAAATCCACGCCATAACCCCCTTTTTATGTAAAATTTGCAATTAATTGATTTAAAAAATATTAATAGGTTCAACAATCATTTATTTTTCTGACAATGAGATTTTTTAACATTTATATTTATAATATGATTGTTAGATAGGATTTCATGCGACAAAACGTTGGAATCTTGATTTTTAGGCGCTAGTAGAACATACCTACGCGTGTTGCGCTTACGTCATGCAATAATTAGTAATGAAAGTCATCTTTTTATTTTTACCAGTGCGGGGTATATCAATGTACTACACTTCGCTTTCCTATATGAGACTGCCACACGAGGAAGTTTCTTTCAATTGCAAGCAACACTTACATAATTTGTGCACTGTGCCATTAGCCCCACACCAATATATTACTAGCTTCTTCTAAGGACTGATTACCATAGTACAATTTTTCAATCATGATAATTGGGGTTTATTTTTCATCTACTTCACAATGTTTGCGATTAAAGGTGGGAGTCATAGACACGGGGATTTCACACTTATTTTTAAAAGAGTCACTAAAATTTCTGCTGTCATTCATAAATTGCACATGAACAAACATCTAGACCCAGGGCAATTATTTTTAGGCCATAGGCTTATTCGGTGTGGTATTTGAACTCGCGGCCCCTTAGCATCACAGCCATAGACTATTCAGATCTACAGAGCTATCCTGTTTTTCTTAAATGTTTAAAAACGCTAAAAAGTAACACAGTTGTACCGCGTAGTAGCGATTGAATCGAGTTTCAATTAAAGTTCTTAAAATTTTCTAATGATATGTAACATGATATTGAAAAACTGACACAGTTTTTTTTTTCATCGTCATCTTCATTACAGTCTATCTAAAGTTTTTTGCTATACGTAGGCCTTTTCATTAGAGTTTTTTTAACGAAAGAACCGTGGTAGATTTACGCTGTAACTATTATGGTCGTAGCATGAATGGCTCAAAGCTGCTGTAAACCCGTTTTACAGGAATCAAAGTATTGCATCTGGTCCTCACGGGTGAAAACGCATCTGCATTTTTATACTTAATCGAGAATAGATGTGTATGGAACACAGAATGTACTTACCATCAGGTGGACTGTGTGTTTGTTTGTCACCCTTATTCTATAAAATAATGGTATCCCTGGGCTTCAGTACCCACTTACCAATTGCTTCGTTAGTTACTTCAATTTTAGTATATTAAAAAAATGTCTGGAAAAGTCCTCAAACGCGAGAAAAAGTAAATAATTATTACCATATTAAGGTATAGGTTTGAAACTCGATAATAACACAGTCATTAGAGTTTATCTAACAAGTGGATGTATTACTATATTTTATAATAATTTCCATTATCGGATCCGGATAAGCAGTTGGATGTGTAATAGTGGTGTATGGTATCCACTATTAACAGACTCCGAGTGGTTTAGTGGCGGAGAAATGAAACTATTTTCTGTTATGCTTTACTATGTGTAGGCGAATGGAGTATTGAGTATTTATTTCAATCAACCCTACCTATATTTATATGCCCTGCTACGTCCGTAGTTTCCCAATAGTAATATTTTTTTATTTACTTAGCCAATTACAATTCATACATTTTGACCAATAAAGATTATTCAATAAAATATTATGTACAACTATTATATGTCGCGCTCCATTTGCCGGCGTAAGACTCGTGGATAGCTTACGAGAAGCTATCCACGAGTCTTGCTGCGTTGCTGGACGGGGCTATAAAATTGGTGCAGAACGGCGCGCGCGCGTAATCGGCGAGCGGTGGCGGCGTGGGACACATCTCCGGAACAGCAAGAAGAAGCGAAGCTGCGGCGTTGAAGAAACGGCTCGAAGATGGTCAACGGATGCATGAAAACAGCCGGCGTGTGAAGACTATGCGGCGCTAATGATTTTTGCGGCTGCTTCTTGTTTCTATATTAGAACGTTAAATATATACGTCAAATTATCTCGCATCGATATGCAGCCCGCAGTATCTCAGTAGCCGGGGGTATTTAGGAAATAAATGTTTTCTTCAGACCTTCGCCTTCTGTGTTATGGTAGTAGCAGGGTATACATTATTTATTACCGTTTAGGGTTGATTAACCTGGCTGCTACATCACTCTTCCCCTAGCGAAAGCGTACTGGAGGCTTGACGACTCGCCAATGTCTCATAGTTTTTAAAATAGGTTTCATCTGGGTTGATGTAGATGATGGGTTTTCTAGCTTCCTTGCTGATGGTTGAGATGATTATGATGATGATGATGAATCCTCTTAAGTATCCTCGTTAATAATATAAGCAGGCTTTAGTCGGTCGATCGATATAATTGTAGATTTCCTTCCGGGTATTTGTAATTTAAAAGTCTTGCTATTTCGCTCTAATACTTTATACAGTCCATCGTAGGTAGCTTGAAATTGTTTCTTCACTGCGTCATTTCTTACAAAAACTTGCTTGCATGTAAGGTTTTATTATAGAAATGGTAGGTAATTGTGGAAACTGTAATAACACGTTTGGAGAATAAACCAGTCAGCCGCGCAGTCCTGTGTTTGATTCACGCCTTTCCTTGGGTCTTTACACTGGCGACGAGTGGGTACCGCGAATATTATTTGGGGCGTGTAAACTATATACGTGACGAGTAAATTATATGTAAATAGGTACTATGCCGATCGGAAAACTTGAGCCGTTCAACATTCATGCTACACAGTGGCCGGAGTACATACGACGGGTAAAACAGTATATTATACTGAACGAAATTAAAGATGAACTGCAAGTACCTCTCTTAATAACTGTGGTTGGTGAGGCAACGTATTCTCTAATGTGTGATTTGTGCTCGCCGGTACATCCCGAATCAAAGACTTTCGAGGATTTGGTGCAATTGTTGACCGAACATTTTGAACCTCAGCGGTCGGAAATCGCCGAACGACACGTATTTCGGTTGCGCAGACAACGACCAAGCGAGTCACTTACGGAGTACCTGCATAATTTAAAACATCTCGCAACCACCTGTAACTTCGGGAAGGCGCTGGAGGAGAATCTACGAGATCAATTCGTGTCCGGCCTGGCGAGTGAAGCGATGCGATCGCGTATATTTGCCGAGAAAAATATCAAATACAAAGAGGCGGTCGAGCTGGCTCTGGCACTTGAGGCTGCAGAAAAGCACGCGGAGGTGAGCGCCGCCACAACAGCGATGGCGTCTACCTCGGCCTCTGGCTTGGGCGGCGAGGTGAGCGAGGGCTTGCACCGGGCGAGCGCGCAACGAGCAGGCGCACGCGGCGGCAGCGGCGGCGGCGCGGCGGCCTGCTGGCGCTGCGGCAAGCAGCACCGGTCAGATCAGTGTCGGTTTGCGCAATATAATTGTGATCAGTGCGGCCAACGGGGCCACCTTAAAGTAATGTGTAAAAAGGTGTTCAGTGAAATGCGCAGTGGGCTACGTACCGGAGCTCGATCGTGTGGTTGACCAAATTTGGTGAACCAGGTGGATACGGAAGAAGATGAGGACTTCTATAACATTAAGTTGTCGGCTAAAGGTACCAAACCATATTTCATTATAATTAATGTGGACGGTCATCGTCTAGAGTGTGAGGTCGATACGGGCAGCCGTATTTCGGCTATCAGTGCAGATTTTTATAAACGGTACTTTTCAAATAAATCATTAAATGTCGATAACCTAATATTACGTTGCTACTCGGGCTCCCGTATCGAATCGCTAGGTTACATTTATGTCGATGTACAACTGGGTGAGACTCGAGCTAAAAATTTACAACTGTATGTTATTAAAAACGGAGGCCGTCCTTTGTTAGGTCGAGCATGGATGCACGCTCTAAATATAAGGCAAATTAACTTTAATGAAATTGTTGATGATGCATTCACGAGTCAATTATTGACTGAGTTTCCGGAGGTGTTTTCTGATAAACTGGGTACTTGTAAAAAAACTATTCAATTAGAGCTGACGGATAAGGAACCCGTGTATGTTCGCGCGAGGCCCGTACCTCTCGCGTTGCGCGCGCGGGTTGAGCAAGAGCTTATACGTCTCGAGCGAGAGGGCACTATTTATCGCGTCGATCATTCCGAATATGGCACGCCGATAGTACCAGTTGTCAAGGAGTGTGGGGATATACGGATATGTGGGGATTACAAAATAACTATTAACCCTAAACTAAAACGGGACTATTATCCTCTGCCCAGGATTGAGGAATTATTTGCTTCCCTAAGTGGTGGAGTGAAATTTTCGAAAATTGACTTGAGACATTCATATCAACAAGTGTTACTGAGCAAAGATTCCCAACCATACACTGCAATAACGACACATATAGGAACATTCGTATATCGCCGCACTCCCTTCGGCTTATCCTGTATTCCCGAAAAGTTTCAAAAACTTATGGAAGAAACGCTGCGGGGTATCCCCGGGACAGTAGTATTTTTGGATGACATTTGTGTTACAGGCCCGAATGAAGAATTACATTTTAAAAATCTAAAAACGGTAATTGAACGGTTGCGTAATATGGGCTTAACAGTTAAAATGAATAAATGTAGTTTTTTACAACCCAGGGTTAAGTACCTAGGTTTTATAATAGACAAAAATGGGTTGCACCCGGATCCGGAAAAATTAGAGGCCATCTGCAACTCACCGACTCCTAGTAATATAACTCAGTTAAAAAGTTTCCTTGGATTATTAAATTACTACGGAAAATTTATTCAAAATTTAAGCGCTCTGTTACATCCTCTATATGAATTATTAAAAAAGGAAGTGAGTTGGAAATGGGACTCAAAGTGTGAGCGGGCCTTTGCAGAGGCTAAGCGAGTGTTAACGAGTGACCGGGTGCTGGCTCATTATGAGGAGGGGCGTCCGCTCGTGCTGGCAGTGGACAGCAGCGCGTACGGTTTGGGTGCGGTGCTCGCGCACCGCTACCCAGATGGCAGTGAAAGGCCTGTCAGCTGTGTTTCACGAACTCTGAACACAGCTGAACGTAATTATAGTCAATTAGATAAAGAAGCGCTAGCTATATTTTATGGGGTTACTAAACACCACCAGTATTTATACGGCAGGAGGTTCGTTTTGCGTACGGATCACCAGCCGCTGAGCTATATATTTGGGGTGCGAGGAGGTATACCACAAACTGCTGCGAGCCGCTTACAGCGCTGGGCAGCCCGTCTTGCAGCTTATGATTTTTCCGTAGAATTCGTGCCTTCAAAGAATAACGGGCCGGCAGATGCCTTATCTCGCCTGCCGTTGCCTCACGAGCGGGGCCTTACTACGTCAGTGAGTTATTTAAATATCGTAGAGGAGTGTATGCCCGTAGATTTTAAGGAAATTAGTTATGAAACAAAAAAAGATAATCTGTTATGTAAAATTTTAGGATATGTAATGTTCGGTTGGCCGCCCGAGGCGAGATGCGAAGAAGAAAAACCGTATTTTGCGCGTAAGAGCGAGATCACTACGGATCTCGGTTGCTTACTATTCAAGTATAGACTTATTATACCTCCAAAACTACGTACACGAGTTTTGGAGGAGATTCACGATGGCCACTTAGGTGTTAATAAAATGAAAAATTTGTCGAGAAACTACGTTTACTGGCCTAGTCTCGATAAGGATCTAGAGGAGGTATGTCGAAATTGCGAGCCATGCCGGGTGGTCCGCGACGCGCCACCGCACGCTTCGATTCACCCGTGGGAGTTTCCACTTCAGCCCTGGCATCGTATACATGCGGATTTCGCGGAATATGCTGGAAAAAAATATCTGGTCATAGTGGACGCTCACTCTAAATGGATTGAAGTGTCCACTATGAATAGTACAAATGCACAATCGACAATCGCAGCTTTCAGAGCCACCTTTTCCAGATTCGGGCTTCCTTCGCAACTCGTCACGGACAACGGTCCACCTTTTTTATCGCACGATTTCAAAAATTACTGTAATATGAATTGTATCAAACATGTTACCACGGCACCCTACAGACCACAAGGTAATGGCGCCGCGGAAAATGCTGTCAAAACAATTAAAAAAGTTATTAAAAGGGCGGTTCACGAAGGTAAAAATGTGACACAGGCTATCAACATATTTTTATTTAAGTATCGGAATTGCGAACACGCGAGTACAGGAGTGCCTCCCGCGGTCGCCTTGCTCGGGCGGCGGCTGCGCGGGCGCTTGGACGCGATGCGCCCGGACGTTGCAAGCGTCGCGCGCGCCGCGCAGCAGCGCCAGGCGGCCGCGGCCGGCGGCACTCACCGCGACCACGACCTACAACCCGGTGATCCCGTGCTGACTCGTGACTATACCGCGAGGGGAGAAAAGTGGGCCGAGGGTAAAGTCGTGTGTAAAACGGGCCCAGTCTCATGTAAGGTGAACATTGGAAAGGGAATTGAATTACGTAGGCATCTGGATCAAGTAATTCCAATAAAAAATAAAAATAGATATTCCTTAACGCGCACAAGTCAGACATCAAGGGAGGAGGAATCCCAGGGTGAAGATAGGAATGGTAATAAAACTGATGTGGTCTGTAGTGATGACGAGGGGGCTTGTTTCGAGGACGCGTCGGGTGGGCCGACAGCATCGAGGACACGCGCGTCAGCGCCCTTCTCTGAACCTATCCAGTCCCCGACACTGACGCCGCCCGGACCCGACGCGTCTTCGCGAGCTTTGCGTGCTTTTAACCGTAATAAGAGAAATGCAAAGATTTGAAGGGGGAAAATGTAAGATTTTATTATAGAAATGGTGGGTAATTGTGGAAACTGTAATAACACGTTTGGAGAATAAACCAGTCAGCCGCGCAGTCCTGTGTTTGATTGACGCCTTTCCTTGGGTCTTTACAGTTTTCAAATCTTGATGAATGAATATTATTTCCGTGCGATGATGTGTGTTTCGACGATAAGGCTTTGTTGATTGATTCTCGAAGTTCAGTTACAAAATCGTAATTCATTTCTTGGTTATTTCACGATGTTGAAGTGAAGAAGTCACACGGTAGTCTTATACTGCAGCCGTAGGTTAGCTGAGCGGCGCTAAGACTAGTGCCTGCACGCGGTGTTGCTCGTAGTTCAAGTAGCACTGTAGGTAGCGAATCAATCCACTTTGTATGTTGAGATAAACGAGTTTTGAGTTCGGTCTTCAATGTACGATGCCATCGTTCAACTATTCCGTTTGATTGAGGTTGGTATGCCATTGTATGTGTCTTCTGTATTCCCATAGTTTGAAGAAGTTTGAGGAATAGGTTGCTTTCGAAGTTTCTTCCTTGATCCGTTGTGATGGTTTTAGGTGATCCGAAACGAGTAATCCAATTTTCATAAATTATCTTCGCGCGGATTCAGCTGAAGTATCATCGGTAGGTATTGCTTCTGGCCACCTTACTGTTCTGTCGATCATTGTTACGAGGTAACGATGTCCTTGCGGTGAAGTAGGTAATGATCCAACGATGTCAACGTGCAGGTGTTCGAATCTCTCCGTAGGCGGAAATGGATCTAGGCTGATTGATGTATGCCTTTGTACTTTGCATTTTTGACATTGAATGCATTGCTTCGCCCAGTTGCCAACATCCACTTGTATTGAAGGCCAAAATAATTTTCCAGTGATTAGTTTTCTTGTTGCTCTAACACCTGGATGACTGATGTTGTGTAGTGCATTGAAGACTTCGCGACGACATTCTTCTGGTAGGTATGGTCGCATGGTTGACGTTGAGGCTTCACAGTAGACAGGTAGATGCGTCATTGGCATTGTAACTTGCTTGATGGACAAGTTACTTTGCTTCGATAGATATTTGATGTTGTCGCTATCTCTGTCTTGTGCTTTGGCGATCTTGTGATAGTCGATTGATGTAGGGCACGTTACACTGTCGATTGGTATGTGACTGAGTGCGTCGGCGACTATGTTGTCCTTTCCACTGATGTGACGTATATCGGTCGTGAATTCACTTATGAAAATGAGTTTTCTTGCTCGTCGTGGTGTTTCCGATAGTGATGGTTTCTTCTGAAGTACATATTTTAATGGCTTGTGGTCGGTAAAAACGATCAGGTTTCAACCCTCGAACGTTTTTTTGAAGTGTTTGATAGCCATGTAGATAGCGAGTACCTCTCGGTCGAGTGTACTGTAGTTACGTTGAGTATCGGAGGACTTCAACGAAAAATAGCCAAGCGGTTGCCATTTCCCATTGATGTATTGTTGAAGTACAGCTCCCGCTGAGAGATCGGGCGCGTCGCTGAAGATAGCAAGGGTTGCTTCGTGTGATGGGTGGGCGAGTAAAGCTGCATTTTGGATCGCAACTTTACAAGCTTCAAATGCCTTCGTGGGTTCATCGTTCCATCCGATTGACATTTTATCTTTTTTCTTCGTGTTGTGAAGGTAGGCGTGAAGTGGTGCTTGGATTTCAGCGGCTTTAGGTATGTGTTCCCTGTAAAAAATAATCATCCCAAGAAAACGCCTTAGTTCTTCGATTGTTTTAGGTTTCGCATAATCGATAATTGCTCTGACTTTTTAAGTAGGCGGTTTGATTCCTTCCTTGCTGACGGTGAAACCAAGAAATTGAAGTTCTTGTTGTCGAAATATGCATTTCGAAGGGTTAATTGTGATTCCATTGTCTTCTAATCGCTGTAGCACGGTGCATAGATGGGTTTCGTGCGTTTCTTTATCAGAGCTTGCAAAAAGGAGATCATCAATGAATGCGAAAATGAAATCCAGTCTATGAAGTACTTCGTGTATGAATCTTTGAAAGGTTTGGCCAGCGTTCTTCAATCCTGGAGTCATTTTTGGAAATTCGAATAATCCCATTGGGGTAATTATTGTTGTATTCTCTATGTCTTCATCGCGTACTTTTATTTGTTGGTAAGCTCAATTGAAATCGATGGTGGAGAATATAGTCTTGTCTAACAGTTGATGAGTGAACTCCTTGACTCGCGGTATTGGGTAGCGGTCAGGAGTGGTAATAGAATTCAATCTTCTGTAATCTCCACAAACTCGAAATGCTCCATTCTTCTTCGGTACAACGTGAAATGGTGATGACCAAGGGCTTTTGCTTGGACGGTATATTCCTTGCTCGATCATGTTTTCGAATACCTTTAGAATTGCTCGTATCGGTGTGGTGGGATTGGACGTGCACGGCACCCATGGTCACGGGCAAGACTGAGATGAGGAGGTAAAAAGTAAAATTATACGCGATAAAATTCGTAAAAATTAGTTTCATTCGATGTGTAGCCTTCGCGTAAATATAAGAAATCAAGCATCAAGTTGTTTTGTCTACGAATATATAAGTGACTTGAGACATTTTATTATCATCGATTGTTTACTAGCTTTAATTGCTACTAAAATGTGACGTACTCGTATTAAGATGTTGTCAAAAATGTGTTAACATATTCACATTCTATTTAAAGGATTATGGCCCAAGACGGACTCTTAGAAATGAAAAGAGTCCATCAACCTATAGAAAACTAGGGCCTAAGCAGTCTCACAGTATTTTATTAATTACTTTTCCTACCCTAAATAATCACAATAAAGTGAAAATAGTTTCCTCGACATACATTACCAAGGCCGAGGGTGGTTATTAACAAAGCATCAAAATATGCAAAAAACGTTTACTAAGGAAATCTTGACGTAAATTGAAATCGGAAATGGAACGCTTTGTGGAAACGCGGGCCATTTCATAAGCTTTATTGCTCTATTTTAACGTAGGGAAGTAATGACATATTTTTTTGTATTTTTTTTCTTTAAAGACACTCTTTAATTATCGTTATCTACAAAGTGTGTGTTAAATTGGATTATATTTTTCAAATTCTTGTGTAAAAAATAATTGTAATTAGTTTTCGCTCTAGAATAATAAAAATATAGTCTATCATATTCAAACAAAGTTGCGTATACAATGATAAGTAAGAGAATCAGGAGTTACCTTGTAAAATTCGTATCGATCGTCAATTCTAATGGGACGTAGTTATACAAAAATATTCCAACCCACAAGTCATTCAAAAATAAGTTAAATATACAGATCTAATTATTTTGAAATCTTCGCGAAGATGTAAAAATAAGTAGATCTGTATATTTAACTCATTTTAATTGTCACTCCCATGACTGACTTGAAATTGGCAAAATTCGAGAAGCCGAAAAGTAAAGAAGAAGAAGAAGAACTCATTTTTGATAGACTTCTGGGTTGGGTTGAATGGTAAGTATATCCTATGTCCAGCTGTAAACTATTAGATCTTTACCCTAATTGCGTTTTTGTAGAACTAGCCTCTTAGAAATGTAACAACTATGGTTTACTTGTAATTCTAAATGCTAATAAATGTATATTTAAGTCATTTTTTCCCTTTTCTTAATTAGTGTTTTTAAAAAAAAACCTTATCTCTATACTAGGGTTTTGTCTTGTGTTGTTAACATAGATAAATTGCACAAGGATTTGAATCTTCAAAATACTTCTTGCATGAGGGATTTTGACCTGCGGCCCTTAGCGCCGCAACTATGTATATACGTAATTACTCTAAGGCTGCAACTCAATGCTACGTCACTGCACCACGGAGTCGTCAAATTATCAATTTTTTATCAATCATATTTGTTTCTTTGTGTTTTGTTTTATCTGTTATATGAAAATACTAAAATTTAGGCACATCCATCCGTCCATTACACCTGCTCCTTCACTGCCAGCCGTATGAGGAATGTCGGATGGATGCAGGTGGCTCAGGACTGTCTTGTGGCTTTACTTGGGGGAGGTTTTTGTTCAGCAGGAGACTAATGAAGTGCTAAACGTCCACCGCTGAACATATGCCTCCCTCATAGATTGCCTCACAGGTGGGATGTTGCCAGTTGACACGCTTGGCGAGCGAGTTGTCAACCGCAGTTTTTATTTTCAATTTTATCAGGAAAATGATGCTGCCCATCACCTGTTTCAATTTCCCTCTGACGCCTCTTACGACATCAACGAGACGATATTTGAAAATATTTATATTTAATTTTTTATATAAAAATATTATTTAATTTCTCACATACAAAGCGGCAATTTCTGTTCTAATTAAAACGATTTAGGATTCGTATATTTTGTTTCCTAGTGTTGAAAATTATTACGAAAGCTCTAAAGAAGAAAAGGATTATTTAATAAAGAATCGCTTTTTTACGTAACCAAGGAGTCTAACCGGATAATTAAAAATAGCGGTTGTTTTATTCGCTTCGTTGAAGACTCGGCCTTTTTACAAACATTTCTTTCGTCCATTGTCTACCTACTACCATGGAAATACTTTTTTTTAATATTTGTTATGTAACTAAGACTGGACAGATTATCTGACTACTTTCAGTTCTAGAGTCAAAGCAAAGTTAAATGTATTCCACCCTTTCAGTACTAATTCCGACCGGCCTTCGTGTTGTCTATTTATATAATGTAACATCAAAGCCATAAGGATAAAAACGAGTGATTGTTTTTGTACCATATACAAGAATAAAAAGTTACAACATATATATGTCCCACTGCTAGGATACAGATCGCCTTTTACATCTGCAAGGGTTGTAGGGCATTAGGTCTACAGGTCTTCCCCAGTTCGTAAGGTGGACATCATATGTCCTTGAAATCATTTATGACTGTAAACGTGATTACTGTTTCAAATAAGGCAATAAGCTTACATCTACGGCGAATTTTTACCAAGTAAAAGTAACTAAACTTAGAGAATTTACTTAACACGTTTAAATAAAAATTTATTTAAAACTATCGATAAACACATGCCTTTTCAAAACCACGTCAAGTGCTTTACTTGAAATATTTCGGGGAAAAGTTCATGGCATTTTTGATCATTTGACAAAATGCTTTACATAATTTCAGTCTGTTAAAGACTGTCACGAATACATTAAAAACTCGAAAATAAGAGTGTACAACCAGTGCGTGTTGCCAGTGATGACATATCGATCAAAGACTTGGTCCTTCACTGCTGGCCGTATGAGGAAGCTCAACGTCGCTTAGCGAGGTATGGAGAGAGCTCGGAGTTTCTCTTTAGATTAACAGTAAGAGTAGTAATTAATGTTAGATTTTTGGGTTCTTTCGTTTTGTAGACTGAGTAACGACCTAGGAAAATATGGGCATAGTCGATGGATGCAGGTGGTTCAGGACTGTTTTGTGGCATTACTTGGGGGAGGTCTTTGTTCAGCAGGAGACTGATGAAGTGCTGAAACTATAATGACGAAGGAGCAATATGCCTCCTTAGAAGATATGCAATCTTACCAGACTGTCACTCTATTCTCATGTGGGTCCACCATATATTTGGCCGATGTGTGCACGAGAATCTTACATCCCCATCGGATTTTGGGTCTTTCAACTCCATGGCTGACTCATTACAACTTCAGCGTACTGATTTATATATTTATCCATTCACCATTGAACGTAAATACCTTACACCAAATATTTTTTAATAAATTGTCACATTAATCTGCGGATCAATACGGCTTTAAACCGTTTATGCAAGTTCATTAAACGTAACAAATAGCATGTCCGGATCCCGGCTTTAGCTTTCATCCGTGACTTTTTATTACTTTTTCCGTATTCAAAGTACGGTGAATTTAATCTTGAACAACCCTTTGACGTTTTTCATGTTACGGAAAATGAATTTAGCTGGGTGTAATGCCTACAAATATATAAAGTAAAAAATATACTACGCGACTATTAGAAAATTAAAAAGCTAAATATGAAAAGGAATAGTAAAATATAAAAAGTTCATGTGAACTACGTACATAGTCGTGCAATAGAACTTATCTTTTTGATGTATATGACAAGATAAAGTAAGCCGTTATCTTTACTTTGCTTTCGCTTAGTAACTAAATGTTGACTATCTTTTGCCCGCGGCTTCACCTGCGTGTATATAGGTCGGAAAATGACACAATTTCAAAAAAAATTGAGCTAATGTTTCCTATATTATACACGCCTTTATTTTGCACCAAAACGGGCGAATTAGGAGCGCCCAAATACTAGCAAAAAGCAAGGAATGCCTAAATACATACCTGCCATTTCAAGTCTAACCCTCGGACTCATTAATAGTCATAGAAAATACTAAATTTGGCGGGAATTTTAGCTTTTCAAATTAATTTTCTTGTAATAATTGGAATGCGTGAAATCAGAACACACTCTCTTTTAGCTACTCAAGTCAGAATAGTGGCCTTAAAATATCTCTCCCCAGCTCGGTGCTACTATTATACATCTCTGTTTCAAATTAGCTGCAGACTGTCATGAACTACAGTAGCCACTTACCGTCAGGTGAACTGTTATTTCTTCACTTTCATATTTTTTAGAAATATCAATAAAAATCTCCTTTGCTTTGTTGTCAATGCTCATTAGATTTTAAATTTTCAAAGGGACGTTTTCCTTTGTGTAACTAAAATTTCTTGGGGATTCAATAATGCCAATCGCGCTAGACGGAATCCTTAACTATTTCTTTTGAAAATTTTTAAAATTTATTCTGTGATTACTACTATAATTATATAATAACAGAAAATAATACCCGTAGATTGGCTAAATAAATTGAAATTATAGTTCACGGGTCGACTGAATAATGAGAAGTATGTAAACTACGATACAAATACACACGAACATTCTTTGACTCGTGCTGAAAAAACCGACATTGAGTGGAGAACAAGCGATTACGCGAACCGTGTAGCGAGCACATCCGAACAAGTAATTTACATGTTCGTACTATGTCTATTCATGTGTGCTCGGCGAGTATCTGAACGTTCCATAACGAATGGTCGTAATCTAAATTCGATTTGCAAAATTTATAAGATGTTACACATTTTAATCTTCAAACAACTTAACGTGACTTTGAAACATTTTTAAATGAAATATGTATATAAGGTATTTAATTTTTGGGCTCCACAGACTTTCATTTAAGTAAAGTGCTGGAAGGTTTTCACGACACAGTTCTTTGAACGATGTCATCCGAAGGGCTGTTGTCTCTATAAGTGTTCTCTTGGTTTTAGAGACTTGTGGAATATTTAGAGACGATGGCAGGAGACCCGACGGTATGACATTGGTCCCTTGGGAGAGAGGTAAAGCCCTAGTGTGGGATGCTACTTGCGTAGACACTCTGGCGGCCTCTCATCTCAGAGGTACCTCTTTTAGAGCCGGGGCGGCATCAGTGGCAGCTGAACTGAGTGAGTGGCGCAAATATGAGTCTCTGAGAGAAGACTACATGTTTGTGCCATTTGCTGTAGAGACTATCGGTCCGTGGGGTCCTCGTGCGGTGAAGTTCCTAAAGGAATTCCATCCGCGGCTGGTCGCGGGGAGTAGGACTATATGATAATTTAGTTTCCAGTTATAGTTTTTTTTTTATTATTATTATTATAGATTCTATTTTATGAATTATTGTTAAAAATAAGTCACATTTTGTTTGTGGAATTAAGTGTTATTCAACTAAAATGAAACTAGCGATTGACAATACAAAACCTTTTAAAGTTTAGGATCACTAAGGTTCTACTTTTAATTTCTATATGGTACAAAAAGTTAGTATACTTATAGACTAGACTGTGAGGCAATGCACTTGCAACGCATGCGTAGTGTTGCGGTTGTAAGCTTTAAAATTGCAGACTAAATGATACGAAATTATAATTCAAAGATGTAAATAGATTGTAGGAATTATGTTTTAATTTCAAGGCGCATTAAATTAACACACAATTCCTAAAATCTTTTTAAAAATGCCTACTCTTAAGCAGGATTTCTTAAAAGAAATTTAAATGAAAAGCTCTCACCTCACATACAGCTGCCAGACGTTTTATAACATAACTATTTATTATGATGATTTCGTTCTTCTCAAATGGATCAAAAATTACACTTTTAATAAAAAGAAGCCGACATCAAATAACAAAAGAGAATTTAAAAAATAATTCCACAAAATAGCTTCTCGAGGACTTTAATTCCTCTATACACCATTTATTAGCATTGACTTTACTACTGTGTGGAAATTGTTCTATTCTTTGAAGTTGACTTTTTCTTTTTATTTAAACCTTTCTTTTTCTAATTAGAATCAAATTGTCTCTTCTGTTAAATTAGTTTCTATATTTATCTGTATTTTATGAATAATAATCATAATAATATATTAATAAAATTCATTTTATTTTACTTTCACCATATCCGTTGTCTTAATAGTACTTTACCATACCATTTTATTTCAGAATTCAATCCATATGTTGTGTTAGTAAACAAATATAAAATCTTAGAAACTATGGTTAGTAATGCTTTATTACCGGCAGAACTGTCCCCATCTAGTGTTCTACATAAACACTGTCTAAGCAATTTACAAGATGCTACTCAGTATTCGCGTCATCAGGGATGCTATCCGCTTACGTACATTACGTACGTACGTAATGGTGACCGTAAAATATTTATGTCATTTACGTTTATGTTGCTCATGAATCAATAGTCGAAGCACCGCACCGATTTAATTTCTTCCTACTTTATATTAATTTAGTTTATGTTTCCATTACGAAATGAAAATATCCTATTTTGCATTAAAAAAAGTCTACATAATTTCGTCAATAATATCACTTGGTGGTAAAAGCTTGGGCATAACGACTTGTCAACTTCATCGACTTCTTTGGAGCAACGGCGTTGCGAGTTTGGTCTTCACGCTTTTTAAAGCAATTGCTATTTGGCAGATTGTGCCTCTTATAATTTTGGTTCTCTTGAATGTTCGCAAAACCTAAATAATATCATAAAAATGTAACATTTTAAATCACGAAATATTTTATGTGGTAGAGCCATGATGCAGCTACATTAGTAGTATACTTGTAGCCCAATTGGGTCGGCTCGACCGGGGATTGACCACGCTCTCACACAATACCAGCGTAAAATAGCAGCGTAACGCAACTGTGTTTCGTATGGTGAGTGTAGAGAAGACCACTTTTACTGGAAACGAGGCATGCCATCCTCACGACGGATCTGCATTTTGATTCGTAATCGAGGATAGATGTAGATGCCAACGGACCACAGTAACCACTTACCATCAAGAGTACTTTGTGCTCGTTTGTCACCCTAATGCTACAAAAAAACGAAAACGTAAATACTTCCCACACAGATCATGTTATTTTTCTTAAAGTTAGTCCAGGTGTCCTTGGACTACCGTAGCCACGTATCATCAAGTTAACTGTTTACTTGATCAAGACTCTAAAGATGTTTATAAGGGAGGCTCAGGTGCTGTTAGCAGAACCGATTCTACGAAAATAACTAAGGTAATTTATAAAAAGGCTTGAGTAGTAACTAATTTTTTTTTCAACGAACTAGCAAAATGGCCAAATTAGAGTACCGTAAAGTATATCTCTAATATATGGTCTATACGATGGCTAACCACTAAGTCACTTAGCAGTCAGCCACCGTAGAGTCTATATCACCTGAGGATGCCTCGTGTAGAGGCGAAAAACGTGTCGTATTGTCGTCAGTGGTGTGTCTTTCCGAGTGTAGTGGTGTTGGGAGTAGTGGTACTGGGATTAGTGATGACGGGGATAGTGCATGCAATTGAGGGAGGGCGGGAGGTGCTCTTCAAACTAGGTAAGACACATCATTTTATTTTATCGAGCGGATGTACGCAAAGTAATTTTTTGTCAACTTTAATATAATGAACTTCCGCAAAGTAACGCCTGATTCTATTAATTATATTAATATTGAAATAAACGCTTCTAGGCATATTTACTAAGGCAAAAACAACTGTCTGTTAAAGCGACGCAAGTCGTGGGCGCTGTAGTGTATACGGCGCCCTTAAGCTTCTCGCACCGCGAAGAACCACGTAGTTTGATTCATGAAAAGTTTAAAACTTTACTACTTATAATTAAGACCTCAATAATAAATATTAACAACTTAAAAAACTATACCAAACCAACCCGAGGGTTTAATCGCGTCCACCTACTAAGTATGCAGCTAAGCGTCAATCGAATAGATTATGTTTGAAATTAGTGAAAAATATAGATACATATAAAGTCAAGAGCTAATATACTTATAAAGAATACTTAACACCAAAAAACATTAACAAATTAAATTGGAACTTTTCGAAATGTAGGAAGGAAGGCGCCACCTATTGGTAGGATTTTAGTTGCTGATTGTACCATTAAATTTTGATATGAGGTTATCTTGATAACTTATTGAAAACGGGCGTAAGTAAACAAATAGAAGCATACTTATTAATTTAGTTTTAAATGTTTAGTGCTTAAAACTAAATTACTCGTAATAAGTAATCAAAACAAGTTAAAATAAGTGTGCAAAACAAATTTTAAAAAATAAAAATATATGAAGATTTTAGAAGAAAAGGAGAACAACACTCCATCTAAAATTTAATAGAATTTAATAGTGCTTTATTAATGATTATAAAATAAATAATTGTTATTGAAAGTCATCTTTTTACTTTTACCAGTGTACATTGATTACCCCGGTATACCAATGTATTACACCTCGCTTTCCGATATGAGGCTGCTACTCGAGGAAGTTTCTTTCAATTGCAAGCAACACTTACATAATTTGTGTACTGTGCCATTAGCCCCACACCAATATATTACTAGCTTCTTCTAATGACTGATTGCCATAGTACAATTTTTCAATCATGATAATTAGGTTTTATGTTGCATCTATTTTTCAACGTTTGCGATTAAATGTGGGAGTCATCGACACTGGTATTTCACACTTTCTTTTAAAAGAGTCATTAAAACCTCTGGTATCATTCATGAATTGCAAATGGACAAACATCTAGACCCGGAGCAATTACTACTAGGTCATAGGCTTGTTCCGTGTGATATTCGAACTTGCGGCCCCTTAGCATCGCAGCCATAGACGATTCAGATCCACAGAGCTATCCATTTTTTCTAAAATGTTTAAAACCGCTATAAGGTAATACAATTGTACCGCGTAATAGCGATAGAATCAAGTTTCTATAAAAGTTCTTAAAAGAATAATTTTCTAATGGTATTGAAAAACTGACACAGTTTTTTTCATCGTCATCTTCATTACAGTCTATCAGAAGTTTTTTGCTGAACATAGGCCTTTTCATTGGATTATTTTTAAACGATAGAGCCGTGGTAGATTCACGCTGTAACTATTATGGTCGTAGCATGAGTGGCTCAATGCTGCTGTGTTTTGTATGGTGAGTTTAGAAACCCGGAAACCCGTTTTACGGGAATCGAAGTATTGCATATGGTCTTCAGGGGTGAAAACGCATCTGCATTTTTATTCTCAATCGAGGATGGATGTCTATGGAACACAGAATGTACTTACCATCAGGTGGACTGTGTGCGTGTTTGTCACCCTTATTCTATAAAATAAATGTATCCCTGGACTTCAGTACGCACTTACCTTTTGCTTCATTAGTTAGTTCAATTTTATTAACAAAATTGCCTAGAAAAGTCCTCAAACGCGAGAATAAGTAAATAATTATGTATTACCATATTAAGGTATAGGTTTCAAACTCGATAATAACACAGTCATTATAAATTATCTAACACGTGGATGTATTACTATATTTTATAATAATTTCCGTTATCGGATTAGGATAAGCAGTTGGATATATTGGAATACGTTCCGTTAGTTTGAATTCTGCTGGCGAGTACTATCAAATTTCAAAGCGTGTATTGAAATACAAATCCTCTTTTCAAACTATAGATATGTGATAACAAAATTTACGCAACCACTATAGTAATGAAAAATTTCCATATTTCATTTCAGTTTGTTTTTCCAACGTTTTCCAGTGTATAATAGAATGCTACCGCAAAAAGGGTCAAATGTCTAAAATCGACACAGCATACCTACATAAGCCGATACAGTGCGTGTTCCGTTGGACAAATCAAAGTTGTATAGAGTCTGGTCTACTAATTCTAGTAATTATATACATATAAACATAAACACTCTAGCCTATCACCAAGAAGGGTAGGCAGAGACTATGGACTTCCATTTGGCACGATCCTGACACACTTCTCTCGCTTCCTCCACATCCATATACCTACGCATACACGCTCGTCGATTAAAGGTACTCTTGATTTGGCCCATTTTCATATTTCACCAATTTGATCGATAAACTTTCGCCTAAGGCGCCCCTTTCCAACTCTGCTATTCACCTCTGCAACATAAACTTGCTTTGTCACTCTTTCCTCATTCATTCTTTCTACATGACCACCGAAGAGTTTCTTTATTTATTCCCGGTAACAACATCATCTTGCAAACCACACTCTTCTCTTATCAAACAATTTCTCATTCTGTCATTCAGATTCATCCCTAACATACTCCTTAATAACCGCATTTCTACAGCATTTATTTTACTCTCGTGCTTCTTCTGCCACACCCAACTTCCACTACCATACATTAAAGTAGGGACTAACACAGCATTGTGAATTGCCATACGTACCTTTTTGGACACATTCTGACTTTCCACAATAGAGTGTAGCGCCCTATTCACTCTATTTTCTGCGTTCACTCGTTGTTCTACATCCTTATCATATCTACCATCCCTGCTAAATACAAATCCCAAATACACAAACTCATCTACTTGCTCGACCAACTCCCCTTCTATTCTTATTTAACATATCGTGTTACTTACTTCTCTTTCAAAAACCATAGCTTTTGTCTTACTTGCGTTCACTTTCATTCCCAATTCTTTTAATGTCCTGTTCATTAATGTAACCATCATTTGCAACTCAGCCGCCGACGACGCAAGTATGACTTGATCATCGGCGTACAAAAGGCATTTGACGGTTAACTCACCCATTATTAACCCGCATTCTTCTACTTTCAAATTTTCCAAACAACTAACTATATACAGTATGATAAAGTAAACTTCATCGAGATTATAAATTATTTGTAACGAAAGCAATAAAGCACAATTGAAGTGGTTTACGAGAATACTTGTAATGTCGTAGCGTGGGTGCTACTGTGACCTTCTCTTCGGTAAAATATTCAGTCTAAGTCATATTTTTATTCCTGACCAGCTATCGGCCTGGCTTCGCACGGGTGGTTTCTGTATCTAGACAATACCACCTACTGAGTCCAATAGCGAATCTAAGTCATACAGCGATCATACATACACAAAATAAATTCAGCAAAATCGATCCAGTTGTTTGTGAGGAGTTAGGTGACAAACACACGTACAGAAGAATTATATACGAGTACTAGCGATCCACCCCGGCTTCGCACGGGTGATTTCTTGATCTCGAGAACAGCGCAACATACCCAGTTCAATTGTGAATCTTAACCATTCTCGAACCCTTTACACACATACACACACACAAAAAGTTTCAACAAAATCGGTCCACCCGTTTTGCAGGAGTTCATTCACAGATTATATAAATAAAGAGAATTATATTACTACCTCAATGCACGCAGCACCCTGATGTAACAGCGCACTGGTCGATCAGCGATTTGGGGATCGGCAGCAATAGGCTAGTTTCGAGCCTCGGACTCTGTACTTGCGAAATATCCTACTAAAGAAAAGAAAAAATAATGCTGCTGCGTGGCTCCACCACGTATAAATTGATGACTTATTATTAAAATAAATAATTAAAGTTCAAAGAGCCCAAAATTATAAAGTAACTTAGCTTAGTTGACGTAATTTGCATATTTGTTTAAATTGATGCTAAAAAGATGAGCGTTCCTAATTATTTTTGTTTCCAAATTACCTCAGAAATGAAATAATATAGTATAATTTATTAGTAATAATAATTAAAATTGTGTAGGTATTTCTTGGGTTTGGCTTTAGTTCATTAACAAGCAATTTATATACCTAATTAAATTGAGTTAAAAGGAAAATGAAAAGTACGTATTATTTTGTTGTAAACAATTTCCTTTAAGGGTGTCCGGGCAAAATATCGATTACAATCGATTTTTTTAATAGAATAATGGTGACAAACAAGCACACACAGTCCATCTGATGGCATGGATGACATCTATCCTCGGTATTAACCGATTATTAAATCAAAATGCAGATGCGTTGTCACCCCTGATGACTAAGATGGAATGCCTTGTTTACAGTGAAAAGGGTCTCCGGGTCTCTACACTCACCATACGAAACACAGCAGTATTAAGCTGCTATGTTACGCTGGTATTCTGTAAGATCGTGGGCCCTGTTTGGGGTATTTAAAATTTTACAACAAGAACTTAGAGAAGAACCGTCAAAAAACGCTTTGCGTGTCACTATCTATCTATGTAACGGAATCTTTTAATATAATTTTCACCAACTTGTGAACGGCAAATTGACTTTAAAATTTGAATCAAAACTTGCATTGCTTAAAAACTTGTATCAAGAACCGATGACAAATAAATAATTTAATAAGTTTATTCTAGTATCCTGATCAGGATCATCAGGATAAAATGAAATAATTTTATCCTTAGCGACTTTTCTTTAGCTGTTTAAACTTATTTTAATTTATTTTAATATCATGCTACGATCTCATATAAAACGTTTAATAAAATAATATTCAATACTAAGGTAAATGTTTATATTTTTTAATGTAGAAAACAAATCAAAAAATAAAAGAGCCTGTATGCAAATATTCTACAAATGAGGGATTTGCTTAATCATTCTCGTTTTATTCAGTGTTCTATAGATTCCACTTGAAAGCCTTGAGTGTAATGCACGATTAAATGTTAGACAGGCTTACACTTAACAAAATACGCTACATGTACAGCATGATTCACTTAAAATATTTCTGAGGCGCTCTTCCTTTTGATCCGCGAGATACTTGTTTGGGGTTCGTGAATACTTAAGTACATTCGTACACTTTTTGCTTTTAACTAAAATTTTGAGTTTATTTTAAACAAGTAATGAAGTTGCGGTGTGGTGACTTAATGGAATCCATCACCCCCTTTTGTCCCTCGGCTTACGCGGCCACCACATGGCGAAATGACATTTTTCATAAGATAAGGGTGACATACAAGCACACAGTGCTCCTGATGGTAAGTGGATGCTGTGACCCATAGACATCTACGTTATCTATCCTCGATTAAAAATCATAATATACACATGTATAACGTCACCCCTGAAGACTAAGATATTTCATCTCCGTTTTCAGTAAAATGGCCTCCAGTTTTCAACAATCACTATACGAAATACAGCAATATTAAGCTGTTTTTTCATGCTTGTATGCTGTGGAGTAAAAGCGTGGTTCTTTCGCGGTTAAGCTGCAGTATGGCTCTACCATGTATAAATATACTAACACAATATGCACACTGTGAGCAATATGATATGATGGAATATGACAGAAACTCAAACCAAAACGCTGAACCCAAATTACAAAATTTGAAATAGACGCGAGTATGTGTTTAGCGTTCACCAACTCTACAGTCCAGAGTAGTAAGTAGGGACCAATCTCCAAATGATGCTTGCCACCAGACGACCAGTTAGAAATGACTATGTCCGCAAGTACGTTGGCTCGGTAGCGCACTAGCTAATCGTTTGGCTACGGTGCTACGGAGTTCGAATCGCGCAAGGAAAAATGTTTGTATGGTCAATCAGTAATTGAGCCGGGTCTGGATATTTATCCATATCTAATTTATATATGTAAAAATCCTCCACGATACACAAGTAAATACTAGTAACTTGAAACAAATTTCATGAATAATTTATTTAACCATAATATAAAAACATTGTCCAAGTAACTGTGCTAAATATCAAGCAATAAAATCGTATAATTAAGGTTGTAAGAAGCTTGCGCTGAATGCTTAAATTATGACTTAAGATCAACCAACATTTAAATCTAGCAAGTCACTAACTTGCTAGATTTAAATGTTTCCGTGTCAATCATTATGGCTGTAAGTTGTAATTGTGTAAAACTTCTAAATATATGTTTTTTTTTTTGAATAGGGCTGACAAACGAGCACACAGTCTACCTGATGGTAAGTCGTTGCTGTAGCCCATAGACATCTACATCTACGCTGGTACTCTGTGATAGCGTGGTCCTTCCCCTGTCGAATCGACCCATTCGTGCTACAACTATACCAGTAATATAGCTATAGCATGGCTCCACCACGTAAAAATGCTTCTTACAATGCATTCGTAATTAATAAGAATTAGTAAATATATGTTATGATAAACATTTAATGTGAGATTACGCTTAAAAAATCTTATCTAAATGAAAGCGAGAAAGCTGGACGCTCAATATTCCAATTTCATAGCACGTTCATACTGTATCTCGACAGCTGTTTACAAAAGCTGAAAGACAGCTGTTTGGGTGTGAAATTGGGTGACATAAAAGTAAATTGTCTGCCGTATGCTGATGATGCAGTGCTTATTGCACCATCAGAGGCAGAACTGCAGGCATTAGTCACGTGTATGAAAGAGGAATGTGAAATTAAAGGTCTCCGTTTGAATGCTAATAAAACTAAGGTTCTGGTATTTGAAAGGGACGAAGAGAGAACGAAGTGTGAAATATGGGTAAATCAGGAATGTCTAGAACAGGTAAATGAAATTGTATACTTGGGGAGTGCTTTTAGCCGGGATGGAAGATGTGATTTAGATGTGGACAGGCGTGTCGCTGCCGGGAACAAAGTCAATGGTGCCCTGACTGCGTTAGTCAAAAGGCAAGGCGTAGCGAAGAGTGCACGCCTTGCAATACATAACGCAGTGTTGGTACCGACTTTGTTATATGGCAGCGAAACCTGGGTATGCCAGAAGAAGCATAAAAGTAAGTTGAATGCATTGGAGATGCGATCTCTTCGTAAAATGTGCGGCGTTACTATGGCCGACCGAAAGCGAGACGAAGAGATTCGCAATATGGCAGGTTTGAAAGATGACCTTATCACAAAAATTGATAAGGGCGTGCTTCGGTGGTTTGGGCACGTTGAGCGAATGAGTGAAGACCGAATGGTGAAGAAAATATATAGCGCGAAAGTTAATATTAAAAGGTGTCGAGGTAGACCGAGACTAACTTTCGAAGACCATGTGAGCAAATCGCTCGAAGAGGGTAGGGTCAAGAGTACTCGGATACCTAGACGTGCATGTATGAAGAATCTGAAAGAAGCGAAAGAGATATGTAAGGATCGTGACACTTGGCGATCTGTTCTCTCTGGCTACCCCGTCAGGGATTGTGCGTGAAGATAAGTAAGTTAGCAACCTGAATTAGGTTCCCCAAGCGAGTATCATTGTAATATCGTTTTGACAATGCGTAGCGACAAAAGAAAACATCATAAGGAAAGTTGTATGTGTGACAAAGTATACATACAATATGTTACTTACTATGTTATGCACCTTAGAATTTGTTCTATATTCTTAGCTACTGAGTAACGATTAATTACCATCGATTACCATCAGTGATTTTTCCGGACCGATACGACTTGGGACCTTCAAGAAAAGAGCGTACTCCTTTTTAAAAGGCCGGCAACGCATCTGCGATTCCCCTGGTGTTGCAGTTGTTCATGGGCGGCGGTAGTCACTTACCATCAGGTGAGCCGCATGCTCGTTTGCCCCCTCTCATATAAAAAAAAAATAAAAAATTCCCTGGCGATCGACACATAACGGAATATTATGTTTTTTCTTTTTCATTAATTACAGAACTTCAAAAAACCACTGCTGAACATAGACCTCCCTCAAGGAATGCCATCGACTTCCTGCATGTTTTACCAGGTCGTCACTCCATCTTATGAGGAGCCTTCCTACACTTCGCCTACTGATACAATACCGCCACTTCAGAACCTTTCCTCCCCATCTGTTGTCCATTCTTCGAATTGTATGGCCGGTCTACTATGGATCTGACTCTACTATGGATATCCAAAGGCAAAGAGCTATAAATCGAATTGTTCTTAAAGAGCAACAATTTCATAATATATGTATTAATGAACATTGGTTAAAAGCCTATAACTTAATGTTTAACTTCAGTAATCACCAGGTGGTCAGTTCGTTCAATAGGGAACGGTTTTAAGAGGTGGCTCGTTAATATTAGCTAGCAAATTATTATCATGTAAGGAACGGAAAGATATTGTGAGCCTCTATGTTGAGTTTGAGCACCTTATTGTTGTGAGCGTCTACAGACACACATGTTCTATATATGACACTTTTGAAAAAATCATGGAGGAAGTTTTTGTTAAGCTTAATAAGCACAATAAATCTGTTGTAATATGTGGAGACTTTAATATCAGTCTTCTATAAGGCTCCTCCAACAATATTAAATTTAGATCTTTGTTTAAGCCATATGCTCTTTTTAATTTATTTTTAGAGCCAACGCGTATTACTGAATGTAGTGCAACATCTATAAATAACATTTTTTACAAATGCTAAGCCGTTGCATAAATGTATAATTCAAATATTGAGTTCTAATCACTATGGACAGTTAGTTTCGTTACCTTATATTCACAAAAAGCAAGTAGATGAGAAAATTGTGTTTGTTCCAGTAAATGCACGTCGCTTGGGGAAGTTTAGAAGTAACATAGTGATGAAACTTCCATCACTTTCACATCAAAGTGTAACATATTTTTCCCAGTTTATGTCTGTAGGTTTGCATTTATATTTTGACTTAGCTGCAGATTTTTTATTTAATAAGATTTTAATTTCTTCCATTAACCACGGCGAAGGAAGGTGTTTCATTTTGATGGATTGGATTCAAATATAAGGACTTTTGGTAAAGTGAGAGGTAAAACGTATGTAGTGCGACATTATAGTGCTACAAATGTTCGAAGTAACACAAAGACTATAATGTTTTAAACTCATAGCTCGGAATTTTTCAAAAACATCACACAACAGTAATACGTCACATTTTAAATATAAATCGGTGTATTCACTTAAGTTACGGATTTTAAAATCATTCCATACCTTCAAAGCATGACTGTAATCTTCATCTGAAACAGATTGAGATATAAGGTGATTGAAAAATTTCGATTGCTCTGGTAATTGATTTTCTTCATACCGATCCCATTAATCTATATAGTCATAACAGTAGATACCTTTCTTTCGAACTAAATTAAATAAATGTTTATCTTCAAAAAACTTGCGTAATTTTTTTACATCTTTCGCTTCCATCGTTTTCACTAAATTATTTAAGCTCGAGCTCAAAAAGTTGAAAGAGTCAATAAATTTCAACTGAGTTCAGTTCTTATTATTATTAATATTATTTTCTATTGGAATAAACTTAGTAAATGAAATAAAGTTTTCTTTATTTCGAGGTATTAGATTTATACGACCACAAATGGCTGAAAGTTCCTTTATAAATTAATGGCAATCATAGCCAGAAAGGTTGTGAAATATTATAGATATGAATGAGCATGTCTTAGCTTTTAAATTACATTCGTTATGAGCAGGTCCTCTGTATTTTCCAGTAAAGTGACCATGATCTGCAACTATGATATCTGTATTACTAAATATTTTTTACACAAATGACATTCCTTTACATTATTCAAATAGTCTCGCCCCGTTTCACCGATTACCAGAGGTGTATTATTTGAAATTGTCGTAATTTATGTAACCGTTTAACATCTTTACTAATTGATTCAATAAATTTTTTAGCACACTCTGACCTTCGATAGGAAACTAATTTATTGAGTTCGGGCTTAGAATCACAAAATATATAATATGCAAAGCAATGGCCTGGCCTCATGGATTTGAATATTTTCCACATACGCAGTTTTATTTTTATCTGAATACTCATGTAATAAACTCTCAAAGTCGCCGTATATTACAATAGGAATTCTTTGGGTCTTTTCATAGTTTGAAAAATAAAGTTTAGTATTTTCTTCCGGTAAAATATTTGGTTCCTCGCACAATCATGATTTAAAAGTTTTTCTGCAGTGTTAAAATAAAAAAAACATTCTTCACATAAATGTATTTTAGATTTATGCTTAGTTAATTGCATGTGTACGAGTTTATCAAACAAAAATGATGTTTATTATTTTTATTTAATAAAGTAAGTTAACATGCATTATCTTTCTTTTTAAAGTTTTATACAGCGGCCCGGTCACATTATTTTTTTATCTAAGCCGTAAATATTAACGCTCACATTAGGATTAATTTCCTCGAATAATTTAATATCATTAAAACTTGGAGGAAATAACAAAGTATCTGTTATTAAAACTTCTGAGTAATGAGGGTATGAATTCACTCTATTAGGATTACTTGTAGTTGGATACAAATGACCTAAAATACTCCAAAGAAAGCAGTGTTTATCATTGTTTTTTTAAATTTAAGCATGATTTTGTATTACGTATTTTTTCAGGTAATGGTATATACGAACCAAATCTTAACAGATTATATTTTACAAAATTTAATTCTATGTGTCTTATGGCCTCAATAGTCTAACTTGATTCGCAAATCTCGAATTCTGAACACTTCTTCAACATTTGTTTAATTAAAAGTGTTTCTTCAACATTTGTTTAATTAGTTGAAGAGATGTGTGTGAAATATCAGATAAGAAAATTTCAGGTGAAATAGTTAATTTCTCAGAACTAATTTTGTAAGAGACAATTCTGTTCTTGAAAGCACATGCTATTATATTTACATTATCAAACTCGGTTTGCAGTAAGCAGTTGGACTTTTGATGAGCGGAATAATGTTTTACATGCACACCGCAGGGCTTGAAGAAAAACATTTTTTTTAATTATTATTATTATGAATACAGATCAGTTTTTTTTTTATAGGATTGAGTGACAAACGAGCACACAGTCCACATGATGGTAAGTGGTTGCTGTGGCCCATAGACATCTACATCTATCCTCGTTTGCGAATCAAAATGCAGATGCGTTGTCACTCGTGAGGACTAAGATGGAATGCCTCTTATCCGGTAAAAAGGGTCTCCGGTTCTCTACACTCACCATACGAAGCACAGCAGTGTTAAGCTGCTATTTTACGCTGGTATTCTGTGAGAGCGTGGTCCTTCCCCGGTCGAGCCGACCAATTCGTGCTACAACTATACTACTAATATACGAGTAGCTGCAGCATGGCTCTACCACGTATAAAATTATAATAAAATATAGTTTTATGGTTGTTAGATTTTGAATTTTAGTTTTATAGCTTTATTTTGATTTTATGTTTATGTTATTAAAGTGCAAAGCCAGGTACCAAATATTTCTTAAAATAAATGATATAACAGTTATTACATTCCTACACCAAAATATAGATCAGTTTATTATAATGAAATATAGTTCAGATTTAGAATTTTAGTTTTAAGGTTTATTATTTCGATTTTCGATTTTATCTGAATTTGAATTTAAAGGTTTTAGTTTTTATTTCGATTTTAACTGCAAGCAACAACACATAGATAAGTAACACTGATTAAACTATTAAACTAACCCTTAGTCGGATACAAAACTGGACGAGCGTTGTGATAATCTTCTTTGATGCATGATACCAACTGGGTAACAACCTTCCACGTTGGGGTTTTCTCATCGACAGCTGATTTAAAGCTGTCAGGCGGCTCGATCGGGGAAGGACCACGCTCTCACAGAATACCAGCGTTAAATAGCAGCTTAACGCTGCTGTGTTTCGTATGGTGAGTGAAGAGAACCGGAGACCCTTTTTACTGGAAAAGAGGCATTCCATCTTAGTCCTCAAGGGTGACAACGTATCTGCATTTTGATTTGCAAACGAGCATAGATTTACATGTCTATGGGCCACAGCAACCACTTACCATCAGGTTGACTGCGTGCTCGTTTGTCACCCTATCCTATAAAAAAAATCTTTTGAACTAAAGCTGATGATTAAATTAATCTTCAGCAACTTTTTCAAGTTTTTAAATTATTAACACGATTGAAATAACGTTAGTTCAATAAAACCTATCAGCCAATATGGACAAGTTAACAAACCTGTTATGAAATTTCCTAAACAAAAAGAATCACTTAAATTAGAATGTATCTGTCCTGCACCAAAAAATAAGGTTAAACGTCATGGGAGCTTATTGCCAAATACGATACGTAGTATTGTATGCGGTCCATCGAATGGCTGAAAAACTAACTTAGTTATCAGCTTAATGTTACATCAGAATGGACCGCCTTTTCGCAATCTTTATGTATATCCAAAGTCTTTATATCAACCTACATACTTATTTTTAGAAAAAATACAGCAGAATGTGGAAGGTATATCTTATTACAAGTATAATCATAATAGTTAAATTTTGAGTCCACACGAAGCTTCGCCTAACTCAATTATAATATTTGACGATGTAGCTTGTGAAAATCAGAACAACATACGCGATTATTTCGCCATTAGTCGACATAAGAACATTGACTGTTTTTATATTAATCAAACGTATACTAAGATACCTAAGCAACTAGTTAGAGATAACGCTTACCTGATCATATTGTTTAAACAAGATGACGTAAATCTGAGACACATTTATGACGAGCATGTAGGGTCTGACATGACATGGTCTCAGTTCCGGGAAATGTGTTCAACTGTGTGGAGTAAACCTTTCAATTATATTGTTATAAATAAAGACTGTGAACGAAATAAAGGCTGTTACAGAATGAAGTTTGATACATTTATAATTACATAATTAACATAAACAACATAATTACATAAATACATAACATAATTTTAGACTACCGTTTAACTAGATGCTATGTCACAAAGCAATCAGTATCTGCAGAGTTGTCAAACATAGTACAATTCCTTTACAATGGAGCGAGACCTCAAGAGACAAATTCTAAAATCTGCTGCAGCTGTAAAAAAAAATAGAAATGATGAAAGATGCAAAAAATACAAACATTGTGGATTTGGAAACAATATTTAAGCCTATCGTTGATCAACTTAATATGCTTACCAGAAAAACTGAAGAAAAGCAGCATTTAAATTAAGATACAGACCAAGCTCACCTTATTAAAAAAAACCTAAGTACAGCACAAGTGAGTCATTGATTTCTTCAAGCGATGTATTTGAAGATCCTGTTAATAATGAAGAAAACTCAGATACAATGTTTATATAACATCCCACAAAACCCTCACTCACTCGCTTCCTGCGGATGATAATGACGCGAATGAAATTTCGTTTAAATCACATCAATCAACACCAAGTATTGCAAATGATTCATTATCATGGACTATGTCATCTGAATTACTAAATGATGTGCCTTATGGTGTCAGAAATGAACGTGGGAAACTAATGTTCGGCACATTTAGTGTCTATGATGATGATCACATCTTAAAAATTGGAAATCATAGTTTGAAAAAAACTCCAGGCTTAAAAGAGTTATTGTTTAAAAAGCTACCAAATTTAGATATTGTGACAGAGAAAGACTTACAAAATTATAAATTGTTACTTTTGGTTACTAATGCAAACAAACGTAGTTGTGATCCATCTAAACCGATTAACAGTAACAAAGGATTTTAATATATGCAAGTGATCAAACCATTGTTTTAGCACACGAGAAATCATAAAAGTAGTGCAGAAAGTCGTCCAAAGGGAGAAGAAGTTCATATTTTAAAAGAAGTTAAAAAAGATACTGATTTGGTTTACTGGAACGATCCAAACGAGTTAGTGAAACGACTAAAATTACTACTTGGATCATGGGCAGCTGGTAACACAGGGGTTTACAATGAAATGTATGCAATAATCGAAGAATTGCATGAATCTGGCATCATAAAAGACATTAAATATATTAAGCTGCCTACAGGAGTATTACGCAGTACTATTTCATTACAGAAGCCGATAAGACGGCTATGAATATAGACAAATTTGGTCATCATGTTCATAAGCGTTTACGACTTTCTGAATTCTCTGATATTCTCAGCGACGCTATTTGGATAAATGTGTTCAAGAACTTAAAAATGAAATGAAAACAATTTTCAATAATTTCAAAAAGTACCTTAACAATTTATAAAAATTAACTACTATCAATTTCAGGACAATGTATTACACTAAAAAGGAAATCGACCTCATGATTGCATCAAAACCTGCCCAAAATGAGTAAACAAGATATAGTCAATGAGCTTCACAAAGCAGCAAGAAAAAATATAATAAATATATAAAATATATATCGTCAACATACGATTATTAAAGGAATAGATGATTTATGGCAAGCTGACCTGATTGATTTTCAAGAATATTCAGCATTTAATAAAGGATATAAATATGTTCTAGTAGTAATCGATGCTCTATCAAAATACGTATGGGTTAGACCATTGAAAACGAAACATAAAAATTGTGTCAAAAATGCGATGCAAAGTTTATTATCTGAATCAAGACGAAAAACTAAAAATTTACAAACAGATCTTGGTACAGAGTTTTATAATGATTCTTTTAAGAATTTAATGAAAAATTATAATATAAATCATTATTCCGCGTACTCCGTTAAAAAGGCCTCCATTGTAGAACGAGTAATAAGAACTTTAAAACTCACCTTTACAAAATATGCAGTCTATGCGTACGATATCAATTGTTCAAAAATAATTTAGATTTTGTTGTAAAGCGGTATAATAATACTTTACATCGCATTTCAAAATTCAAGCCTATCAACGTTAATGATTCAAATGCGATTTTAGTTATGTCAAACATCAAGAAGTCTCAAAAGCCTAAGATACGTCTAGGACCGTTGTTTCACGTTGGCGATTACGTTCGTACAAGCAACTACAAAGGAGATTTTTACAAAGATTATACCCCTAATTGGTATACAGAAATATTTCGTATCGTTAAAGTCAACCTCAAATCTATCAAATAGAAGACAAACAATCAAAAAATTCTAGGCTCTTTTTACGGTTACGAATTACAAAAAACTAAATTTCCAGACATTTATCCTATTGAAAAAGTCATTAAAAGAAAAGGAAATAAGCTTTTAGTAAAATGGTTATGTTTGAGTGATGAAAAAATAGTTGGGTGGATAAAAGTGAATTAGTGGTTTGGGTATATAAATAACGTATTATTACTTAATAATCTCATTTTATACTTATCGATGAAGGAAGGCAGTGGTATAATAAATAAATTAATAGACAATTTACCGTTTGAGTGACATTTACCCGGCTATCAATTTTGCGGCCCCGGAACGAAACTTCAAAAACGGTTACTCAGGCGATAGATAGGCGATCGTGGGATAAACAAATTCGATGAAGCGTGCATGCTACATGATATTGCTTACACTAACAAAGATCCGGGCGGTGGACAAAAAGTGGACTTAGAACTTTTGAAAATGGCTAAGAGGAGGTTGAAATCAGAAGATCCTAGGAAAGGAGAAAAAATTGCCTCATGGATAGTCAAAAATGCGATGAAGGCAAAAATCCGGGCGGGGAGAGTTATAAAAACATTTAAGAAGGGGATAAAAAATACAGTCTCAGTTGAAAAAACTAAAATTCAAAGACAGTCACTCGGCTATAAAATATGCCTATGCAGCTGCAAAGAAAATATTTAATAATAAAAAAGGAATAAGTTTACCCCGTTATCTTCCTCTTCCAAAATGTGGAGGACTTTTACCACTTATTCCCATATTTGCAGAATTGTCAGCTTTAGGATCAT
This sequence comes from Parnassius mnemosyne, assembly GCA_963668995.1. NCBI lineage: Eukaryota > Metazoa > Arthropoda > Insecta > Lepidoptera > Papilionidae > Parnassius > Parnassius mnemosyne. Next base: position 13,065,864 of record CAVLGL010000046.1, on the reverse strand, counting down.
TATCCGGTGGAGCAGCGGGTATAGCAAAAGCTGTTAATGATTCAAAAGCAGCACAAAAGAGTCTTCAGGAATCTGAAAGACACAACAGAATGATGGAAGCCGTTGTTCTAGGAAAAGGATTATATATTAAACCTCATAATCAAGGAGCAGGTTTATATCTTAACCTCTCAAAAAAAACTAATTATACGGCTACCCAGATGGGCACTCACTAATTTCGACATATTAGAACATGCCAGTGACATTTCATACTTTCGCGGCGTTTTTATGAGAAATAAATTACCTTTGAAACCGAGAAAGATAGAATGTGGAATACTGAATTTGGATAGCTACAGAAATCCTGGAACGCATTGGGTAGCCTTTGTAAAGCACAATAAATACGTAGAATATTATGATAGTTTTGGTAATTAAAAGCCCCCGTTAGAATTAGTTAAATATGTGCATAACTTACCTATTAACTATAATTATGCGCGACATCAAGCGTTTGGTGCTACAAACTGTGGACATCTTTGACTAAATTTTTTAAGGAATTGCTGGAAAAAGCATTTATATAGTGTACGAAATAAATAAACGTATCAGTATAAAAATGTCTTTCACTGTGTCTATAACTGGGACAGGAGCCTCTTTACCAACGAACTATTCACCGACAGTAGAACTACGAGGAGATTACGAATGTGGCCTTTTGTAGTTTTCAACTTTCAATTATTTTCCCAATATAGATGAAAGAAACAATAAATTTCATTATGGTGAAAAAGAAATGATCGAAATTCCTGAAGGGTCTTACGAGCTTCAAGATATTTGTGATTATCTAAAAAATAATATTAAGAACGCTGTACTAAAAGTCCCGCTGCATGCATTTGGAGATCTGTCTGTTCAGTTGCCAGTATGCTGTCAAATCTGTTGAAGAATGTAGCTTCATCTCCCATCTAACAGCCATGAGATTAAGAGTGTGATCGGAGAGTTTTTGTGTTCTTCTGCGGCGGGTCTTGAGAGTCTAGAGTCTAGAACTCTAGATACCAATATAGTCCTAATTAAACATCCTTACCCATTCACTTCATTATCTCCTGAAGAGAAAAATCAAATTGGCTGGATTGAAAAGCACAGAGGGTATCGATGGAGTGAGGGCTTTGTTGATTATAGAGAGTTTCACTGAATTATAAAGACATATTTGAAAGATAAAAAGATTTTTTTAAAAGGATGTGAAAAAATTAAATGTGTGCAAGATATTTGTGATGAAAATAATACTATCATAGATATAAATTGCTTAGGAGCTCCCAATTTAATTACTCTTTGTGAACTTTATTTGTAAAGATACTTTACTCATAAGAAAATATGTGCGTTAAAATTATTTTTATGTATTAAGAAATGGTGTTTTGAAAACAAAATGATTGTTTGATTTCCAATAAAATATATGTAAATAAACACTTCATCTTTTCATTTAAACTACCTTTGTGTTCAAGAAGAAAAAAATAGTTACAGACCGTTAACGATTAGTACTTATTATTAAAGTAACTGTTTTTTTGTACCACCTTGCATTTTTAACGATGAAATAGATTAGCCTTCATATTTTGTTGTTATATTATTGAACCATTTGTATTTGAGATTCCGAATGAAACGGCATTAGAAATGGAGCAAAGATAAAAAAGCGGATCGAGAATTAGACTAAAAATTTAGACCTCTAATGGAAAGAATCAGGGCCTTCAGCGGTATGTAGCTCGAGCGAAGCGAGAGCAAGTGACGCAGAAGCCCCAATTCTCACCTACTTATTCACCCTATTGTCGCCCGGAATTGACGCCGATCCACGTGGCCCGCGTGCAATACTGCAATACCTTATTATTTACAACACTTGTCTTAATACCTAACTTATTTACTTAATCTACTATTTTGCCGTTGTGCTAGTCTCCGCCTAGCCACTTTAATTCGAATTCACAGGTTAAATAAACCAAATACCTGTTTCGATTCACCGCTAGTGGAAAAATGAAATTTTAACAACGATTGAGCCATGCTTTTTTATTCATCGTGTGTTCATGGTATGTTTATTATTCTGATGTATTCAGTTATGTACCTATTCAGATCAGTTCAGTCCTAAGTTATTTAAAAAAAATTAGGTATTAAACAGCTTACCGCTCTAAATCCTCCGTAGCCTTATGAGATGTGGATCAATTTGTGCTCCATTTATTTCGAGGCAGATTTGGGCTCGGTGTTGCTTCTCCTCAGGCAGGCGGGGCATCATCGTTTGGTCTTCGACACAGTCCGTACGAGTTTGTCGAAAACATTCACGATCCTTTGGCGCATTTCATCAGCACTATCACACTCACTATTAAAAACCCTTTCTTTCACATACCCCCACAGAAAGAAATCTAACGGGGTTAGATCTGGTGAGTGAGGTGACCAAACGTGTGGTCCTAGTCTGCCAATCCAGCGATCAACAAATAATTTGGTAAGGTGCTCACGGATGAACCTCACGACAATGTACCATCATGCTGGAACCATGTGCGGCGATATTCAGCCAACGATAGGTCATCTAAAATGTCAATCAACCGTTCATTTATAAAGTTTAGGTATCGCTGTCCGTTAAGTCGCTGTGGCAGAAACACTGGTCCCAGTATGCGATCCTTAAATAAACCTGCCCATACGTGCGGTGCTGGATTAGTCGTGACGGGGATAGTGCACGCAATTGAGGGAGGGCGGGAAGTGCTCTTCAAACTAGGTAAGACATCATTTTATTTTATCGAGCGGATGTACGCGAAGTAATTTTTTACCAACTTTAATATAATGGACTACCGCAAAGTAACACCTGATTCTATTAATTATGTTATGACATTGCTAACTTTTATTTTATAAGTTCAGTTTCCATATGATCTCTACGACTAGTGTTCATATGGAATTTAGAAGTTATATTTGTAATTTTTTAATACAATTAGACAATCAATTGTACCCTGACGAAACAAGTAGTTCGTTACTCAAAAAATGATATTTAAGTTAATAAACGTACCTACTTGGGTACTCATTTACACAATTATAAACACAATTTCATTGTTATCTTTGATTTTGTACAAGAAAATAGAAATGAAATGTTATTGAATAAATTAATAGCTAAAATCAATTGCAATTATGATTGACAGTTAATTAATCTAAAAAATATTTTTTTACTTTATTTTAATTAACTTTCCGTTTTTAATCCGTCCAATACTTTGATTTAAATAGAGGTACGTCAAAACTATTAAAAATTACTTGCAAGTTTTATTGTGATTGCCGCCTCTAATTCTTATGTCGCTTGCAAACAAATCTTAGTAGGCAAATTTCGGTGCAACATGGCAGCATTGCCAATATCAATTTGTCAAATTCTCCGAAAATCCATGTCAAATTCCCCAATTTAAGGACAAAACAACTACAATTTGTACAGATTCCCCTCAATTTTATTTTAAGTAATTAAGCAATTTTAAGTTAACTTTATAAGATTTATTTTTAGCTAGCATGTTTTTTCTTTTTACCGATTTTTTTTCACACCATCCATATTTTTGTAACAAGCATTTTGCTCCATGGAGTATTTTTAATTCCTTCCCTTGTTGCCATTAAAAAGTACCAGAGCATCTGCATTTATATGCTTGCGGTTCTCTGCTTTAGAATTAAAAAAAAAAAAACAGAAATTAAAAGCATTAAATGATACACAAAAGTTGCCGAAATAAATCCGAAAATTAAATTTGATGCAATGAATATATTTAAAAGAAAGGGAGTCTCAAAATTCATAAGCAACCTAACAAAAATGTTAAGATAAGTATATCGATTTTCAAAATCCCCGCATAATACCAATCCCCATAAAATCCCCAACCAACTTAAATTCTCCGCAATTTGGGGAATCCTCCATATGTTGGTAACGCTGACGCGAGGTGACACGATTCGGCTGGGCGGCGGCAGCGCCTGTGTGAAAGGAAAGTATAGAGTGAATAGTATAATACCAAATTCCTTATTTCGTACCGAGCTAGATAAAAGAGTTTGGCTTACGCGCGGATATTGACCCTAGTCAGCTGATTTTATGATTTATTTATTTTAAATTTCACTGCTGGTTTAATATTTAATTATTTTCATGATTTTTTAATGAAATTATCGTTTTATTTAGCTGTACCAACATGATGAGGCGTGAATAAAGCTAATAAAACGTTGCAAAAAGATAATTTTTTCCTCAGGATCGATTTTATTTCTAACCCATCATCATAGGTACAAAGTGCTATCGCCTGTCTTCATTTTCGGGTCTTTTATCTGATATATAATACATACTACACGTTAGATTCTACCGCTACATCTCATATGGATGGATTCCACCATACTACACCTAAGTCCCTTGCCTATAAAACACTCGATATCTTAGCAACTTATCCCTTTATAAATGATTTACATTTAAACTTGCACTTATTGTTCTTCAGTTGAGACTTCCCGGCACAAAAACCCCAGTGTACTTCGAGTACTCCACTGAGACTCGACGGCTATCTGAGCTGTCGTTTTGCGTTCTATTACTAGATCCTAGATTCTAGAAGGATCAATAGGTACTATTCTATCTAGTCGTTAGCGACATCGTCAATTGTACTTAGGGCTTACACTGTCGATCACTGGTATCTAAAACCGTGTTGGTCATCTGAAATTCTGTGATAAAGACAAGAGTTGTAGGAGATAATTTTTTGCACTAAGGCAGTCACTGGCCTGTTATATTTTTTATATCTAAGATGCCAAAGTTATACGTGTTAGAGTCATACTGCAGCTATATTATATTTGTAGCAAGAATGAGTTGACTCAACCGGGGAAGAACCTCGCTCTCACAGAATACCCGCATAAAATAGCAGCTTAAAACAGCAGGTTTTGTATTGTGAGTACAGAAGTTAGATTTAGATGTCTATGAGTCACAACAACCATTTACCATCAGGTGAATTGCTCGTTTGTCGCCTTATCCTATCCTATACATAAATAATTGTATAAATAAACTAAAAAAAAACACGCTTTTGTAGATTACCGAACTAAAAGTAAAAAATATTTTTCAATTAGTTTAAAATAAGAAAATATTGAGTAACATAAAAATTCATTTAATTGTAAAAAAAGCGTGGGGTGCTTGATATCATTTGTTGTAAATATTTTTGTGGATAATTTAGATAAATATTTTTTAAACTATCATTTGTTTTATATTTTTTTTTTGTGCGGTTAACCTAACAAAAGCTTGCTTTTTTTGTTTTTTTTTTTTAAAACGAAGTTCTTTAACGCGGCCTACAGTAGATTGAACTGGCAGAAATCTTAGTTTTTATATGAAATATTTCGTAATCTAACAATTTCATCTAATACATCACTGTTACATGGGACTTTCCCTATCAAGTTCGAGTAATCAAATTCTTCCATCCGAATACCGTCCAGAGACCTTCCGCGGCTGAGTGCTACATAAGCTTGTCCAGCGGCAAATAGTCGAGAATCTAGATAAATAACTGCATGATCAACTGTGCAATCTTGTATTTTGTAGACAGTTGATGAATTGAACTCAGGATCAATGGTAACATTCGTTATTTTTTATTTTATTCAAAGTTAGTAACTTATATGGGAGATGGGAAATATGCGCGTCTGCTGCCTTCCTTAGATGTAGTAGCCATTTCTCAGGCTCCCTCTGTGGAAAGTTTTATATACATGCACTTGACACAAAGACACGACCGGGTATCAGAAATAGAAAAATCGCTAACCCTGAGGATCCTGGCAAGTATAAAAGACAAACTATTTTTTAAATTATTGCATTGTCGTCGGTCCTTGATAAATGTGCGAAGTTTCAAATCAATCTGACGATTTGAAGGGGATGAAAATCACATTCCAAAATTCCGTTTCATAGATACTTAGATATATAGATACATGCCAAGCTAATAAAAGCATGTTAAAAAGTCTTAACCTTATCCTATAAAAAAGCCAAAATAGCTGCATCTAAATCGCACACTTTCTTGTTACTTTTAATGACTCCGATGGCCGCTCTGTCGAACGGCTATAATTTTTTTATAAAACTGAAGTGATAAACGAACTTACAGGTCATCTTATAGTAAATTGTTATTGGAGTTCATGAACGCTTACTGCCAAATTATAACAAAGAAGGCAGAGGCAAAGAAGAGGACAGAAACATTGTCCCCGCTGAGGATTAATCACAGTTTGTAATTATAAAGGAATATAGCTTTGCATGCACTGCTATTTGGCGACAGAAATAGGTAGGTAAAAGGGTAGTACATATCCAGCCAAACTCCTAGGCAAAAGGTTCTATCACCTAGTAATATTTATTTCCTGCTTCTGAATTTCACCATCTTACATTGCGACAGAACAAAATCCATCTACATCATACCGGTGATTGGCGTTCCACTGCTGTGCGATTCACGAGAAATTTTCTACCACGCACGACCACACTGTAGAGTTCATTGTCACAAGCGGCTTTAGAAACTTTTAATAAAATAACGTATTCCTTTATAAAAGGCCGGCAATGCACCTGCAATTTCCTTGGTGTCGCAGATGTTAATGGGCGACGGTGATCACTTACCATGAGATGAGCTGTATGTTATTATATGTATATATTTACGTGGTAGAGCCATGCTGCAGCTATATATCTAGTATAGTTGTAACACGAATGGGTCGGCTCGACCGGGGAAGGACCACGCTCTCACAGAATACCAACGTAAAATAGCAGCTTAACGCTGTTGTGTTTCGTATGGTGAGTGTAGAGAACCGGAGACCCTTTTTACTGGAAACGAGGCATTCCATCTTAGTCCTCACGGGTGACAACGCATCTGCATTTTGATTCGTAATCGAGGATAAATGTAGATGTCTATGGGCCACAGCAACCACTTACCATCAGGTGGACTGTGTGTTCGTTTGTCACCCTTATCCTATAAAAAAAATGTTCATTAGCCTCCATTTCCTAAAAATAACCAGTAAACGACTTCGCTACCCACTTCTCTTTTTTTTTTGTTAAATTAGAGAGCTATTTGTTTCACATATAAATTTAGTAAGTAGCTGTGAACCTTCATTTTGCTCGTTTTAAAAACGTTTTTCACGTTTTAAAAATACGATAAATCCAAGACACAAGTGTAAAGAAGTCGATAATAATTTAATAAATTAAAAGTAAAATTAATTCCATATTGGTAAAAATCCAACATCAGTCTCAGTACAAATTAAATTTAAAGGAATTTTTATCTGCTATTGTTTTATCCTAGGTTTTGTGAATGATGTGACTGTCTATGAATTTGGAACATGAGAGCTACGACTCTAATGTTAAAAATACTTCTTAATAGTCTTAAATTCTATAGTATTTATCATGATTTCAATAATTTCAATCAAAAACCGTTCGTAAAATATTCTTCTTTTCTTTAATAGTTCAATTTAGAGTTAAAAGTACATTGCAAGGTTAAGTGCTAAAGTGGTGGTGGATAAGTATCTCGATCTATATTTTCGAATCGTAAACCTGTTTTCGTTTAGTTCGAAGTTAATTAATTAACCATTAAATTGAAAGTTCAGAAGAGCTTGAAAAATAACCTGCAGTTATCGACTTATTTCACTTAACGAACAACAACCTCGGAGACGAGTGAGCTTTACTTAATTTAATTTGTATTTTTATCGTTTCTAGTCTAGTCTAATATTAAACTCTGTTTAAAGTAATGAGCATTTTAAATATTAGTAAAAACAAGCTACTGCTTGTGTGAACTGACTTCAAAACGGGGTATCACTCCACCTCCCCCCTCCCCACTCAAACTTCTTTGTCAGTTTATTTGGAAGACGGGAAATCTCTAATGCTCTCTTCAGTAGGGATGCTATCGGGCAAAAGAAGTGCCGGTATTGCGAAATTAGTCGAGGGTGGAGCCATAAACCAGGTCTGCAATTGGAGACAGGAAATGCCAGTCCTGCAGGCACTGCCTATCTTGACCTTTTTTGACTCCAGATTCAAGGCGCTTCAACAAGCTAAGGAGTAGTTATCTCCCAGAGTGCGCCAGAGTAGAGCCGGTGCAGTAGGACCAAGGTTGTACAGGTAACGATTACTCATATGCAAATCCGTCTATTCTTTACCGTCGTTGATTACAGTGTAAGATAATCTATTCATTTGTTATTTTTATCCTTAAATGAGTAAGGATCAAGTAAGATACGAAGAATCCGAAGAATCCGAAGAATCTGGTCTGTAGGATCTAGGGGCCTCCATATCTTCGTCATAATGATACTGCAATTGCCAAATTTTTTGTTTTGTTTTTGCGATTGCAACAAATTTCCTTTTCTATAGGAGGCACCGATAAAAATAAACGTATTATGAACATACGTTGATACGAGTATGTATTATTTATGGTTAAAAAATACTTACTATGTATTATTGGATATTTTCCAATAATCCACCTATAAGCGTTGATTAATTCCCCATTAACAACGTTTTAAATATTTAAGTAATAATATTCCGGTGTATCGACCATTAATAAATTTTCACACTTCATTTATTTTTTGTTTAAAAATGATGTATCTTTTTTATTATAATTCCATTCTACATATATAATTATTGTTACCTATGTGTGGCGAGTAATAGAGCCGTCGTAGCTTAGGGGCTAAACGCTCGCCGTAAATTTCACAGTACGCTAGCAACACAGGTTCTATCCCCGCTGGCACCAATGAAATTGTGAATCGCAATTTTAAATGCTGATTTACCACGTGTTCGGCGGTGAAGGAAAACATCGTGAGAAAACCTGGATGTCTAAGAAATAAGAAACAAAAATATATCGAAGACATGTGAAGTTCGCCAACACGCATTGGGACAGCGCGGCGGACACTTCCTTGCCCTAAAACGCTCTCAGAAATGACAGGAGGCCTGTGCTCACCAGTTGATGTATATAGGCTGTAACATTAAGTGGGCGGTCCTCCACTAGATGGAGTGACAACCTAGTAAAACATGCATGAAGTCGATAGGTGGCTCATGCCTTTGTTCAGCAGTGGACTTGTGAAGGGCTGTAATGATAATGATGATGATGAGAATCATATTACATGTTGAAATAATGCACTTTTTTTCTAGTTTTATAGCCTGAGACTAAGCAATATTGACTAGACTGTTCACTGTGTAAACCATTGCTATATTTACTAAATAATACATGAAAATCTTTACTCACTTGTAGCTTGTCTTAAAACTTTATGAAATTTGATGTGGTTTTGGTGACAATACCGTTACCGTTCATCTTATCAAAAGTCCACTGTTCTACTACTATATATATACGACTCCCCCATTGATTACCTTTCAGGGTGTTTTCAACCTCAGTTTATTATTTTTTATTATTTACAGCTGTCGTCTCTTACAGAATCAGGAGGACGATAAGGGTAAAGAATATTCTTACACCGTCACTACACGATCATGGATACTTACTTTGAAATATGTTTATTTCTTAAACATACAAATTTCCATATTATGATGTTTTTGTCACCGCCGTGTACCTGATAAGTTAGTATTTAAAATTGCAATTAACTACTGGAGTTGCTCGCGTACCGTGAAATTTACTTAGACCTGAGTTACAACGGTTTATTAGTTATTTAACCGTGGAAGGAAAAGGAGAGATCTCCCGCTGGGCAATGTGACTATCCCGGAGAGCGTCCAACGCATTGTAAGGTAGTACGGAACTATTATATACACTTACTTCGGAACTTTGATAGCGTGATTCAGACTTCGGTGCGTTTTCGCTTGTGGCGCGACATTTATTACTACCACAGTTTAAAGAGATACTACTTACTTCTTATTGCACATCACCAGAGCCAAGCAAGTCCATTCTTAGACATGGACCTTTCCCATTGTAAAGAGAATATGCCTTAACCGTCCCACTTGACAGGCGAATTAACGATTGCAGTACCGTTTCACATATTTAACATTGCTTCCCAAAACCGTTTTGAATATTTTGCGCCTGATGTTAACTATATACCGTCGTTTATCTGAAACTATTACTTTTCTGGAATTTCCCATTAGTCGCCTTTTACAAGGTTCATGGGATGACATGGTGTGATGGTTTACTTACGTCGCCAACACACGGTGGTGGACTAGTACTACTGCTTCTACTACTACTACTACTATAGCCCATCACAAGTCACACAAAATCATCACCATTATCATTATCATCATTACAGTCCATCACAAGTCCAAAGCCGAACATAAGCCTCCTCCGTAGATTACGGTACTGAGTCACCTGCGTCCAACGTCTGCCTACGTGTTTGGTAGAGTATATCCATGTGTATATCCCCAACCGGCTACCTATATGTCGCTTACAGGTACCCCATACAGGTGACATACAGGTAGCCAGAATATACAGATTGCGGCGTACTATAATTTACTTTTAATTCCTTATTCGTGATTATGAGCGCTCCAATACTATCGCTCACATTAGAAGAAAAATTTCACATATACCTTTTTACGAATATCAGGAAAATATTACGTTTTGAATGTACTTAAGAAATAAATTTAAGAAATATTTTGCGTTATTTTGCTGGAGCACTTGGTACTTATGTAGAAAACTATAGATATAAATAAACATACCTTTTTCTTTATAAGCTTTCATTTTGTACCTATATTTTTATAGAAAATATTTTTATATAATTTTTCATTGAACCCTGTCAGAAATGAGAGGACGGCAGTAGAAATTTTAAACGCTATAACATGAACTTTGATTGCATTGCATATAACATTAACATTGACAAAAACAGTATAAATGAGTTTCTTCTCCAGGTAAAACCTCATTTTGAATTGATACTTATTTAAAAATAATATGCTTTCGTACGAGAAACTTAATGTACGTAAGAATAATTTTGATTTCAACAAACGTTCTGCATAATAACGAGATTTATTTGAAATCGGAACAATTATATCATTCAAAAGGTTTTTTTTTATTATTATAGTTTTTAATATTGTATATAATTTGAATATAATATGTATTACTTGTGAAAAAGGTATCAAAAATACAACTTTCAATATCGATTTTAATTTTTTCTTGTTTTTCGAAGCAAACAATAGAAAGCCGTAAAATTGCATGCGAGCGAATATTTAACCTTTTTTTCTGGCTCTCTTTTCTAACCGACTTCAAAAAGGAAAAGGTACTCAATTCAACTGTATTTTTTATGTGTATTAACTCAAAACGTTTTACTAGGTGAACTGATTCTGATGTTTCTTTTTTATTTGAAAGCTGGTGCTTCTCATGTAGTCCCATAGAAATTTGATCAAGGTCTGACAAGTACTTTTTATGTTATCCTTAATAATTCACATTGAAGTCGGTTGTACAAAATTTTTAATTTTCCCTCTTGTAAATTGCTGATACACGCTGAAACAGCCATGTCAGTTCTACTGCAGATATCCTCATTACTAAGTTTAACACGCAGAGAAAACCCGAGCATAGCCCCCTCCATAGCTCTATGAGCGACCTTGAGCTTCCTCATATGGCCAGTAGTGAAGGACCACGTCTCTGATCCATAAGTTATCACTGACAACAGGCACTGATTGTACACTTTTGTTTTCGAGTGTTTAAGCTGTACGTGACAGTCTTCAATATATTGAAAATTATGTAAAGCATTTTCAGGTTTTGAGGTATACCTGACGAAAAAATATGTCGTAATCTTTCGAACGCTGCTCAGCCAAGTTGAATCCGTCGATTGACCTCTTGGTTGAAGTTGAACTTACGTAGTCGGACTATTTGTCCCATGTAAACCAGAACCAGGAACAAAAGTAACCGACATAGCCCATCGGATTAGTAAGCTGAAGTGACACCGGTCATATAGTTCTAAGACCCGTCAACCGATGGGGAAGAAAAGTTCTTGAGAAAGGGCCTCGTATCGGTAGTCAAAACGTATGGCAGAAGACATGCAGGGATTCGACGGATGCAGGGGGCTAAGGACCGTTCTTTGTCGCATATTCCTTGAGGGAGACCTATGTTCAGCAATGAACTTGTGAAGGGCTGTAATGATTATGAAACAACACAACTTGCTTCAATGAAAATAAACTTAATGCTTTTCTGATCGATTCTGAATACAATTGGAAATTTTAATAGGATTGCATTAAGCAGAGGTCACTAATAGTGAAATATGTTTGTAGCAAATATTATCTGCGATTCTGAGAGCTCTATCTTCAAATAACTTTTGCTCGTAATTCTATAAAGCTAAAGCAAACTTTAAATATAATCTAACAAGTAGCAAACAAAAGGTAACCAACATGAATAAATTAATATTAACTATTATAATATATATAATATTATATTACAAATAAATATAACATTATACTGTTAATTTACTTATATTGCTGACCTCAAGACATTTCGATTATATACCCCGGGTCGGGCCAAAATCAGTTATTGTTATTTTTCTGTCAATAAACTCTCAATGGTAGCCCGGAGTCAAGAAGTTGACGCTGGTTCACCCCCATGCCTCGGAAGGCAGAAACCATTGGTTCGTCGTTATCGAAGTAATCACGGGATAACTCGGAGAAGTTCTAAGGATTGACTGCACCCGCTAAGTTTTACCATCACATTCTGCGTTAATTCCACCCTCGTGTTCTCAAGTGTTGACAAGCCACCACTATCAATTCACCTAGGATTTTTTGCCACACACGACTACATTGTGGAATTTCCAGACCGTTATAATATTGTTTTATAAGAAAAGCATCAAAACAAATCCTCTAGTGATGTGGATTATCACGTTTACGGGTAGTAACTTTCTCATATGCATACTCCTTTTTCTATAAAAAATCATAGATCAACATATTCATTGCAAGTATGGCTAGGTTTCATGTACTGTAAAGTGCTTTGAATATTACAGGTATTATTTTGAATGAATTTATACAATATGTTTTGTTTAAACGCTTCAAATATTGCTTAAATCTATTGTTAAAACTTTTCTATCGAAATCATTCGTTACTTTATACATTTTATTACATATAACATCTTATTTTTAACGGTTTCTTTTGAATTAAATATAAATTCGATTCTTCAGTAAAGTCTATCTTAGTAAATAGATTGTGACTACAATCACTTACAATCACTAAAAAGCTTCTATTGTATGTAGAAAGCTTTCTGAGAAATACAAGTTTAAATTAATGTTTGAATGGACTGATCTGAACAAAATAAGAAAAGATAGTTCAAAAATAAGAAAAAATTATGTAGAAGTGTAACGATTGATTTATTGTATTGTGTCTCGATAAAACTAAGGATTACTAAGAGCTGTCTGTTTGTATGTCCACACCATATAAAATGGACCTAAGTCCGGGTGAGTTAAAGGACGAACAATAACTAACGCTCAAAAAAGTTTTTGATGGAAAACAGTGGTACTCGCTTCGTTCAAGACCACGGTCAATCGGTATCATAAAAAGTCTGCCTGAGGGCTGCCATAGTACTTCTGGAACTGGACGTTAAACGCTGGAAGCAGTAACATGTGGGCCGCCAACCGCACACGAAGTCTTACTCGACCACCTTTAAGCCCATATTCATTAAATGGCTTAATGACTTCTCGGACCCACAAATCAACACCCGCCGTCGTCGGAGAATACCACACGCACACAAGGTGGTTGACCAGAATTTCATCTATCAGAATAACCAGATAAAGTTTCTGCTGTGCGTGGAATGGGCCAAGCTGACACTATCGTGTTCTGGCATATCCTGTGGCTAGAACCCGTAATTCACAGCGAGAGCTGTTAGATGAAAATTGTTGCGGACAATGTGTAACTATTTACACCATGGAAGCCCTCGTTATAACTCTTAATGGCTTGGCGGTTTGTAGAGTCGCAAACTGGAAACTCGATGGACTACATCACTACTGGTTAAAAGGTTACTGGTAACCCAGCTTGTTTTATTGTAACTTTTGGTATTTCAAGATGTTCTCAACCAGATGTCACATACAAGTCTAAAAAATCATGACTCATTTTGTTCCAAATTATTAGGTTTGATAGACAGTGACATCTATTTTAAGTACGTTAATCACCCGAAGACGTGGCCTTGACTTGGCGTTGGGTGATGTCTCGTGCTTAGAGAAAATGTTAGGATGACAATGTTGCACCAAGGAACTGTTTAGCTGAAACTGAAACAGTTACTTGTAATTGACAGGCGCAGCTGTAGAAACTTTTCGATCTCCATAGATAAAGGCATTTGGCTTGGTATTGCATACATGACTAAAGGGGATACAATCCTTGAGTGGCACAAGGTTGACTGTACAGTACGAAACTTTCTCGAGCAGTATATGGGGCAATGGAGTACGATCCTTTGGCATCTAGTCGACTATATAACGATTGGATGCAATCGAATAAAGATACAAAGGAGTGTATTTTAGGGAGATTGTCTGAGTCGAACCTGGTTTTGCCTCTCTCTGCACTTTTCCAGGAAATTGTGGCGAAATCCGAATGTAGATATTAGGTTTACTCTGCCTTTGTAAATATGAAGCTACCACTCGAGGAACTTTTATACTCAACGGCTGTCGTTCTTCGCGCTACATGGATCTTACTGCCCCATAGGGCTATTTTAATAGCATTACAAACAGCATTCTCTGTAAACTTAATTTCTTTATATGGTCTGTAGTAAATGATCACTTAACAATTTTGTAGGTCATTACTCGAAAAAGTCAAAAACTATATCAAATGTAAGATATACATAATAAATATTTCTTTATTCATTTTGAATTTAATTTATTTGATATCTATTGGATGCACTAAAAACGTGGCTTTAAAAATACGGTTATATACAAATTCTAAAAATAATTGTCTTCAAAAGCAAAAACACAAATTCGTTAAATATCTTCATTTTGAAACGGACGCTAAATAAAGTGGAAACTTTTAAGAAGTAGACCGGATAATTAAAGCTACAACTGTTCTATTTATTTCCTTGAAATAACAGTCCTTTAGTACTAAAGAAGCTTTCGTCTTTCTATATACCGCCTGAGATCACAAATTATTCTTTATAAGTTGCCAAAAATAAATAGATAAAAAAGACAAATGAGAACGCCTTTATATTTGAGTGTACATATGTAACCCGGGATAATTAGTAGTTTTAATTATACTTAGAGTTGTTTCCATGATTATATTGACCAGAAGACTATGACTCAAGAGTCAATTGCAAGCCAAAGATTAAAAACATGTAACGCATGTTTTTTAAGTAAAGCGCAAAAATTTATTTTTTCTAAAAAGGGCTGTTACCAACTTTTCTTCGAGCTTTTTGATTGATGTTTTTTGTTTTGGTATTTATGTTTTAAAAGTACGAGCCTCCTCTCATTTTTTAGATAGTTTTAGAAACAGACAAGAGTTTTCAATGGGATATCCATTGCGTGTTGGTGGAGTTCACATGCCATGGAAACTTTCTTTTTTTAATTTCTTAAGCATTAAAGATTCCTCTTTTTGTTTTTCATCACCGCCAAGCATATGGTACGTTAGTACTTGAAATTTCAATTAACAATTTTAGGAATGTTGTTGTGGATCGAACTATATCTTTGTTGTCTTACTTCTTGGTTCTATTTTAATATCGTGTAGAGTCGACAGCGATCAAAGAATTATAAGAACTATTGAAATTGTAAATCATACAGGTTAATGCTCTATGGTTTGACTAATTGGACTACTATTATTTGTAAGGCATTCACTAGTGCCACTCGTGGTGAAACAGCTGCGAGGTAATTAGTTTGTTTTAGTTATTTCCATAGCATGATGTAGTTCTTAATGAAAACATTTTTATAGAATAAGGGAGGCCTAAGGAAAGACAAAGAAGTCACGTGATAGTAAGCGGATGTTGTAGTGCATAGACAACTACTCGTAAAATCGTCAATTAAGAATCTAAGAAACAAAGTGCTAAGATGGTGAGCCTAATTTCCAATAAAAGGGTCTCTGATTCTCAATATTCACCGTTTAAAACACGGCAGCATTAAGCTGTTATTTTATACTATCATAGATAGATAGATACAGTAATGAGATAGACTCGTTTGTCACCGTAATTTTATAAAAAATTTGCAGCACTAAAGTTACAGTTCACAATTTCCGTGGAAACTTCATTTTTAGATTCAAAAGACATGCCTCGCAAATCGCAGCTTTCTACTCAGTCTTTGGTATTTATATTTAAAATGTTTGAAAGCTTCAAAGCAAAAACTTTCTCTTTTGTAATTTTCATTGTTTGTTTATTCTTGTAATAGAATTCTTTCTCTCTAAGCACTTTTAAATTACAACGTAACCCCGGTATAAAAATTGTGGAAATTATATTTAGCATTAAAATATCATATGGACCATCACCATCGTCAGTTAATAATAATAATAATAATAAAGGCGTAGGGAAGTGACGACCCCATCGCCCGCTGACGTAACGGTTATGTGACAAAACTGCTACGTCAGCGCAGACAGTCAGCACCTTGCCAAGAGGTGTAAGCGCCGTGCCTCAGCAAAATTGAAGGTGCAAATGCCCGCTTGTGCACATGGCCTCACCATGAAACGGTGCCGGGTTTGGGCGTCTCCTGTTAACTGACGACCATTAAAAGGATGATGGAACAAAGAAGATTGCGCAAAGGGCCGCTGCCTGGAGGTCGCCAGGGCGCGTTTGGAGCTGGCACTGGACGCAACAACATGCGAACCACCAGCCGAGCGCGAGGTGCTGCACGACAACCCAGCAGACCCTCGCATACATCATCCCCACCAGCTGGCTTGGTGTTGGCAGGGTCTTCGCGGGCCTAGCAATTAGCACCCGCCACTGGTGGAGTACGCCGCATGCGTTGGTCAATGCAGATGAACAGCAACGCATTGCGGGCGTATTTTAGGGCGAAAGGGGGAGAAATTAAAGGTTTTGCATATCAGGCTAGGATGCATCGACTTTTTGCTGAGCTGGAGCAGATAGCTTTGCCTCTCCCTGAACCCACTCAGTACCTTACTGTAGGACTCCGGGAGGGGATTTCAGCTTCGGATAGGAGGGACAAAAGTGACCCACCTTTTCTATATGGAATATCTCAAATTATTCGCCTCCAGTCACTCCCGTGCCGTGTAGTGGCGGTTAAGAATATCCACTACCCCATATCTTCCCGTGGGTGTCGTAAAAGGCGACAAAGGGAAACAGGCAGGAGATGGGCAGCAGCATCTTCCTGATAATAGCCAAAATAACAATAAAAAAACTGCGGTTGCCAACCCGCTCGCCAAGCGTGGCAACTATGGCAATATACCCCCCATGAGCAATGACAATAATAAACGGCCCCCAGTCCCCGGCGGCCCCGCTATTCCTGGCTACGGTGGCGACCATGGTAACGGCGGGGCAGGGGGTGCTAAGAATCTCCGGTGGAGGTTCGGTTGCCACCTACGACGACTCGACCTGGCAACATACAACGCACGCACCCTGAGGACTGACGAGAAGATTGTGGAGCTGGAAGAAGAGATAGACAAGTTACGCTGGCATATTATAGGATTATCCGAAGTCCGAAGAGAGGGGGAGGACACGGTAATCCTCGAATCCGGCAACTTGCTCTATTACCGGGAGGGCGACCATCTGTCCCAAGGAGGTGTCGGATTTATCGTCCACAAGTCTCTCGTTAACAACGTTGTAAAGATTGAGAGTGTGTCGACGAGGGTTGCGTACCTTATACTCAGAATCACCAAACGGTATTCGCTGAAGGTCATACAGGTTTACGCACCAACCTCGGCACACCCCGATCAGGAGGTGGAGGAAATGTATGAGGATATCTCTAGAGCCATGCATTCCTCCAAAACCCAATATACGGTGTTAATGGGAGACTTCAATGCAAAACTAGGCACAAGAGAGAACGGTGAGCTGAAAGTAGGGAAATTTGGAATAGGGCAACGGAACCCAAGGGGCCAGCAGCTGGCCGACTTCATGGAGAAAGAGGGACTCTTTATGATGAACTCTTTCTTCCAGAAGCGGCCCCAAAGGAAGTGGACCTGGTCGAGCCCCGACGGTTCGACAAAAAATGAGATTGACTTCATTATGACGACCAGACGACAACTGTTCAGTGATGTCTCAGTGATCGCGAGGGTGAAAACCGGCAGCGATCACCGAATGGTTAGAGGCACACTGAACCTAAACGTTAAGTTGGAGAGGTCTCGTCTAATGAAGTCAGCGCTCCGTCCCCCTCGTGCTCTAATCCAAAGTCCCAACACCTTTCAGCTCGAGTTACAAAACCGTTTTCAGTGCCTAGAAGACTGCAATGAAGTGGACGATTTGAATGACAAGCTCGTGGAAACTGTCCATGCGGTCGGAGCTAAGTTCTGCAAGACCCGCCGCAGAAGAACACAAAAACTCTCCGATCACACTCTTAATCTCATGGCTGTTAGACGGGAGATGAAGCTACATTCTTCAACAGATTTAACAGCATACAGGCAACTGAACAGACAGATCTCCAAATGCATGCGGCGGGACTTACGCAAATTCAATACAGCTCGTATTGAAGAAGCGATCGAGCGGAACCGAGGCTCCAAAGTCTTTGCCAGAGATCTGTCTGCCAGAAAGCGCCAACTGTCAAAGCTGAAGACAGAATGTGGCAGCATCGTTTCCGGGGCACCTGAGATTTTGAGTGAGATTGAGAGGTTCTATGGGCAGCTGTACACGTCATCGTTGGAGCCGCACGCAAGTGTGAGTAACGATCCAAGAGCGAGTCTTATCCAACATTACTCCGATGATATCCCGGACGTCAGTCTGAGCGAGATTAGAATGGCTCTCCAGCACCTTAAAAACGGTAAGGCCCCAGGCGAGGATGGAATTACAGCGGAGCTTCTGAAAGCGGGTGGGAAAACCGGTACTTGAAGTCCTTCAGAAGCTCTTTAATTCCGTCCTCCATGGTGGCATTACACCGGAGGCGTGGAGCAGAAGTGCGGTGGTCTTGTTCTTCAAGAAAGGCGACAACGCTCTCTTGAAGAACTACAGACCGATTTCCCTTCTGAGCCGCGTCTACGTGCTGTTTTCGAGAGTCATTACGAATCGTCTCGCACGCAGACTTGACGACTTCCAGCCTCCCGAACAAGCCGGTTTCCGAAAAGGCTTTAGCACCATAGACCACATACATACCCTTCGGCAAATTGTACAGAAGTCCGAGGAGTACAATTTGCCACTATGTCTGGCGTATGTGGACTATGAGAAAGCCTTTGATTCCGTCGAAATTTGGGCGGTGCTGCAGTCCCTTCAGCGATGCCAAGTTGACTGTCGGTATATCGAAGTGTTGAAGTGCTTGTACAGTAGGGCTACGATGGCTATCCGAGTACAGAACCAGAGTACGAAACCTATCCAATTGCAGAGAGGTGTAAGACAGGGTGACGTCATATCCCCGAAACTCTTTACCGCTGCATTGGAAGATGTTTTCAAGCTTCTGGACTGGAAAGGATACGGTATCAACATCAATGGCGAGTACATCACTCACCTTCGATTTGCCGACGATATAGTCCTTATGGCAGAATCGCTGGAGGACCTAAGCACTATGCTCAATGACCTCAATAGTGTTTCCCAACGGATAGGTCTTAAGATGAACATGGACAAAACAAAGATCATGTTTAATGTCCATGTCACACCTATGCCGGTAGTTGTTGGGAACACTAAGCTCAAAGTTGTTGACGAGTATGTTTACCTGGGACAAATAGTCCGACTAGGTAAGTCCAACTTCGACCGAGAGGTCAATCGACGGATTCAACTCGGTTGGGCAGCGTTCGGGAAATTACGGCACATCTTCTCGTCAGGTATACCTCAAAACTTGAAAACGAGACTGTACACCCAGTGCGTGTTGCCAGTGATGACATACGGAACTGAGACGTGGTCCTTCACTGCTGGCCGGATGAGGAAGCTCAAGGTCGCTCAGCGAGCTATGGAGAGGGCTATGCTCGGAGTTTCTTTGCGTGATAAACTCAGAAATGAGGATATCCGCAGTAGAACTAGAGTGACCGACATAGCTCAACGGATTAATAAGCTGAAGTGGCAATGGGCCGGCCATATAGCTCGAAGAACCGACAACCGATGGGGAAGAAAGGTTCTCGAGTGGCAGCCTCGTACCGGCAGGCGAAGTGTAGGGCGTCCCCCCACTAGATGGAGTGACGACCTGGTAAGATATGCAGGAAGTCGATGGATGCAGGTGGCTCAGGACCGTGCTTTGTGGCATTCTTTGGGGGAGGCCTATGTTCAGCAGTGGACTTGTGAAGGGCTGTAATGATGATGATGATGAGTCACTCCCATCTTATGGAATTGCTAAACATCACTTGTGATGTTAGTAATTCTATTAGAATGGAGCTGGTAACGGACAAGTGTGCGGTCCTCCACGTAGAAAGGGGAGGGGTTGCTAACTCTGAGGGTATAGACTTATCTATGCCCATCAACATAAGGACCCTTTCCCAGGCTGAAACATACCGATACCTGGGTATGTCATAAAACATGTATGAAACGGTCAGTTTGCGATGTGTTTTATGCACGCTTGACTAAAGTACTTACCAGCCTTTTGTTTGGTGTGAATAAGACACACGCATAAAACGGTTGGATCATGCCTGTTCTCATGTATACCTTTGGCATACTCAGGTGGACTCAGACTGAACTGAACGCTCTGGACAGAAAAGTCCACACTATTATGACGTCGCACAGTATGCATCATCCGAGATCGTCAGTAATGAGGCTGTCCTTGCCGCGGTAGCATGGTGGGCGCGGCTTTTTGAGCGCGCTTACCATGCATAATCGCGAAGTGTGCAGGCGCCGTAATTATTTTCTGACGAGAGCGGATGATCCATACTATAGGGTCGTTATTTCTTGTGATAAAGGGCTAACCCCTCTATCCTTAGCCAACGAGCAATGGCAAGACCCGGCATTACAGAGCATTTCCGACCAGGAAACCGTATTGAAGGAGAAAGAACTCCACAGGAAGTTCTACAAGGCTCTACATGAACCTTTCGTAGACACAGTCGCCTCCATCCACTGGCTACGATTCGGTGAACTCTTTGGAGAAACCGAGGGTTTTGTCTGTGCAATACAGGAAAGTGTGAGAGTAATATCGAAAGAAGAGTGAATGCAGGAAACATGGTGAATGGAGCTTTGCACTCCTGTATGAGCAGTCGGAAGGTGTCTAACAAGGCTCGTTTGGCTGTGCATGAGGGGGTGTTGGTTCCGACACTCATGTACGGAAGTGAAAGTTGGGTATGGCAGAAGAAACATGAAAGCAAAATAAATGCAGTTGAGATGAGAGCATTATGAAGTATGATAGGAGTTAAACTGAGTGACAGGATAAGAAATAGCGAGATAAGGAAACGTTGTGGTCTGAAAGAAGATGTAGTGACAAAGATTGAGAAAGGTATGCTGAGATGGTTTGGCCATGTTGAGAGAATGAATGAAGAACAATTGACGAAAAAAGTGTATAAGGCGAGTGTGAATGAAAGTGTTGCAAGGGGTAGACCTAGGCGGACATTTCTAGACCTAATCAGGGACGTCTTGAAAAAAGGCCAGGTCAAGAGTACCCTAAACCGTAGAGCATGTATGAAGGGAATAATGAAAGTGGACGAAGCGAAACAAGTATGTAAGGATCGTAGCAAGTGGAAAGAAGTGGTCTCTGCCTACCCCTACGGAAAAGAGGCGTGATTATATGTATGTATGTAATACAGGATCAGGTTATTAAGACCAACAATTATCGGAAATATATCCTAAAGGATGGCGCCGTCAACATATGTCGAGCTTGTCGCCATGCTGGTGAGTCACTTAGGCATGTCATCTCCGGTTGTTTGACGCTTTCTAACTCTGCTGGTCTGCCGGCCGAAATTATTCCTGTGGTCGTTTCTGTGAACGGGTTAATCCCAGTCAGCATCTCGGCTCATCTGAGGCGACTGGGACTCCGTGACGGACCGCTCCAAGCTCAAATGCAGAAGGTGGTGCTCCTCGATACCGACCGCATCATCCGCCGGTTTCTTTATCTTTTTTCCTAACCCTCGGCCGTTTGGTCTCCCCTACCGAGGGCTTCCATCAAACAAATTTACAAACCACCCCATGATTGACTGACAGATACTATCATCCAATATCGTCCAAGTATCAAATTGCAGATGCGTCGTCACCCTGCTTCGTTATCCCCCCCCCCCCTCTACCCTTCTCCGTGTAGTTAATTAAAAGTGTAGTTAATGAGTATATAGTAATATACTCATAAGCTATATAGTTTAAGAGTAACGATTTTTTTCGTAAAATCATAACCTCACTTTTTTACACAGAAATATTGACTCAAAGTTACTTCTACAACACATGGAATACTGTTCCTATCTCTGGGCTGGTGCTTCCCAGTGCCAGCTCCTTCCACTATACCACATCCAGCGCCGAGCGGCTCAAATCGTCGACGAACAAGTCCTCTCCGATCGGCTCAATTCACTGGCGTTGCGACGAGATGTTGCATCCCTTTGCATTTACTGTCGCATATTCCACGGAGAGAGCTATGAGGAATTATTCATATTAATACCAGCAACCGAATTCTCACAAAAACACATCGCGGAAAAACTCTCGATACCGCCCACACCATCGAATGATTGGCGGTCCACCACTGTACGTTTCACTAGGAGTTTTCTTCTGCGTACCACCTCTCTGTGAAATAGCTTACCACCGGTGATCTTTCCGGACTGATACAACTTAGGGACCTTAAAGAAAAGAGCTTACTCCTTTCTTAACGGCCGGTAACGCACCTGCAATTTCTCTGGTGTTGTATTTGTTCATGGGCTGCGTTAGTGACTTACCATCAGGTGAGCCGTATGCTTGTTTACCCCCTCTCTTATGATGATACAATTCCACGTAGAGAAATTGTATATATAACATTAGCACCGGTAATTGTGATCCTGTGAAAAGGATTAATTCAACATCTGAGTATATGATAGCTTTAAAAAAGGAGGCTACAGATGACAGCACTGAAGGAGAAGAAGATATAATCACGAACCGTGGTAATCACTCATAGGCTGTAATAACTTTTTCCTGAGATTATATTTAACCATATGGAATCTCCTATAAGAAATAATATGTAAAATGTATATTTGAAAAATATATCATTATTCGATATCATTTTTATCATATCATATTCATTGAAAATCTGAGTTGCTTAAAATACCGAACGGCATTTGTTAAACAATATATATATATATATATATATATATATATATATATATCCAAGGATAATGAAAAAACTTTTTAAAATTAATTTAAAAAAGTACACGAAAGTCGTCAAATGTCTACTAGATTGTTGAATGATTACGGATGTGTTTTTTTTTTGTTACGGCCTAGATGAATTTCTTATAAATGTTACTGTAACATAAACTTTTTAATAAATTTTATTTTTCGGTAAATACTATTTTATTTAGTAAATGAAGTCAGTACCGCCTTCTTCATTACAGCCTTTCATAAGTCCCCTGCTGAACATAGGCCTCCCCCAAGGAATGACACAAAACACGGTCCTGAGCCACCTGCATCCATCGACTTCCTGCATGTCTTACCAGGTCGTCACTCCATCACGTGGGGGTCACCCTACATTTCGCCTACCGGTACGAGGCTGCCACTCAAGAACCTTTCTTCCCCATCAGTTGTCGGTTCTTCGAGCTATATGGCAGGCCCACTGCCACTTCAGCTTACTAATCCGTTGGGCTATGTCGGTTACTCTGGTTCTACTGCGGATATCCTCATTTCTAAGTTTATCGCGCAGAGAAACCCCGAGCATAGCTCTCTCCATATCTCGCTGAGCGACCTTGAGCTTCCTCATACAGCCAGCAGTAAAGGACCACGTCTCAGATCCGTAGGTCATCACTGGCAATACGCACTAGTTGTACAATTTCGTTTCTGAGGTATGTCTAACAAGAAGATGTGATGTAGTTTCCCGAACGCTGCCCAGCCGAGTTGAATCGCCTTTTTAAGAGAACAATAATAATTTTAGTTACTTTTGTAATCGTTGCAATGAATTGCAATTTATGGATATACAACGTAGGCAAATAGTCAATTCATTTTAAAGGGAACTAATAATAAAGAAATACTAATTTAAAGAATTATATGAATACTAGCTTTCATCCGCGTGGAATTCGGTTATACCGCGTTCTCTATGTAGTTTAGCCTTTTTAATGTTTCCAGCTAGATAACTAATACCATATATCGTCAAAATCGGTTGAGTGAATTAACATTTCCTTTCATAGCTTTTTTTTCCCAATTTCGTATAGATTTCTCATAAACATGATTCTGAACAAATCTCTTTTTATTTATCTGCAATACATTTTGGCAGCGAATTACCTATGTTTTTTTCTTATGTTTTCTGAAGTAAAATTTATAATAACAACATTAAAGAATAAATTAGAACATGTTTAGTAATTATATATAGATTATAATTTTGAACCTAATTTTGAATTTTTCAATCGAAAAATTCACTAATTGACGTGCTATCGATGCTTAAAACGTAAAATAGCGAGATTTTATAGTTCAAAATCTTTTTAGTTTCCATAAAAAGTTTATATACAGGTTGAAACCTCTTTTATTCTATTTTCAAATTTTAAAATGTAAATAAGAAAACAAAAGAAAAAACCAAATACGGCGGCAAAATAGTTAATAATTCGTTACGCCAAAAAAAATTAAAATTGTTCTACTGATATTAATTAATGAAAAGGCATTAGATTGTTTTTCTTTTTTAATTTAACGTGCCGTGTGAGCTTTAAGAGTCATGTCACGTCGTTATTTGAGTCGAGATGAAATGTTTCGAGTCGTGGACATGTTACAAAATGGTGCTATTCAACGAGTCGTTGCTGAGGCCCTACACACCACACAAAAATACGTGATATTCATTCTGTAAATACTAGGAACAGACACAGGCTAGTAGTACCAGTTACTCGACTCCATCGAGTCAGTAATTCATTCTTGGGGCGATGTATACGCTTTTACAACAAAATTCCAGAAAATATACAAAATTTGACCTGCTCAAAGTTCAAAAACTTTATTAAACTAAGTTTGTATAAAAAGGGTTATTATAATATTAAAGAATTTATAGATGATAATAACCCCTGGAAATGAGGTGATCGCTACCAAGCTATTTCTAATTTGTTGTGTTGTTAATTTGTGTAACATACATGATTGTAAGCTGTTATTTTAAAAAAAGGTCCCGCTGGGTTTCTTGCTGGTTCTTCCCAGGACAGAGGTTTTTTTTCGAACCAGTGGTAATTATACAAAAGAGTGACTTTCAATAAGTATTATTTATAATCTATATTGAATAAAAAAGTTTCTGTTTCTGTTTCTGTTTCACCAGCCAAAACGTGATATCAAGGTTGTGGTCACGTTGTCGCAGTACTGGGGATGTGGCTGAACGGCACACGGGTAGATATCGTGTTACTATTAAGAGACAGGATCGATTTCTCCAAATGATCGTCAGAAGACAACCCAATATCACAGCGATGCAACTACTACAAAGGCTCCACCAGCTACTGGTAGGCGACCAAAATATGCGAAATAGGTTGCATGAAATTGATCTTCATGCTTAAAGACTGCTACGTGTTCTATCATAGCGACGTGGCAATCGCTCTCGGCTGCTTTCGTGGGCTCGGGAGCATGGAGTGACGAACAATGGTCTTTGGTGCTGTTCACCGATGAGTCCCGGTTTGGGTTTCATCCAGATTCATAAAAATCACGCGTTTGTAGAACACCAGGGAGAGTTAGCCGTCTACGGCACCCTCAGGAGGTTCACTCATATCAAGGCGGAACAATCATGGTGTGGGCGGGAATTCGTCTTGGCGGACGAACCCAGCTCGTTTGGATTCAAGGCAGCATGACTGCACAGTAATACCACGAGGAGATAGTAGAGACTGTTATTGTCCCACACAGAATCCAAATAGGCCAGGTATTTCTACTCATGCACGATAATGCTCCTTATTGGAATACGGTGCAGCTGGTGTCGGCCGCTCTCCGAGACCACGATATTCAAGTTTTGGATTGGCCTGCCCAGTCGCCTGACTTAAATCCTATCGAGCATGCCTGGAATATGTTACTACGAAACGCTTGGAGAGGTTTCCCGCTAAATTTGACGACGGAACAACAACTTTACGAACAAAGAACATGGGACCTCATACCGCAGCATGACATTGACAATTTAATTTTAAGTATGAACAATCGGTACCGATGTGTAATTAATGTAAAAGGTGGCAACACTGATTATTAATAATTAGATTTTATAACATTTTTTTTATTTAAATAAAATTAATAGTTTTATATGAAGAAATTAAGTTTTATATCATACTAAGTTTCTACGGCGGTTAAAAAATTTTACATTTTCATGTAAAACAAAAAATTACGAAGTGTTTTTATTTTTTTTTTAAAGAACTTAAAATAACCTATCATTTTCCCATTTACTTTATCAGAAAATTCTTCATAGAGCTTTAGATATTGGATGAAATATAAAATATCCCTAGATTCTGTTAATGTGTTTATTTTTGTACCTAATATAGTTGTAGAGATATAATAACAAATTGCTGTGCGAAAAATACATTGATTTCTTATCACTTTGATTTATAATTGAGATCTAACTTTTATTATATAAAAATATCAATAAACTATACATCGGTAAACGTTATATGGATAAAATTTAAAAATATATTTTTTTTTAAATTATTCGAGGATAGACATTTACAGCACTATTATAATTCCAATATGTTGTCATCACTGTTTGTCAAAAATTAAATGTCATTTATTGATGTTGGTAGCTTGGCGCCCTTTCATACATTTACATATACTTTCACTAAGGAAGTCCCGCCTCTTAAACGTAGTGATTATATTCTCTTTGTCTACTTTTACAAATGTTTTAAAGCATCATGGCGCTATATATTCTCCTACGTTCTAAACTTATTATACTATTTAATAAGTAACTGTGAATATGAATGGTGATCGCTCGATTTAAAGTTAATGCAATGTAAGAATTAGCGTTGTATTGATTCTATTGAATATTTGTAATTCAGTTGTAGTTATGCCTGCTACTTGATGCATTCTCGAAACGGCCTAGGCCAACTGGCTCAGTGGTCAGGCTTTTAAAATAAGAAGTACCTACTTGTTATCGCTTAAGTTAACAAGTTCCAGTCTTAAAGCGAAATTTGGACACAAACCTGAACCAGTGAAGTTTTAGACAAAGTTAAATGAGGAAGGCGGTTCCACGAGTGTTGCAGTTACGAACTAATTTACATCGACAGTATGAATTATCGAATGTGCTTGTTCTCCTAACATTTTAAAACTATAAAAACAAAATTGTTAATAATGTCCAGATTTTCTATTGCTATTGATAAAAATAGAAATTTATAATACAATCTTTTTAACTACAGTGTTAGCCTTTGAACTTTTCTAATAATATTTTACAAGAACCTGTAATTCAAAACCTCACATATAATTTTTTTTTATAGAATAAGAATGTCAAACGAGCACATACTCATCCTGCTGGAAAGTGGATGCTATGGCGCATAGATTTCTACATCTACATCTATCCTCGATTAAGTATCAAAATACAAAAGCGTTGTCAATCCTGAGGACTAAGATGGAATGTCTCGTTTCCTCCGGTTCTTTTCACTCACAAACGAGAAACGAAAGAAGCTTAGGCTGTTTGTTTTCCGCGTAGTGGCAGTGTAAGTATATCCACTTAGCCATTTTGTCTCAAGGGTGTCGTAAAAGGCGACAGAGCGAAAATGGTTAATGGTTAAAATGTTACGTGGTAGAGCCATGCTGCAGCTATATTACGGATATGATATAGTTGTAGCACGAATGGTTCGGCTCGACCGGGGAAGGACTACGCTCTCACAGAATATCAGCGTAAAATATCAGCTTAACGCTGCTGTGTTTCGTATGGTGAGTGTAGAAAACCGGAGACCCCTTTTTACTGGAAACGAGGCATTCCATCTTAGTGCTCACGGGTAGACGACGTATCTGCATTTTGATTCGTAATCGAGGATAGATGTAGATATCTATGGGCCCCAGCAACCACTTACCAATCAGGTGGACTGTGTGCTCGTTTGTCACCAGCAGCAGCACTTTCTAATTAACACTTTAAATAATAAAAAACCGCGGTTACCAACCCGGTCTACAAGCGTGGCAACTATGGCCAAATCCCCACATTAGGCAATATATGAGGTTGGCCTATCTTCAGTAGTGAACTTTTATAGGCTGTTATAAAATGGAAGACTTCTTTATTATGTATTAAAATTTCTCTAACGACAATTTTAGTATAGCGAGTAATGTCAAGTAAATCCGATCCGATGCTCATCTAGAGCAATAAAAATGTAATATATCTGATTCAGAAACATCCATTTGCAGTAAAATGAAAATTTTGTGAAGCAATTTATCCTCTTAACATAGTTCTTTGTTGGAAACTGCTTGTTGTTACCATCAGCAATTTTCCACTTGCGTAACCGTACCGATTTAAAATGGATTTCCCATTGGAAATTTTAAATTCGGTACTCTTGCACAAGTGCAATTGTTGTGGTTCCGACTACTGTCATTTTGCTTCCAATTTAAGTAATTGCTTCGATTAAGTGAATAAAATTATTTTACCTCGTGTTAAGCATTATGAAAAATTGAGTTATCCCACAATTCTCACTTTTTAAAATTTGAGTTCGAATCAAACTCTTTGTCGTTTTTACTGGGCTATTTTCCTATATTATGTGTTTGCTTATTTTATGTCTGGAGTTATTTTCTGCCTTGTATAAGGCTTGTCAGCTGGTACATTCTTAGAAATGCTTTTGCACAACTGTAGACTTTAAAAGACTGCTACTACTCACAACGTATCTGCATTTTCATTCGTAATCGAAGATAGAAGTCTATATATATATATATATATATATATATATATATATTAAAATTACGTGTCACGTCGTTTGTCCGCGATGGACTCCTACTGAACTGATTTCAAAATTTTAAATATAAATTTTGCACGCTGTGTGCATTTTGGTCCAACTTGAGAGATAGGATAGTTTTTATTCCGATAATTGACCCTCAAAAATTTTTACTGCGAATTTAAGGATTTTTATAGAAGGGTCGTTGGAAAGGGCAGAACAACGTCTACCTGGCAAGCTAGTATTTAAATATTTCTTATCACCAGCTACCATTTTTACGTTACATTCTGTTACGCTTACCTATTTTTGTTTTCCTTTTTTTAGTACAAAACACTTATAGAAATGAAAAAAATACACACAATTTTCTTTTAGAGACCAAAACAAACATATAAAGGTAAGTAAGTTATATTCTGATACACCTAACACAAAAACATTACCATATCTAATCACCTAAACTAGACACTGAACGGATACAGAATTTGTTCGAAGATTTTACAAGCGATAATATTGATACGAGCTTATTTAGCCTAATGAACTAAGTGCTCCCGGATCCCGGATTAGGATTGAATTTGAATGCTTCCCTCTTTGTCTCTCGGTTCTTATTAGAACTCGACAAAGACCGTCTATGAAAGCAATCGATAGGAAACGTGCACTAAATGGGTTTAGAAAATGTTATGTTTGTATCAAATATTTTCATCCGTATTATTTTAATAGAATAGGACACAAGGCCGGGGAAAAAGTTTCTTCGTATTTTGTTATCTCTTTGGTTGTACTATTTGTATATGTAATAAAAACTGGTAGGTTTTAATATTAATACTTAAAGGACATTAAGAATTTTAATTAAGAAAAATAAAAAGTAAAAAACACTTTCCCGCCATTTTTCAATTGTTTTTCTGTCCGCCAAAATGAGTGAATCCAACGAATAAATTCGATACATTCTGAAGTTTTAATACAAAAAAGGGATAAATGCGATTCAAGCCTCGAAAAAAATTTGTGAAGTTTATGGACCTAATGCAGTGTTAGTAAGAGTAGCAGAAAGTTGGTTCAAGCGTTTTCAGTTCGGGAATTTTGATATCAAAGATGCACCTCGCTCTGGTTACCCTCATACGGATAAAGTCGATGCCATTTTTGAAAAAGTGGCTTGAGATCGGCATATTTATAGTTACGGCATAGCCGAGAAATGGAGGATTGACCACATAACAGTTTTGACCCATTTGAAGAAGTTCGGCAATACATAAAACTCGATATTTGGGTACCACCCGACCTCACTGAAAGAAACCTAAAGAATCGTGTACTCATTTCCAATTCACTATTTAAACGTAATGAAACCGAACTCTTTTGGAAAAGATTGATAACTGGTAATGAAAAGTGGATCACCTACGACAACAACATCATGGTCACAGGGCAGTCAAGCTCCACAGACTGTAGCAAGACCCGGATTAACTCGCAATATGGTCATGCTATGTGTATGGTAGGTTTGGAAGAGTATCGTTTATTATGAGCTTTTGACGCCGGGCAAAACCCTCGATTTGGATCTCTACTGCCAACAACAAATGAGACTCAAGCAAGAAATTGATAAAAATCGGCCGGAATTGATCAACAGAAAAGGATTGTTCTTTCATCATGATAACGCCAGACCACACACATTTTTGCCACTCAGCAAAAAATTAGAGAGCTTGGTTGGAAAGTGTTAATGCATCCAAGTAGTAGGTGAGAATTGGGGCTTCTGCGTCACTTTCTCTCGCTTCGCTCGAGCTACATGCCCCTGAAGCCCCCAATTCTCTCCATTAGAGGTCTAAATTTTTAGTCTAATTCTCGATCCGCTTTTTTTATCTTTGCTCCATTACAAATACCGTTTCATTCGGAATCTCAAATACAAATGGTTCAATAATATAACAACAAAATATGAAGGCTAATCTATTTCATCGTTAAAAAATACAAGGTGGCACAAAAAAAAACAGTTACTTTAATAACAAGTACTAATCGTTAACGGTCTGAAACTATTTTTTTTTTCTTCTCGAACACAAAGGTAGTTTAAATTAAAAGATGAAGTGTTTATTTACATATATTTTATTGGATATCACACAATCATTTTGTTTTCACAACACCATTTCTTAATACATAAAACATTTTTAACGCACATATTTTCTTATGAGTAAAACAGTTATACAGTAAAGTATCTTTACAATAAAGTTCACAAAGAGTATTTAAATTGGGAGCTCCTAAGCAACTTATATCTATGATAGTATTATTTTCATCACAAATATCTTGCACCAATTTAATTTTTTCACATCCTTTTAAAAAATCTTTTTATCTTTCAAATATGTCTTTATAATTCTGTGAAACTCTCTATAATCAAAAAAGCCCTCACTCCATCGATACCCTCTGTGCTTTTCAATCCAGCCAATTTGTTTTTTCTCTTCAGGAGATAGTAAAGTGAATGGGTAAGGAGGTTTAATTAGGAATATATTGGTGTACTCTAGAGTGGCTATAGCAAACTCCTTTACTATAAATTTATTTTTGCTATTTTTGAAGCCTTGAAGATCGACGATTATTGCTATTCATGATATTTTCTTAACGATATTACTCAGTAGTTTGTATTCAAATATACAGTCGTTTAATACCAAGCAATAAGCGGTTCTCTGATCTGGTATTTCTTAGTCTGTTTTGATTTCAACTCTCACATCGATCGAACCTTTTAAAGTTTCCTGTTGTCTTGAACAATCGATTACAAATAATGAAGCCACGTCTCTGAACTCCTTTAAACTCATCAACGGCTCTGACCGGCGTCCGTGATACGACTGTTGAAATCTCGCATACTGATCGTATAATAAAGTAAACTTATCTTCTGAAAAACTGACATTCAGCCCCTCATAAGGATAATATGATGAATTTAAAAAGACTCGTACATCTCGTACGTGACAATGATCAAACTCTGCCATTGATAATTTCGCGTTATGTTTGCGGTTGGTTTGCAAGGCGATGACCACAAATCGTGGTTTCTCTATTTGCGATGAAGTTTTTATAGACCAAGTATGTTTGCGTGTTTTGGGTAGCAATGGATATTCATATAAGTCTCAGGAACGGAATGCTAATGGAATAGTTCTATCTTCCTCTAAATGTTTTAATAGGCTGATTCTTTCACGATATGATACTTTGATGTGTGAAACTCACCAAACAATTTTATTTATTATAATATCTTCTACAACTTCACCTGTATTTAACTTGATCGCATTAAGGTTTGTATTGCTTCGTAATAATACTAACTCATGTTTACAATTAATTATAATTTTTTCATAATCTTCTGCAAATCCTAATATCTTGTTCAATGGTATAGACGCGGAAAACGTTCCACCACTAGCATTGCTTGTTCCGCCAGTTGACCAGCCCCAAACTCGAGCACATTTGGATTCATTTTCATATAATGATAGATAAGATTTTATTGTAGTAGTGACACCAGCTTTCTTAATTTTATCTATTTCTACTCCATTAAGTTCATATCGTATGTCTTGAAAAAGAAATAGTACGGGATTATTGACAAAATGTACGTTTGATACCTTTTCTTATGTGGTGCTGTTATAAACGTTCACTTTTCCCTCGATATATAAACCACTGAGTGAATGTAGTACGTACAGGTCTTGTTGATTAATAGGAATACGTATTTCGTCATTCTTGTTAAAACTAGTTACATATGGTTTATATGAATAATACTCAAAACTTTCAATGCTGTTATCGTATGATGTTTGTTGAGATACGTTTAAAATATTCATTTTACCAAGCCAACCACTTAAGAAATTCTTTGTTAGACTTGGTAAGCTTCTTTTTTAGCTGAAGATTTCTTTTTTAGCCTTTATGAGATGTTCTTTTAAAACTGGCTTGGATACACGAAGTAGACGGGCTTTTATTGTAATTTATTTTATTTATTTATTTTATTTATCTTCACGCACAATCCCTGACGGGGTAGCCAGAGAGAACAGATCGCCAAGTGTCACGATCCATACATACCTCTTTCGCTTCTTTCAGATTCATTATCTTCTTCATACATGCACGTCTAGGTATCCGAGTACTCTTGACCCTACCCTCTTCGAGCAATTTGCTCACATGGTCTTCGAAAGTTAGTCTCGGTCTACCTCGACACCTTTTAATATTAACTTTCGCGCTATATATTTTCTTCACCATTCGGTCTTCACTCATTCGCTCAACGTGCCCAAACCACCGAAGCACGCCCTTATCAATTTTTGTGATAAGGTCATCTTTCAAACCTGCCATATTGCGAATCTCTTCGTTTCGCTTTCGGTCGGCCATCGTAACGCCGCACATTTTACGAAGAGATCGCATCTCCACTGCGAGTGTTCAGGGGTGCTGACCTGGGAACGGATCACTATCTAGTGATTACTAGATTTAGGGGTCTGTTCGCGGGTTGGCGCTACCGGACGGCAGTGACAGAACCACAGTCGGTCTGTCGCATCCGAAGCTGGAAGCTTCAGGAAGCGGATACTAGGGACAAATATCATGCGAGGGTAGCCGAAAAGCTTGACACCATCGATGGCAGAAACGAATGTGTAGAAAGAACATGGCTGAACCTTAGGGATGGAATGGTAAGTGCAGCGGAAGAAGTGTGTGGAACAATAAAAAGAGGCAGTAGTAAAAGAAGAGATGCATGGTGGAATGATGAAGTGAAAGAAGCTGTAAAGAAGAAGAAGAAAGCATGGTTAGACTACTTGGCCTCTAGTAATGATAAGGATATGAGAGAGAAGATGAAAGAAAGATATAAGCTGCAGAAAGTTCACACGAAAGCATTGATTGAGGAAGTGCGTGAAAGGTGTAGAATGGAAGCGGATGAAAGGTTGTCGCACAACTTTAAGGAGAACTCCAAACTCTTCTGGAAAGAGGTTGGAAGGACCCGAAGTGGTGCGACGGCCTTAAGAATGAACAAAGTGCTTTCGAGAACTAATGACGTCCTCTCAGAAAAATCGGACGTCATGCAGCGATGGAGCGAATTTTATAGAGAAATGTATGCGTGTGATGATCTTAGTGAGGGATCCGGGGATGACGCCGTGACTGGTACGCCAGACCCGGACCTCGATGACACTGAGGTCATCAGTATGAAAGAGATTGAACGTGCGATTCGAAGTTTGAAATGTGGTAAGGCTGCGGGACTAGACAGAGTTACTGCTGAAATGGTCAAGTATGGTGGGCCTCGCGTCTGGGACAGCTTTCATCTGCTGTGCAATTTGTGCTGGCGGACGGGGGATGTCCCGGATGATTGGCGATCCGCAGTCATTGTGCCTTTATATAAAGGTAAAGGTTCACATTTTGACTGCGGGTGCTATCGGGCGATCAGCTTGACCAGTTTAGCAAGTAAAGTTTACTCGAAGGTTTTGACACGTAGGATGCAAGAGAAATCGGAAAGATTTCTATGGGAGGCACAATGCGGATTTAGACCTGGAAGAGGATGCACGGATCAAATGTTTTCTCTCCGCATGATCACAGAGAAGCTTCTGGCTGCTAACCAGAAGATTTTCTGTGCTTTTGTGGATCTTGAGAAAGCATTTGATAAGGTTGTAAGGAAGAAAATGTGGGAACTGTTGCCGGGGTATGGTGTGGATGGTCGATTGCTAAGGGCTGTGCAGTCTCTTTACTGTGACTGTAAAGCCTGTGTGCGGGTAGGGCATGACCTGTCACCCATGTTTAGCGTCCAAACGGGCGTAAAACAGGGTTGTGTCATGTCTTCCTGGCTGTTCATACTGTATCTCGACAGCTGTTTACAAAAGCTGAAAGATACCTGTTTGGGTGTGGAATTGGGTGACATTAAAGTAAATTGTCTGCTGTATGCTGATGATGCAGTGCTTATTGCACCATTAGAGGCAGAACTGCAGGCATTAGTCACGTGTATGAAAGAGGAATGTGAAATTAAAGGTCTCCGTTTGAACGCTAATAAAACTAAGGTTCTGGTATTTGAAAGAGACGAAGAGAGAACGAAGTGTGAAATATGGGTAAATCAGGAATGTCTAGAACAAGTAAATGAAATTGTATACTTGGGGAGTGCTTTTAGCCGGGATGGAAGATGTGATTTAGATGTGGACAGGCGTGTCGCTGCCGGGAACAAAGTCAATGGTGCCCTGACTGCGTTAGTCAAAAGGCAAGGCGTAGTGAAGAGTGCACGCCTTGCAATACATAACGCAGTGTTGGTACCGACTTTGTTATATGGCAGCGAAACCTGGGTATGCCAGAAGAAGCATAAAAGCAAGTTGAATGCAGTGGAGATTGTAATTTATCATTTTTTTTTTTCGGAAATGTAAATACAGTTGTAATTTATCTCTTTATTCTCAGCGTTCAATAACTTTATATTGATAGCACTTATGGAACTTTGGTTAACAGGAAAATAAATCAAGTTTCTAGGTTTTTCATTTATTCCATAACCCGGTGGTACATTAGGTGCAAATTCATAAATTATATGGCTTGCTTTCCCGTTGACAAATGAACCACTATATACATCGCATTCAATCCGCACGATGGTTGTCGATAGAATACTGACAGGATACTTAGATTCAGTACTTATATTCGCTTTTATTGTTTCCATACCAAAGCCTAAAATTTTACCAAGTAATTCGCTTCTATTAAAGTGCACATCTTCAGAGCAAAACATATTTGTTTCAATGTATTATTGTTACAAGCTAGTTTTAGTACAGCGTTCTTAATATTATTTTTTAGATAATCACAAATATCTTGAAGCCCGTAAGACCCTTCAGGAATTTCGATCATTTCTTTTTCACCATAATAAAGTTTATTGTTTCTATATTGAGAATAGAATTGAAAGTTAAAAAATACAAAAGGCCACATTCGTAGTCTCCTCGTAGTTCTATTGTCGGTGAATAGTTCGTTGATAAAGAGGCTCCGGTCCCAGTTATAAACACAGTGAAAGATATTTTTATACTGATATGTTTATTTATTTCATACACTATATAAATGCTTTTTCCATTAATTCCTTAAAACTTTTAGACAAAGATGTCCACAGTATGTAGCACCAAACGCTTGATGTCGCGTATAATTATAGTTAATAGGTTAGTTATGCATATATTTAACTAATTCTAACGGGGGCTTTAAATTACCAAAACTATCATAATATTCTACGTATTTATTGTGCTTTACAAAGGCTACCCAATGTGTTCCAGGATTTCTGTAGCTATCCAAATTCAGTATTCCACATTCTATCTTTCTCGGTTTCAAAGGTAACCGAAAGGTCTCATGAAAACGCCGCGAAAGTATGGAATTTCACTATGTTCTAATATGACGAGATTAGTGAGCGCCCGTCTGGGTAGCCGTTTAATTCGTTTTTTGAGGGGTTAAGATATAAACCTGCTCCTTGTTTATGAGGTTTAATATATAATCCTTTTCCTAGAGCAACGGCTTCCATCATTCTGTTGTGTCTTTCAGATTCCTGAAGACTCTTTTGTGCTGCTTTTGAATCATTAACAGCTTTTGCTATACCCATTGCTCTACTGGCTAATGATCCTAAAGCTGACAATCCTGCAAATATGGGTATAAGTGGTAAAAGTTCTCCACACTTTGTAAGAGGAATACAATGGGGTAAACTTCCTTTCTTATTACTAAATACTTTCTTTGCAGCTGCATAGGCATATTTTATAGCCGAGTGACTGTCTTTGGATTTTAGTTTTTTCAACTGAGACTGTATTTTTTTATCCCCTTCTTAAATGCTTTTATACCACTCCCTGCCCAGATTTTCGCTTTCATCGCATTTTTGACTATCCATGAGGCAATTTTTTCTCCTTTCCTAGCATCTTCTGATTTCAACCTCCTCTTAACTTTTTCAAAAGTTCTAAATCCGCTTTTTGTCGAGCGCCCGAATCTTTGTTAGTGTAAGCAATATCAGGGAGCATGCACGCTTCATCCGATTTGTTTATCCCAGGATCGCCTTTAAGTAACCGTTTTTGAAGTTTTTGAAGTAAATTGTCTATTACTTTATTAATTATACCACTGCATTCCTTCATCGATAAGTATAAAATGTGATTATTAAATAATAACACGTTATTTATATACCTAAACCACTAATTCACTTTTATCCACCAAACTATTTTCTTCATCACTCAAACCTAACCATTTTACTAAAAGCTTATTTCCTTTTCTTTTAATGACTTTTCCAATAAGATAAAGGTCTGGAAATTTAGTTTTTTGTTATTCGTAACCGTAAAAAGAGCCTAGAATTTTTTGATTGTGTTTGTCTTCTATTTGATAGGTTTGAGGATTGGTTTGTTGACTGTAACGATACGAAATATTTCTGTAGAACAATTAGGGGTATAACCTTTGTAAAAATCTCCTTTATATTTGCTTATACGAACGTAATCGTCAGCGTGAAACACCGGTCCTTGACGTATCTTAGGCTTTTGAGACGTCTTGATGTTTGACATAACTAAAATCGCATTTGAATCATTAATGTTAATAGGCTTGAATTTTGTAATGTTTCATAATTTTTATGTTTCGTATTCAATGG
Source organism: Parnassius mnemosyne (assembly GCA_963668995.1). Classification (NCBI taxonomy): domain Eukaryota; kingdom Metazoa; phylum Arthropoda; class Insecta; order Lepidoptera; family Papilionidae; genus Parnassius; species Parnassius mnemosyne. The sequence continues at coordinate 13,028,587 of CAVLGL010000046.1, read as the reverse complement.
TCTAACCCATACGTATTTTGATAGAGCATCGATTACTACTAGAACATATTTATATCCTTTATTAAATGCTGAACATTTTTGAAAATCAATCAGGTCATCTTGCCACACGACTATAAAAGGAATAGATGATTATTTATTCCTTTTATAATCGTATGTTAACGAGAAAATTTTCTTCTTGCTGCTTTGTGAAGCTCATTGACTATATCTTGTTTACTCATTTTAGGCAGGTTTTGATGCAATCATGAGGTCGATTTCCTTTTTAGTGTAATACCAATGTATATATAATAGGACAATTCCTTAAGGCTTTAACTAGCCTGAATGACCTTGACGAAACGGCGATCGCAGAGATTTTAGCCGATGTCAACACCGTCTAGCAACTACGTTCTGTATTACTTAGAAAGTGCAAAGATTAATAGACTGCAGAGATGACAATTATATAAGTGACATACTGCCTGTTATGCTTGCGCATCACTGAGAATTATGTCGCGGTTACGCATCTTCAATTACATTGCACGGTATGGTGCTGTAGCTTTGTCCGGTAGGCATCACAAGCTATCAAGTGTTCAAGTTTCAAGTACGTAAGAATTTTTATTATATATGTTAAATCGTATTTATTTGTGTCGTATTAAAAATATGTCGTCAAAGCGTTCGCTGTAAATTTTCCCGGGTTTGATCCCCGACAGCACGAATGAAATTTGTAATTGCAATTTTCGTCAACACGCATTGGGGAAGCACGGCGGGCATTTTCTTGCCCTAAAACCCTCTCAGAAATAAAAAAGAGTTCTGTGCCCAGTAGAGGGACTTGTATAGCCTATTACTTTACTTTGTAGCAATATTTATATTCGTTTCAGATATAGAAGGGTACCTTATGCTGACAAAAATATCATGTGGAGGCGACGAAAACGTAAAACATCTTTGTACCTAGATAAAACGTTCAAAAGATTGTCAGTCATGTCATACGCCACATTTTCTATAGAGCATAGAACATTGCAGATAGGGCAAAATAAAAAATAATCCAATATATTATGGTAACTATTTATTAATAATATATACATTTATAGGTATTTATAATAAAAATAATGAACAAGCTGCAAGGTTCAACTAATAATGTTTTTTTGTAAACACAATCGTAAAATTCCTGTTTTAATTTTTACCAATGGTTAATTGATGAAACGTAGTCAAGATCACTTCATATAAAATATATTTCATTAAAATTGACACGTGACCTATTTGGCCTTCTACTTACAACTCGGCGGATATTTGAAAAGAAGATTTTGTCTTTTCACACAAGTATTGTTTACAACTGGCTTGGTTTCGAAAAGCGTGATTAAGTGTCAGCGGTATATAATCAATTAAATACTGAACTTTTTTGAAATTAATTTTTTTATTTATTTTTGTTATATCTTCTTAAAAACTGACGCCATCTCACTATTTTATTATTTGTTTTTTTTGTACGCATAAGGATAAATTAGACTAAGTTAGATTAACTTGGATAAGTTTATATTTTTTTTAATTTTATCACAAAATTTCCGCAATAAATTATTACCTTTTCTACAGTGATTCTCTCCTCTTAGTTTCGGCGTGACTGTAGGATGTTATAGTGAGTCACCGTCAGTTACTAAGCGGCCATAAATCATTATATGTATGTATAGACATACATATATACATTTTTTGATTTTAATATTTATGTTTTTTGAATTTTGATTGATATTTTGAAGCCTGGTAAAATTACTTTTTTCCATACCAATTGATGGGCCTGAGTATAATGCCAGTTATGCTCTTTGGCTGAAGCAGACAAAACAATATTGGTTGCGCATTTCTAAAACAAAATTTTACCTCTTCTTCTTCTAATAATAGCTCCTGCACCTAACACGGCGGAATAGTTATTATTATCTATAAGACCATTTGGGAAAACAGTTTTTGTTAACAGTTATGAATGTAACATTTTATCAGCTGCTTTGTTTATAGTGCCTTGAGCAACACTTTGCCGGTTTCTGTACAGAAAATGTTGCTGGCTTTGCAAATACGGATGGCCGCTACCATTGAATATAATTCCCGCTATGTTACACTTATTTACATAGAAACTTTAATTATCATTTGCATAAAATTCTAAATAGCACTTTTTACACAAGAAAGTAAACTTTTAGATCAGTCCATTTTGTTCTTCACTAATTAAGTAAAAAGTAAAACAAACCAATAGGGCCGGGAATTAAAATTTCTTGCTAATTTTTATAGAAAAGAATGACCTTATCATAATATAAAAGTCAATCATTTAGCCATTTGATAAAACTTTTAAGTGTGCCAGTCAAACATTAATGATGATATTCGGGTCGTTATACTGGAAATAGTCTTTTAAATATTTTGTACAAACAATATATATATATATATATATATATATATATATATATATATTTGTTTTTTTTTTACCAGTAGAGTTGCAACAAAATCTTAAAAAAGTTCAATGAATTAAAAAATGCCAATAATTATATAATTTCAAGTCAGTGTAAGATCAGTTATAGAGCCAATGTTATTATTTTCATTTTGATTAGTTTAATTCGAGACTAAAATAAATGTGAAAGGGCTTTTATCTGCAATAATAATTTTTATCAAAAATAACATAGACTTATAAAAGTCATATACACGGTCAATCATACTGAAGATTATCAATTGTAAAAAAAATAATAACATTGGCTCTATAACTGATCTTTAAATGTAAAACACTGACTTGAAATTATATAATTATTGGCATTTTTTAATTCATTGAACTTTTTTAAGATTTTGTTGCAACTCTACTGGTAAAAAAAAAAACCAATATATATATATATATATATATTATAGTTCTTGATGAAAATAATATATGCGCGTTACATCGCATCCCATCAAGAATTTCTAATGTAATTCTTGGTGTAAAGCTAAGACGTGATAATAACTGTAAACAATAGAATAACAAAATAATGAAAACATTTACATTTACATACAAAACATTTACAAAAATACTTGCTTTATAACCTTATAAATATTATTTGACCGTAACAAAATAAAACAAGGTAGTCTTGGGCATGAAAGTAAAAATAAATATATTCGATTATTTTTGCAATATCTAACAGCCGGATCAGCGGGCGATACTGATCCATCTAAAGATGCTAAATTTCAGTAAGCACTGTCAAATTCAATAGGAGTGACAGAAAAACGGTTCTTGATATAGAAAGGTAAATAAATTATTTAACCTATAAAGTAAAATCACTTTATTACAAATCAAAATAGCCCAATAGCTTTATTAACATGAGACATAATTGTACGAGTGCTGTAAGCACTCGTACAATTACATATACTTAACATTATTTTACTGAAATCTCAGAAATTTTTTTTTAAATAGAATAAGGGTGACAAACGAGCACACAGTCCACCTGATGGTAAGTGGTTGCTACGGCGTGGGTATGGACACATCTACATTTTCTATCCTCGATTACGTATCAAAATGTAGATGCGTTGTTACCCGTGAGGACTAAGATGTAATGCCTCGTTTCCAGTAAAAAGGTCCTCCGGTTCTCTACACTCACCATACGAAACACAGCAGGGTTAAACTGCTATTTTACATGTTATTCCGTGAGAGCGTGGCCCTTCCTCGGTCGAGCCGACCCATTCGTGCTACAACTATACCTAATAAATATAGCTGTAGCATGGCTCTACCACGTAAAAAAAAATTGACGTTGAAAATTTAAGTATTTTTGCAACTTTGCAATTATTTTCTATTGAGTTCATTTTTGTGGAATCGTGTTTTGCAAACCGCCACCTGAAATACGTACAATTTTTTTTCGATAATGACGTGAAAATTAGTATAAAAATTTTTTTTATACTATTTTTACCCAGCAAGTAGTAAAGCAACTACAATCCCATCGGTAAGTGGTTATGTAGTCTAAGATGGTGAATTGCACTGACTTAACAAAAACCTATTCACTCTTGCCTAATAGTACTAGGTAAGTATTATTTGCGACCTATTTTTGTGTGTGTGTGTGTGTGTGTGCGTGCGTGCGTGCTTGCGCGCGTGTGCGCGTGTGTGTGTGTGTGTGTGTGTGTGTGTGTGTGAAGAAAAGCGTATGAGAATACGTGAAGAGGAATAAAGGTTGAGTACTAATTCGCTTACCTGTACGAGGTTGCCACTCGAGGACCTTTCTTCCTATTTTTTATGTTTTCCAAGTTACATAGCTAGCCCATTGCCATTTCACTGTAATATTCCGTTGAGCTATGTCAGTTACTCTGGTTCTAATGCAAATACCTTCATTTCTAACTTTATCACGTAGAGAAACCCCTCTCCAATTTAAAATTTTTACATTTTTTAGATGATAGTTTGTCTAACAAAAAAAAAAACCATAAGCCCAAAAATGTGTTTATATAGTTATTTATACTTAGGTCCATTCTTTTATTTGTTTAAATTGTTTGATTTAATTTGATAACAGTGTACCTAAATGTAAGTATCTGTATCTTTATTTCTCTCCCCAATAATATTTTATAAAGTCATACTTATAAAAACAGCGTTTTATTGTAATACATAATTATAAAATTCATTATCAACTAATTAATAAAAATATGCAACAATAAAATTACATAGGTATTAAAAACTATCGCAATCTAAGTAACGAGAGCATGTTCGTCGTTCCACATCTAAATTATATAAAAATGCTTTTTCAATTTCACTAATCAACGTCGCCGCAAAAATTTTTCTTCTTTGGGCACTTTAAAAATTCATTTATTTAGAAATTAATATTTACAGTTACCAGTGTACAGATATTAACTAAATTAAGTATTTCTAGTCATAAAAATATTTATAATTGAGTATAAACTTTTAAAAAACTAATATATATTTGAACGAAGTCGCTCCAACACCGACGTGCGGTCCACCCTCGACGACGTCCGAAAACGGACTGACAGGGCGACGGAGCATGTGCGCTCGCGTAAATATATTCAATTTCAGGGAAAAATGATATATTCTCTTACAAAACGGGTAATAAAAATAAAACTCTCAATTAAAAATATTAATATTGTTAAGACCTTTTTTTTTAGTGTAAAAACTATTTAAAAAGCTTGTGCCGTTTTGGAGAAATTTTGCAAAATATGACAAAGATAGGTACTCTTTGGGGATTTTTTTTCTAATATGGGGTTGACAAAAATACAATTTTGTTAAATTAAAAACATTTACCAAATCTTCTTCTGTTACCCTGTATTTTTTGTTTGTGGAGTAAATGAACAGTTATTGAGATTTTTTTACATAAATATCCTAGATTTAGGCATTTCAACCACTGTTAAGGCCTTAAATTGATAGTAGTCAATTTTTCTAAATTTTTAAGGTACTTTTTGACATTATTGTGAATTTTTTTTATTTCATTTTTAAGTTCTTGAACACATTTATCCACATATTCTTTATTCATACTCTTTTTCAGGAGTTTGCAGTCCTTTTAATCTTGTTGATTTCAAATCAAAATCACCTGCGTCTGTTCTTACTAAAGCGTCACTGAGAATATCAGAGCATTCAGATAGTTGTAAACGCTTATGAACATGATGACCGAATTTGTCTATATTAATAGCCGTCTTATCGGCTTCTGTAATGAAATGGTAATGCGTAATCCTCCTGTAGGCAGCTTAATATATTTAGTGTGTTTTATGATGCCAGATTCATGCAATTCTTCGATTATTGCATAAATTTCATTGTAAACCCCTGTGTTACCAGCTGCCCATGTAGTATCAGTATCTTTTTTAACTTTTTTTAGTAGCATGATAGATTTTTAGTAGAGAGCATGGTATTTCCCCGGTCGAGCCGACCCATTCGTGCTACAACTATACTACTAATATAGCTGCAGCATGGCTCTACCACGTAAAAGCATTCGCTCACTCTTGCTTTGCTCAAGCTATGTGCCCACTGAAGACCATAATTCTCTCAAGTATAGGTCCAATTTTTTTTTAGTCTAACCAAATTAGTACCTACTGGCTTGCAAGTTTCTATATTAAATCAATTTATTTAACTAATGGTGGATGATCGCAAATGATCTAGCAGTTCTTACTACGAGTGAGCAACAAAGCCTGATGGCTGCGGTTCGATTCCCATCCAGTATAAAAATTAAGGGTGCATGAACACATGAAAACATTCGTATATACTGTTGGAGACCTTTTTTTCTTCTTTTTTCTGTGTAACTAGCGAACGTTAGCGGTTCAGGCATTGTATTATGATTGAGTAACAAACATAAAAAAAATCTAACATACACTTTTATGTTTATGTTATTAATTAATAAGATAAGCATGTAGTTACTTTCATAGCGTAATGTTTTATGGAATCTTACTATGGGATAATGCGACTGACATTGAAGTCATATTTGTTTGCAAAAGATAGGCATACGGATGATTTACAGCTTAAATTGTAAAGAGTTCCTTAGAGACAAATTTAAGGAAATAAACATATTAACTTAGCATCGAAATATATTTATGAAAATGTAATGTATGTACATAAAAACATAAATAGCTTTCTTTTTTAAATACTAGGAACAAACATAAGCTTGTAATACCAGTTTTTAGACTTTATATAATTAGTTATTAATTTATGGGTAGGCAATATATACGCTTTTACAACAAACGCCTGTGTGTTAGTCCAGACTATATTCTATCTATAGATATTACGAATAGTATAAAATTCACTTTAAGATTGAAAATTGTTAGTTATTTTCTTCAAAAAGCATTAATTTTATTATTTGACGGTTCCGTGGCGTAGTGGCTTAGCAATGAGTTGCTGCGCTGGGGGGCGCGGGTTCGAATCCCGCACGGAACAAGTATTTGTATGGCCTACAAATGATTGTTCCGGGTCTGGATGTTTGTCCTTGTGAAATTTGTGTTTGTAAACTGCCTCCACGATACAGGAGAAAATCCTAGTGTGGGGGTAACGTTTTTTTAAAAAAACAAAACAAAACAAACAAAACAAAGATATATTTATAATGGAACTAAATTTGATAAGTACATTGACCGTTATATACTGACCCATTTCCATATTATTGTAAAATACACACATTTACCTGTATGTCTGTACACTGTCGTATTATTTTACAGCGACTGGTTGGCGCCGTTGATGTTTTCGGCTGACGACGCAAACGTTGATTTGACATCGTATGCAAACATTTATGCTAATTGTTTTTCACATATGAGTATTTAATGTTAATAAACAAAAATATTCCTTACAAATAACATTAATACGGGTCAATGCTAAAGTTACCAAATGAAATATTTCTTCATTTTAAAATATGTCAAACTAAAACACTTCCAAGTGGGGATAGTGTTATAATTTAGGGTAAAAATATGATGTCGGGAGGTGTTTAACTATTAGTTGCATCATGTTTTCCACAGTCTACTAGACTTGGAAGTGTTCGACATCATCATCAAGACAGCAAGTATGTACGTAACACTTAGTCTCCTCACTTAAACACAATAGAATAATAATTAATTTGTTATATTATGTTAGAGTAAAGTTATATTATGTTTTGCTTTATAAGTTTTTTATATGAGTGTTTCTGTATAGTGATATATTTTGTGCTACATTTTTAGGTATTCCAACCCCTTCGAGTCAAACGCTGAAATGCAATCGACTTCGCAAAAGAAGAAAAGCGGTTAAGAAACCAGCTAATGTTCAGTTCCTAAGTCCAAGAAACGAGTTGAATTATTCGGAAGTGAGTCGGAATCTGAGGCTGATACATCATCATCACTCACCCCAGCTTCGACCAGCAGGAAACGTAAATTAAAAGTTTTTCTAGATCCTGGGGTAAGCAAATCTTATTTAATTTTAATAGTTTGAGTTACCATTCACATGATGAAAAGTTAGTTTCTATTTGATTGGATGTTGTGAATAAATTATCAGTCATAGATAAAAAAAAATTATGAAAATGTATTTAATTATATTCTTAGACGATCGATGTGATTGATACGATTGTTAGTGAATTGGACTACTAAGTCATGTTATGAGCATCGTATAAAAATATATTTATGCGGGGTAGGAGGGAATATAAATATTGTTCATTTCTTATCAGTATGCTTTTTTTTAAATAGTATTTTTATTGTTTCCATGATGAAGATTCTAAACCTATCCGAGCGGGGATTTTAAAAAGTTATCATTCCGAACAGGTTCTGGATATATGCACCGGACCGAGCCTTCGAAGCGAGGAGAAAATTACATCGAAGTGCGCATCTCTAACTTCCGCGAGCTGAAGGCTATTCCATCAACCGACCGCTGGCAGCACTCTCTCATTTCGATCGATCGATTCGATCAGCTTTAAATCAGCTTTCGATGAGAAAACCCCAACGTGGAAGGCTGTTACTCAGTTGGTATCATGCATCAAATAAGATTATCACAATGTTCGTCCAGTTTTGTATCTAAGTAAGGGCTAGTTTAATAGTTTAATCAGTGTTACTTATCTATGTATTGTTTGCTTTCAGTTAATATCGAAATAAAAACTAAATCATTTAAATTCAAATTAAGATAATATCGAAAATCGAAATAATAAACCATCAATAAAATAATAAAATAAATAAATTCTAAATCTGACTATATTTTATTATAATAAACTGAGTTTAATAGTTTAATCAGATTTACTTATCTATGTGTTGTTGCTTTCAGTTAAAATCGAAATAAAAACTAAAACATTTAAATTCAAATTTAGATAAAATCAAAAATCTAAATAATAAACCATAAATAAAATAATAAAATAAATAAATTCTAAATCTGAACTATGTTTTATTATAATAAACTGATCTATATTTTAGTGTTGTTGCTTTCAGTTAAAATTGAAGTAAAAACTAAAACATTTAAATAGAAATTCAGATAAAATCGTAAATCGAAATAATAAGCCATAAATAAAATAATAAAATAAAGAAATTCTAAATCTGAAATATATTTTATTATAATAAACAGAGTTTAATAGTTGAATCAATGTTACTTATCTATGTGTTGTTGCTTTCAGTTAAAATCGAAATAAAAACTAAAACATTTAAATTCAAATTCAGCTAAAATAGAAAATCGAAATAATAAACCATAAATAAAATAATAAAATAAAGAAATTCTAAATCTGAAATATATTTTATTATAATAAACTGAGTTTAATAATTGAATCAGTGTTACTTATCTATGTGTTGTTGCTTTCAGTTAAAATAGAAATAAACACTAAAACATTCAAATTCAAATTCAGATAAAATCGAAAATCGAAATAATAAACCATAAATAAAATAATAAAATAAAGAAATTCTAAATCTGAACTATGTTTTATTATAATAAACTGAGTTAAATAGTTTAATCAGTGTTACTTATCTGTGTGTTGTTGCTTTCAGTTGAAATCGAAATAAAAACTAAAACATTTAAATTAAAATTCAGATAAAATCGAAAATCGAAATAATTAGTTTTAATAAATACATTCGTTGTAACAATAAATGTATTTTCGTTTTTTTCCTCTACACAATTGAAGTATAATGACATAATAAAACAGCAATAAAATTCAATGTATAACTTTTATTATATTTTACAAGCTACATTATTTAAATTACTAGTTCTCACATAATTTTTCACCTATTTTTTTATAAGACAATTTGTAGCATCTAACACTTCATCATACATTGAATCCACAACATATTGAACACCTATTTTAGCACTATGATCGTGGATGACATTTTCTTCTTGCTCGTTAAGTTCGCAAATGCTGATTTTAATCAGACGATGACCTCGTTTACCTTTATCTCGGCGGATAATGTATGATGATGATGATGATGATGATTCTTGAGAACGGTTTCTCTTCCTGTAACATTTCTTTGATTTTGATTGCCGCTCTTCATTAATAGCTATTCTATTTGGTGGTAAATCGTGAAGCTGCTCCTTTCGGTTGTAATAATTTAGTGTAAATTTATCCACATCCTGTGCATAGTAATATGGATTAGTGACAGGATTAGAATCGTTGTGTTCCTCAGTGTTGGCCATGATCTGCAATTAACAAAAACAAGTATGAAGACAAAAAAAAGGTAATGGCGGCTGAATTTCTAAATAGTAAAAAATATGATTAAATTCACCAATATAGATGATATTTGACGAGAGTTGTAATCAACGTGCACTCGCTATGAGAATAAAACAATAATGAAACAATTGAAGGAGGGTGGGAGGCGCTCTTCAATCCATGTAAGACACATCATTGTATTTAATTAGCGGATGGCTGCAAATTAATTAATATCTTTATTGTAATGGATTTACGGTGTTAGGTTTTCGGGTCTATGGTTTTTTTCGTTACGGAATTTCTTGATTCGGTCGCCGCGTTCAAAGCCCGCGATAAAAGCTATGCAATAGCTTAAAACATTTATTAGCACTAACTACAATGAAATTAGGCTAAACAAGTTGTATTATTAGAAATTAGTCATATAGATGCGGCAATACCATCAGTATCTCGCAAACGCTCTGAATATAATGCGGGATAGAACTGTGAGTATGTAGACGTTAATTTGGTAAAATTAAAAATTTTGCACCTCTACTGGAGAGAATTGGGGTCTTCAGCGGCATGCAGCTCGAGCGATGCGAGAGCAAGTGACGCAGAAGCCCCAATTCACACCTACTCATCCACCATATAGTCCTGACCTTGCACCTTCAGATTTTCACCTGTTTCAGTCTCTTCAGAATTCTTCGGGTAGTTTTAGGTTAACATCAAGAGAGGACTGTCAAAACTAATTGTCGCTTTATTTTGATCTTGTAGATATCACCATTTTTCTTGGAATCACACTAGACGCGAAGCTTCAATGGCGCCCCCATATATCGAAACTAGCAAGCAGACTTAGTTCTGCAGCATATGCTGTAAAAAGATTAGAAGTCTAACCAGTGTTGAAACAGCTAGACTAGTTTACTGTAGCTATTTCCATAGCATAATGTCGTATCGTATTTTGCTATGGGGACACGCAGCTGACACTGAAATTATATTTGTTTTACAGAAGAGAAACATCAAAGCAAATTATGATTTAAAGCCTAAAGAGTCACTGCGACAAAAATTTAAGGAAATTAATATATTAACTTTGGCCTCTCAATACATTTATGAAAATGTAATGTACGTACACAAAAATAAAAGTAGTTTTACAAAAATAAGTGATATTCATTCTGTAAACACTAGGAACAGACACAAGCTAGTAGTACCAGTTACTCAACTCCATCAAGTCACCTATTCATTCATGGGACGATGTATACGCTTTTACAATAAAATTCCAGAAAATATACAAAATTTGACCTGCTCAAAGTTCAAAAACTTTATTAAACTAAGTTTGTATAAAAAGGGTTATTATAATATTAAAGAATTTATGGATAGAATAGAATAGAATAGAATAGAATGATTTTTATTCAATATGGATTATTACATAATACTTATTGAAAGTCATTATTTTATTTACCACTGGTTCGGAAAATACCTCTGTCCTGGGAAGAACCAGCAAGAAACCCAGCGGGACTTTTTTTTAAACAAAATTTCACTTAACAATAATTTTGTTTATACAATTTTAAATGAATTTTCATAGAACCAGCATGGTGGCGATCACCTTATTCCCAGGGGTTATTTTCATTCATGTATTCCTTGATATTATAATAACCCTTTTTGTACAGTTTTTCTTTAATAAAACTTTTAAACTTGTTTATTGACAAACTTTGAACATGTTCTGGGATTCTGTTGTAAAAGCGTATACATTGCCCCATAAATGAATTACTAATTCTGTGGAGTCTTGTAAGTGGCATTACAAGCTTATGTTTGTTCCTAGTGTTTAAGGTATGAACATCCTTATTCTTATTAAAGCTATTTATGTTTTTATGTACATACATTACATTTTCATAAATATATTGCGATGCCAAAGTTAATATGTTTATTTCTTTAAATTTTTCTCTAAGGGACTCTTTAAAATTTAGATTATAAATCGCCCGTACGGCTCTCTTTTGCAAAACAAATATAGCTTCAATATCAGTCGCATTACCCCATAGCAAAATTCCATAAGACATTACGCTATGAAAGTAACTAAAATACACTAACCTAGCTGTCTCAACATCTGTGAGACTTCTAATCTTTCTTACAGCATATGCTGCAGAACTAAGTCTGCTTGCTAATTTAGATATATGGGGGCCCCATTGAAGTTTCGCGTCAATAGTAATACCGAGAAAAACAGTGGTATCCACAAGACTCAACTCCTCCCCATTTAAGAGCACATTGGTTTTCGAATGTTTTACATTAGGTATTGTAAATTTAATACATTTTGTCTTATTGCCGTTTAAGAGCAAATTGTTGGCGTTAAACCAATGTACTAGTTTCGATAGAGCATTATTTACATCGTCATATTTAATTGACTACCGTTTCAGTTTGAAAATTAAAGAGGTATCGTCAGCAAATAATACTATATCGTGATTGTCCCCTACAAGATAAGGTAAGTCATTAATATAGATTAAGAACAGGAATGGGCCAAGAATCGAGCCCTGAGGAACGCCCATTGATACTACTGATCCGGAGGAACATTTACCATTAATGACGACTTTTTGAGTTCTGTTACTTAAATATGATGTAATAAGTTTAAGCGCCAAATTTTTTACACCGTAATGTTGTAGTTTCCTGATTAATGTATCATGATGAACACAATCGAAAGCCTTGGAAAGGTCACAGAAAATACCTAAGGCATCTTGTGAATTCTCCCAGGCATTAAAAATATATTTCATAAGCTCAACACCGGCGTCAGACGTCGAGCGACCCCTTGCAAAACCAAATTGATTTTTATGAAGTAATTTATTTGTATTAAAAAAAATTAACAATTGATCCAAAATTATTTTTTCAAAAATTTTACTGAGAGTTGGTAGTACAGAAATAGGTCTATAATTAGCGGGGTCCAATGTACTACCAGATTTAAATAAAGGTATTACTTTACTATACTTCATTAAATCAGGAAACACACCAGAATCGATACAAGTATTAAAAATAATAGCAAGATGAGGTGCAATTAAATCTATTATGGACGTAATCACTGTAACGGAAATCCCCCACAAATCTGCGGTTTTCTTTACATCAATGGTTTTGAAGTATTTTACAATATTATGCGGTAATACTTTTTCAAATCTAAATTCTTTTAAACAGATATTAACATTCTGTTTAAGTAATGATTCGGCGACAGTTGGAGAAGCATTCAATGACTCTGTTGTCAAGATAGGAACATCAGTGAAATATTTTTCAAACACCGCTGCAACTTCTTGATTTGATTTAGTCAATTCATTATTAATTTTTAATTGATAGTTTGAATTACGAGGTTTCTCTTTACCGGTTTCGCTGTTAATTATACTCCACGTCATTTTAATTTTATTCTTAGCTGTCTTAATTTTGTTACTAATATGTATTGATTTGGCTGTGGAGCAAACTCTTTTAAACATTTTAGAATAATTTTTTACATATTCTTTAAAAGCATCGGAAAGATTATACGATCTTTCATGGTAAAGGTCATATAACCTTCGTCTGCTTTTATGAATTCCTACTGTCGCCCACTCATTAAATGCCTTGCGACTGTTTCTGGAGAATGTTTTAGAAGTGAATGTTTTATTAAATTCATTGTTTATAAAGGTAAATAATTCTCTATATAAATAGTCTGCATTGTTCTTATAAGAAAGGGATGGAAGGATTTTTAACATATTACTTCTAAATCTCTCCAGGCGTTTTGCATTAATAGGAACAAACACAATTTTCTCATTTACCTGTTTTTTGTGCATATAAGGTAACGAAACCAGTTGTCCACAGTGATCTGAACTAAGTTTTTGTATTATTGATTTGTTGATTGGTACAACACCTGTAAAAATATTATCAATACAAGTTGCACTACACCCTGCAATACGTGTAGCTTCAAAGAATAAATTATTAAGATTATAGGATTTGAACAAAGAACAGAATTTAATACTGATGGAAGAAGTTTCCAGGAGATTGATATTAAAGTTTCCACACACTACAAGAGATTTATTCTGTTTATTAAGCTTAACTAAAACTTCTTAAAAAAAAGTTATCAATGTTTTGTTTAAATTGTGAAATTTGCTCATTAGCTTCAGTTAATTGTAATTTCAATGCAGCAATTAATCTGAGGGATTCCTCATATTCTTTGCTGCATCGGTCAAACTCATCGACTGTCCTCTGGAGCTGATCCCTTTCCTTTAAAATATCTGTATAGTCTCTATGTAACTTAACCATATCACTTTTCAATTGAGTATTTTTCGAAATTATACTTATTATTTCCTTTTCGTTGTCATCCCTTTCTTTAAGTAACAGCTCACACTGCTCCCTGGACGCTCTCAGTTCTTGGAGCGCAAGATGGAGTTGGTTCTCCATCTGGCGCGTTTTGGCGTTACGAGTATTCATTTTACTATGTATTTTAAATAGTAAAAGAAAACAAAGATGGAAAATCAAGGGAACAGAGTAAGCAAATATTCAATTATAGGACTCTAATTACAGATCTCAAATTAAATTATCAAGAAAACAATTTAAAATGAAATCCGAAAACAAGAACACTTAAGAGATATATCGTAAATATTAAAAGGGATAACAAGAATTACAGTAACTTTTAAACGATGTTCGTTACCTGCTGTCACTTTAAGTTGAGAGGCACTAAAAATTTATTTATTTAAATATTTACCACTTTTATTTATTACACAATAAAATTTGTTCGTAATTAACAACTATAACTTAAATTTGAGGTGGAAATGATCAATTACAATAATTATTTTTATGAAATTATTTGGGAGCCCAATTTTTTAACTATTTGTCACCGGGGTTGCCACAGAGAAAAAAAGGATGATAATAACCCCTGGAAATGAGGTGATCGCTACCAAGCTATTTCTAATTTGTTGTGTTGTTAATTTGTGTAACATACATGATTGTAAGCTGTTATTTAAAAAAAGTCCCGGTTGGTTTCTTGCTGGTTCTTCCCAGGACAGAGGTTTTTTTTTCAAACCACTGATAATTAAACAAAAGAGTGACTTTCAATAAGTATTATTTATAATCTATATTGAATAAAAAAGTTTCTGTTTCTGTTTCTGTTGATCAAAAATCCCAAGATTACTACAGCATTGCAACAAGTTATCGAACAAAATGGCACCTATATATTATACTCAAATGTAATTAAACTATAAAAAAACTTTATGTATTTGTATATAAAATTACTTTATTATAATATAACTATGAAAAATTATTATTATATAACTATAAAAAACGGCATGTATTTGTTTATAAAATAGGAAGAAAAATTTTACCTAAGAAATAAATTACAAATAAAAAAGGAGGAACTCGCCTGCGTTAACCTAATTAATATTAAATAGCATTTATAATTAAAAAATTATTAAAATAAAATAAAAATTCTAACCACAAAACTTCAATACCATAATGAGTAATAAGCTTTAGAAACAAAATAATCTATGGATTTCTGGGGCCTGAAGGTCTCCATCTTGTTTCTTTTTTATGTGTATGTGTACCTATTGGCATGTGCCTGTGTGTATATACCCATATGCGTGTACGTGCTTTGAAGTCCGGTTCGCCATGTAGTGGGCTACTTAAGAGAATGCACTACTCAATATCATCAAATGGGTGTCGTAAGAGATGAAAAAAGAAAATGAAACAGGAAATAGGCAGCAGCATCTTTCTTATACCAACTCAAAATAATAAAAAATGCGTTTGTCTACCCGCCTGACAAGCATTTAAACTGTGGCAAATATTCCCTCGATGAGGTAATGCTATGGCCTTCCCCTGTGCACTTTTGTTCACTGAATTTATTAATAAAATGGGCTTTTACTTTTTACTAAATGTTCTATTTTGTTACATTATTTTCTATTTTTTGTATTTCTTTTGTTAAATAATAATATCTTAAAGAGCAGGTATAACGCAATACATAGAGCATGTATTGAGAAAATATTGAGTTTGGTCGACACAATAGACTTCATACACATTCAGCCTTAATCCACGCCGCTTTAGAAATTCGAAACGTGAACGTCCGCGCATTGTCTCAAATACAAAGAATTTTTTTACAACAGTCACCTTTATGCAAGGAAAATATTAAGCAGTTCTTATTATCATAGTGACCCGTATGATAAGAAAGGTGATTATAGTCTGATTCTGTAGTTTCAATATATTCATTCACCCGACGGCTCCGTGGCGCAGCGACTTAGCAATGAATTGTTGCGCTGGGGGCCGCGGGTTCAAATCCCGCACGGAACAAGTATTTGTATGACCTACAAATAATTGTTCCGGGTCTGGATGTTTGTCCTTGTGCAATTTGTGTTTTTAAACTGCCTCCACGATACAGGAGAAAATCCTAGTGTGGGGTTAACGTTTTTACTTCAATACCAATACCAATTCACTCCTTACACCATATCGAAGTCCACTTCAGAACATGGGCCTCCCCATAGCCTGACTCATAAGGGGATTTGCTATAGTTGCCACGCCTGACAGACGGATTTGCAATCGTAATTTTTTTTCTAGTTGTTATTACGAAGACTGTTCAATATTTTTTTTTCACTTTTAATTTTTCGGACAAAATATAGCATAGACCCCTCCTGATAGAGATCTATATCTGTTAACTTTATCAACAGATAGACATCTGTTCATAAAGTTTTGTCACAATCGGTCATCCATCCCGAATATTAGCCCGGACTGACCGACAGGTCAGAAAGACTTAAAGTTACTTAAAATAGTTATTTATGGCATAGCCATAAATAACCATTTTAAAAATGACTTAATATTTGTCATAGTAAAAGCATTCAAATAACTCCCTGAGCTAAAAAGAGGCCAGTTATTTCAATATTACAGACAAGCCCTTCAATTTTGTTTATGTGAATAGATTACAAGAGCACCTGGCTCCCGTAATCATGATTAAGAAAGGTAATACTTTACAATCGATTTACAACTCACAAAAAATTGATTTTAATCGCATGTACAGTTACCATCAATCCAAAAATCGTTTTAAAAGCTTTAACCTGATTGCTGTACATTCATTTAATTAGAGTACGCCAACTGTTTATTACTGCTATTATTTTAAAAGTGTGAAGCCAATATACGTTGAACTCTTTAATTTATTTTTGTTACTTTGCGCATAATGGATATAAATGAGTAAAAGGATTATATTTTGCTATTAAAAGGATTAGACAAATAACTGACGAAAGAAAACCTAAATTAGTCTCATGTGTTATTTGCACGGTATCATGTCCTATGGTATATTACAGTGAGGATCTGCAGCCTGTTTGTAAAGCATATTCATTTGTCAATAGCAAGCGATACGGTCAATCTATAACTCGCCTCACGAGTTGCAATAAGACCTTTTTAAAGAGTCCTGTCGATATATATTTTTGAAAACATTATGTACGTACCGAAAAAACATAAATTTGTTTTATATTAAAAAAAAACTCCTGCGATCGGATCGAGGCGATACGCTAGAGGTTGCTAAATTTATATTGGCAATAACTAGAAAATCTTTTGGGAGTAATGCGTAATAGCTGTGAAAATATAGTGCAACTATCGATCTTAAAATAAAATTCTGTTAAAAAGGGCTAGGAGACTTGTATTAAGGACAAAGGTGTATGGAAATAACTCTTATTCTGCACTTGCAAGTCGTCGGGCTACTAATATATTGTTGAAATTTCTATGGAGATTATGGAGAACAGCGTAACAGTCTCAGACCTTGAATGTTTTTTCAAGAAATGGCAAAAAGAAATGATGGAAAACGTCACACAAACTATAGTTACCACAGTTAATTCTGTACTTTCCGAAAAACTCAGTAAATTATCTTCGGATCTGCAAAATTTAAAAACTAATATAAATACCATATCCAATAAAAGTGCCTCTAATACGGAATCGATATCGGAAATCAGAAAAAAACTCAATGACATTGAAAGTTCAGTCAATTACTCGAATAACCGCCAAGATAACGTGGATGCCAAATTATTAAGTATAGATCAACAATTCCAAAAGAATAAACAATATGGGATGGAACTCAGTGAGCTTAAACTTAAATACACCAATCTTACTTTGGACCTTAAGAAACGTCAACAATGGGAAAGGCTGAATAATCTTGAAATCGGAGGGGTACCGGAGACATACAACGAGAACACCGTCGATATTGTCATTGCTGTAGCAAAACATGCGGGTGTGGTCATCACGTCATGCGACATTGAATTCGCTAATAGAGTGCAAGCAAAAATTACAAGACCTGGAATTACACGAGCAATAATTGCAAAAATGAAAACCAAATCAGCGAAAGACAATATACTAGCTGGTATTCGACGCGTTCGTGGTATCACCCGCAACAATATAGGCATGCAGGGTAATCAAAGAATATATGTAAATGAACATCTAACAATTGAAAATAAAATATTATATAATAAGT
The DNA here is from genome assembly GCA_963668995.1 of Parnassius mnemosyne. Classification (NCBI taxonomy): domain Eukaryota; kingdom Metazoa; phylum Arthropoda; class Insecta; order Lepidoptera; family Papilionidae; genus Parnassius; species Parnassius mnemosyne. The sequence continues at coordinate 13,010,167 of CAVLGL010000046.1, read as the reverse complement.
GCCGTGAATTGGTGAAAACAAATTCTTACAAATACATATGGATAAGAAACTGTAAAATTTTTGTACGAAAAAACGACAAGTCGCCGAAGATTGTGGTGAACAAAGAAGAAGATCTTGCAAGAATTAAATGACTGCTCATCTCTCTACGATTCTGCGGCCCTTGGTTTAACGTATTGTTATTTCATTTACTTGTGTTTTACTTTAATATTAATGATTTATATAACACTTTCCACTCCTATACTAAACAACCACATTATACACACAAAAATATTATTTTACTATTCCTGTTTACTTATAATAAATTATTTACTACTTATCAATCACACTAAGCATCATAATTATTGCATTAGATACAAAAAACTAGTATTGTTATATTATATATTCTATTTTATATTAATATTAACGTTTAATATAACACTCTCCACACTCATACTAAATAATAACACCATAATATACACAAAAAAAATATTTCTATTTGGTTTACTTATGACCTCTTTGCTAATTATCAATTCTACTAAACGCCATAACTATTGCACTAGACACAAAAAAATATTTCCAAATTTCATTATCATAATATTTGCTACCTCAAGTCTTTCTAATTGTGCTAATAGGAATTTTTATTTAAAAATAAAGATAGTTACTTTAATTCAGTTCAAGCTTTATAATCTAAATATTGTGGGCTTAAGATTGCAACTAATTACCGATTTAATATACTTTTGTATTTTCAACATTATCTTACACTTATATATCCGTAAAAATATAATGTGTCCGCGATCATTTTTTAGTTTGAAAATTATTATGATATTATTGAAATTAAATAAAACTTATTCATTCGTTCCCTTACTAATAAGATGGATAATGATTGTGTATTCGTTCGAATTATATACTATATCATTGAATATTCTAATAAAATCACGTTACTACTTACAAAAAATTAATAATAACAACACCATTATATTATTTATTCAATTACGACAAATGTTGTTCACCAATTATTTACGGTGCATTCAACGTTTGAGTTCAAATGGATATCTACTTAAAACATGTGATAATTTAAGATATTGGCGCTATTTACGTAAATCTGAAATGCATTATGTTATTTGTGTTCGAACACAGTCTGTTGCACTAAAATCGATCTGCACGATTAAAATTATAACTTCAAGTTTGAGTGAAATACTTTTTATACTCTTCTGTATTCGTACACAATTATCATTTTATATAGAATAGAATAGAATAGAATAGAATAGAATATTTTTTATTCAATATACATTACATGTGTAATTCTTATTGAAAGTCATTTTTTACTTTACCACTGGTCCGAAAAAAACCCTCTGTCCTGGGAAGAACCAGCAAGAAACCCATCGGGACTTTTTTTAAAAAATAAATTTTACAATATAAACGATTACGAACTATTTACAAAATTTATTTTAGAACCTGCTTGGAAGCGATCACCTCATTCCCAGGGGTTATTATCAACCATGTATTCATTTATACTATAATAACCCTTTTTATACAGTTTCTGCTTAATGAAACATTTGAACTTGGTAATAGAGAGAACCTGTACACTTTCCGGGACCTTGTTGTAATAGCGTATACATTGCCCCAAGAATGAATTACTGACTCTGTGGAGTCGAGAAACTGGTATCACTAGCTTGTGTTTGTTCCTAGTGTTTACAGAATGTATATCACTTCTTTTACTAAAACTATCTTTGTTTTTGTAAACATACATTAAATTTTCATAAATATACTGAGAGGCCAAAGTTAATATATTAATTTCTTTAAATTTATCTCTAAGAGACTCTCTCGGTTTTAGGTTGTAAATAGCTCTAATGGCCCTCTTCTGTAAAACAAAAATAGTTTCTGAATCAGCCGCATTTCCCCATAGCAAAATCCCATAAGACATTATGCTATGAAAATAACTAAAATAAACTAATCTAGCTGTCTCGACACTAGTGAGACCTCGAATCTTTTTTACAGCATAGGCTGCAGAACTTAGTCTGCTTGCTAATTTGGATATATGGGGGCCCCACTGGAGCTTTGTGTCAAGAGTGATGCCAAGAAAAACAGTGGATACAACAGGGCTCAATTCCTCCCCATTTAAAAACACATTGGTATTCAGATTTTTAACATTCGTTGTTGTAAATTTAACACAATTAGTTTTATTTCCGTTCAAATGCAGATTATTAACGTTAAACCAATGCACTAATTTTGATATAGCATTATTCACTTCGTCACATTTAAATGATTGACGTTTAAGTTTAAAAATCAAGGAAGTATCATCCGCAAATAATACTATATCATGACTATCCCCTACAAGGTGAGGTAAGTCATTAATATACACCAGAAACAGGAATGGGCCGAGAATCGAGCCCTGAGGAACACCCATTAGTACAGGTGACCCGGAAGAACTTTTACCATTGATAATAACCTTCTGTTTTCTATTACTTAAATGTGAAATAATAAGTTTAAGCGCTGTGTTCTTGACACCATAGTACTGTAGCTTCTTGATTAATGTCACATGGTGAACACAGTCGAAGGCCTTGGAAAGGTCACAAAATATACCCAAAGCATCCTCTGAATTCTCCCATGCACAAAAAATATGTTTAATAAGCTCAACTCCAGCGTCAGTTGTCGAGCGACCCCTTGTAAAACCGAGTTGATTTTTATGTAGCAATTTATTAATATTAAAGAAACTTAACATCTGATCTAAAATAATTTTTTCAAAAATTTTACTTAATGTTGGTAGTACAGAAATTGGTCTAAAATTGGCGGGGTCTAATGTACTACCAGATTTAAATATAGGTATGACTTTACTATGTTTTATTAAATCAGGAAACACACCAGATTCGACGCTTATATTAAATATAGTGGCTAGATAAGGTGCTAATGTATCTATTATAGATAAAATAACTTTAACGGAAATCCCCCATAAGTCTGCCGTTTTCTTAACATCAATAGTTTTAAAATATTTAACAATATCTTTTGGCAGTACCCTATGGAATTTAAAAGTATTTGAACAAGCCTTTACATTTTGTTTGAGCAATGATTCGGCGACAGTAGGAGAAGAATTTAATGATTTTGTTAACAAAAAAGGAACATCAGTAAAATGTTTCTCAAAAGCCATAGCAACTTCTTGATCAGATCGCGTTAAATTATTGTTAATATTCAATTGAAAATTCGAGTTGCGCGGTTTGACCTTGCCCGTTTCACTATTTATTATTCTCCAGGTCATTTTAATTTTTTCGGATGCAGTTTTAATTTTGTTGCTTAAATGTAAAGCCTTAACAGTGGAGCACACTTTTTTAAATATTTTAGAATATGTTTTTACATAATCTCTAAATATAACACTACTATTATATGATCTTTCATCATATGCGAAGGTCATATTCTTTTAATATTGTATATGCTCAAGTGCTTTCTTTTAATACATGTTTTGAAGTAAAGAGCGTTAAACAAAAACAAACGTTCTGTTTGGTTAAAATCCTACACTCAAGTGTAAAAGAAACGATTCATATTTCCCAGTATTGGCTGAAAATTAATGCTTTATATACAAAATATATAGAATTTTTTAACATTATATATAATATCCATACACTTATCCTAAATGAAATTATTTTTCTAAATTATATACATTATTTCATAGTACGACTACGTATGACAGTAATTTTAGTTATTATTACATCTGTCAGAAATATTTGTGTACCCCGTTTATTACTAAATGTTATTCAGATAACTCTTTATTGCTCTAATCATGTTTATAAGCCACATTCCCAAACTATTATAGACCATTACTTATATAATTTGTTTTGTTCGAGACAAATTATTTCTATAAGTACCGTCAAAAGTAAGCAATATTTACGGGATTACTTACGAGCGATAATTCTTTATATATTAATATTAAAAACGAGTTTATATCCATCTCAAATTACACAAACATATATGTTATTAATTGATCATAATGAATAATACATGCATTAGTATATTTTACCAGAATACAAGAGGTCTCCGTACCAAAACCTTAGAATTTTATAGGAATTTAAATATAAATAATTTTGACATAGTCATTATTACGGAGACCTGGCTTCACGATGGTATTTTAGATGGTGAACTCAGCGACTCTGGATATGATATTTTTCGGTTGGACCGTGATCTAACCTCCACAAACACATCTCGGGGTGGGGGGTCATGATACTGGTGTGAAGGGATCTCGAAGCATTTATTATAAATGATAATGGGGTTGTACCACCGACGGAAATGATTTGGGTTACCATACATGCTAAAACTTTTAATCCAGTCGTGGGCTCTAATTTACATATAGGTGCTATCTATGTACCGCCTAATAATCAGTTACCTTTTATTATTGATAATGTATTGCAGAGCGTTTCACAAGTTTATGCATCACATAATAATGACAACTTTTTGATAGTAGGTGATTTCAATTTACCATCTATCCAATGGACTTCTGAACTAGGGCCAATACAAACTAACAGGTGCTCGTTAGCAATTCAAAATGCAGGTAAATTACTTTTGGAAGAGTTTAATCTGCTGGGATTAGAACAATGTAATTATACAAAAAACCACTATGGTAATACCCTTGACCTGGTATTTAGTAACTTTTCGGCATCATGTAACCTCTCCTGTGTCTCATTAGTAAACGAAGATCGCGCCCATCCTTGCCTCTTAATTGACGCCTCGAACATATCAGTACGCCCTCTTATAGAACAAAAGTATATGTTTAAGCGTAATTTTCATAAATGTAATTTTGAAAACATGATAAAATATTTAAAAAAGTCTAATTGGTGCGAGCTATTTAACTCTTGCGAATCAGTAGACTGCGCTGTTAATTGTTTTACCTCAGAATTACACAAGTGTATAAACTTATATGTTCCCGAACGTAAGGTTAATATAAGTAACAAAAGTTATCCTTTGTGGTATAATAATAGCCTAATTGGAATTCAAAAAGAAAAGTCAAAAATGCATAAGAAATGGAAACGTTTTGGGAATGAGCTGGATTATCGGGAGTTTTCCGTATTAAGAACAAGAGCAAAACAAGTTGAACATGATCTTTACAACCAATTTATAACTCATGTTCAAAATCAAATTAAAGTTTGTCCCAAAAAAATGTGGCAATACGTAAAATCTAAAAAAGGTAAATCTAACTATCCTAAAACGCTAACCTATGGTTCGGATGTTTATAATAATGGAACAGAAATATGCAACGGATTTAATAAGTTCTTTGAAAGTGGATTTGCTAAATCCCAAACAAGTATAGATTTATCAACCCTTAATTTACCCACAAGTAGTGAGTCTAGTGTTATTAGTAAAAGTAATATAAATGAAAACTACTTACTTAAACTTTTAAAATCAACTGACCCCAATAAATCGGCTGGTACAGATAATATCCCCCCTATATTTATACGTAACTGTGCTGAAGCTCTGGTTTGTCCCCTAAAAATAATTTTTGAAAGATCTTTGTCCAAATCTTTTTTTCCTACTAAATGGAAAGAGGCCAATATCATACCAATTCATAAAATATCCAAAATCGAAAATTATAGGCCCATTTCCATTTTAAATACTTTCAGTAAAATATTTGAAAAAATTGTTTATGACCAAATCTACAGCACAATAGCGACAGGCGCAAGTCACGCCCAGCATGGTTTCTTGATGCGGCGCTCATCTGTGACTAATCTTGCGGAGTTTTTTGAGTTCGTTCTTAATAATATGGAACGTGGGGGGCAAGTTGACGTTGTGTATACAGACTTCAAAAAAGCCTTTGATCGCGTGAATCACATTATCTTGCTCGCCAAACTAGAAAGATTGGGAATACATGGAGACTTGTTACGTTGGGTAAAATCCTATCTTTCGAACAGATCTCAGGCCGTAGTAGTTGGTTCTTACAGGTCTAACTTCATCAATATTCCCTCCGGGATTCCACAGGGATCTCATTTAGGTCTATTATTATACAATGCATATATATATGACATATTCACCTGTTTTGACTCCACAAACTACCTTTTATATGCAGATGATAAGAAGATCTTTTATAAAATTAATAATATTCAAGACTGCCATACCCTTCAAAGCACTTTAAACAATCTGTCGTATTATTACTCTGTTAACAATATAAATGTAAATGTACTTAAATGTCAAAAAATATCATTTAAACGCAAAAATAAACCTATAAAATTTACATATAGTATAAATAACATCCCAGTTGAAGAAGTAGATGAAGTTCGTGATTTAGGCATTACACTTGACAAGAAACTGACAATGACAAAACACGTGGATACTATAGTGCGAAAAGCTTACAAAAATCTAGGATTTGTTTTACGTATTTGCAAACCTTTTTCAGACAAACTGTATTAAAAGTATTTACTACGCGCACATTCGAAGCGTTTTAGAATACGCAAGTAGTATTTGGTCTCCCTATTATATTACCCACAAACAACAAATTGAAAGTGTTCAGGCAAAGCTCATAAGGCACCTGAATTATAGAACTCACACTTATTCTGATTATGTTACAGGCTGCCGAAATCATAAAGTAATGTCCTTAGAAAATAGACGTACTCTCTTAGATATGATGTTTTTGTTTAATATAGCTAATGGCTACCTGGATTCCCCGGTTTTGCTATTTGCTATAAATGTAAATGTACCCAAGAAGCGTACAAGACACACCCCTTTATTCGCTCCGAACGCTCGAAATACTAACTATGGAAGAAACTCACCCTTGACTCGGATTTGCTTAATATACAATAAAAAATTCTCGAACTTAGATATATTTTACATGTCCAAAGATAAATTCAGAAAAAAAATTAGAACGTGGCTTTTACGGTAAATAACTTATCTATTTGCATACCTATTATTATAACATTCATGTTGTTTATTGTTTTTTTTTTATATTGATATATTATAAATAATACGTATGATAAAACATTTATTTATATATCTATAGACCCATATCTACACGAACACACACACACACACACACACACACACACACACGCACGCACGCACGCGCACACACACACACACACACACACACACACACACACACACACGCATACACATGCGTGCGTGGTATGCGCGTGTGCGCACGCGCATACCTCTTAGTCATAGTTTACTAGTTTCACCTTGTTCTTATTTGATATGTATTAAGAGTAGGAGATACCATTTAAGATTTATACAGGGAAACCTATAATTGGCTGTTATAATCATTTATAAATTATTAACATTGTATATTCATAAGAGCTGTTGGTTTTCTAAATAAATAAATATTAGTGAAATAAGCTTGTTTGTGTCAATTCGCATAACAAAAACAAATATTTTTTATATGATACTAGCCGTTCCCCGCGACTTCACTCGCGTGTAATATAGGGTATTATTTTTTTTGCGCGGAACCCTAATTATTTTTCTAAAATAAAAGTAGCCTAAGTTACTCCTTATTACATCAGCTATCTGCTAGTTAAAGTTTCGTCAAAATCGGTATAGCCATTTCGGAGATTAGCCGGAACAAACAGACAGACAGACAAAAAATTTAAAAATTGTGGTTTTGTTATGAGTATTGTATAAACCTACTTTCATACGCATTTAGTAAAAAGCTATTATTTTGACATTATAAACAGACACTTCTATCTATTCTCTATTTATTTGTATAGATTAGAGTGACTAAAGGGTCAACTCTCCGTCCATTGGCGAGTTGGTTCGTTAACAATGGCTCAAACATTAGTTTTTTTGCCAACATGTGCAATTCTCGAGCCTCGAAAATATAAAGTTGGCAATCAAATAATAATAATATAAACGTGAAAGTTTGTGACGATGTATGGATGTTTGTTACTCTTCCACGCAAAAACTACTGAATGTATTTTAATTAAATCTTACAATAATATAGTGCGAACTTTATAACTACACATAGGCTATAATTAATAAAGGTATTGTGTAAATTAGTCAAACTATAACGATAAGTGTTAAGTAAGACGGAAAAAATCTGTCATCTGCGAGCTATTATTTTGGCATTTTGTGTAAAAACTGTAACAGATACACAAATATAATGTATGGTTGCATTGTTTCTCTTAAATAGTTCTACAAAAAAGTCCGCGACATATATACATCTATCTTTTATATGTAAGCCATTACTACCAAAATAATGAATCATAAGTACAATAAAATTTGATACTTTATTTACAATGCACATTTTGCAGTAACTAATGGATTATATCAAAATAAATACTTTAATCGCTTCTGATAGCAAAGTAGATAAACTTTGTATTTTAAACTACGTAATTTGGTCAAATATTTTAAAAGTAACGACGATATATAATTGTGCGGTCCGGAGCGCGCAGAGCAATCGGGCATATTGCGGGCGAGGTTAATTTACTATGAATGTGCGATTACTGATGAATCACCTATGCCTTAAAATATAATATCTACGCAAACGAAGTCGCGGGCAAAAACTAGTAACAAATAGATCCGATCACAATCTCTTCCGACATAGTTTTTCGAACCAATAAGCTACATGAACATTAATGAGATTCCGAGTGCTCACTTTCCATTATCGTAAGAAAACAATTTAAATATTTTTATTAGATACAATAAACTTACATTCCAATATTCGGGTAACTTTGAAGGTAATTGAACTGAAATATGGCAAACTATTTGCATATCAGTGTAACTAGAAATTTATGTGGGACCACTTACGGTAAGTTTGTAATAAATAGGTTTTCGTCGAAAATTTCCACTTTTTGATTTATAAACGTATTTCCATACATTTGTGAAAATTGGAATCCTCAGAATTCATTCATCAGACCATATTCAAAGTCAACTGCTGAACATAGCTTGCACTTTAAGGCAGGTTTTCGAGTGGCGCTTCATACCGGTAAGAGAAGTCTAGGTCGGTGTGTGGGAACACAGGTAAAAGTAAAAAGAGAAAAAAATGTGCGTGTAATTGTGTGCACACGTACAAAGTGAAACTTCTTTACGACGTATTCTTCTATTATTTTATAATTTACATAAGTAGGTAAAATAATGCTGTACTCATGCGACCTTGGTGAACGTTATAAGAAAACGTGACTTTTTTGTGTTTAATACCGTACTGAATTTCTCCACCACGCCGATTAATAAGTTTCACTTCAATATTCTATTCTATTTTAGATGGAGTGACGACCTTTTGTTTTTTTTATTAGATAGGGTGACAAACAAGCACACAGTCCACCTGATAGTAAATGGTTGCTATGGCCTATAGACATCTACATCTATTCTCGTTTGCGAATCAAAATGCAGATACGTTGTCGCCCGTGAGGACTAAGATGGGAGACGGTTCTCTACACTCACCATACGAAACACAGCCATTTTAAGCTGCTATTTTACGCTGGTATTCTGTGAGAGCGTGGTCATTCCCCGGTCGAGCCGACCCACTCCCGCTACCATTATACTACTAATATAGCTGCGGCATGGCTCTACCTCGAATAAATAAAAAAAAACGACCTACTAAGAGATAAAAAGAATCGATCGATGGATACAGGTGGCTCAGGATCGTGCTTTGTAGCATTCCTTTGGGGAAACCCATGTTCAGCAGTAGACGTGTGATGGGCAGTAACTATCAAAATTCCACTGCTGAACATAGACCTCCCATAGTTTGCCTAATAAGAGGGATTTTCGATAGTGACTACGCTTAGCAGGCGGGTAAGCAAACGCAATATTTTAATTAATAACCCGTTTAAAGTTTTAGCTCTGGAACACACAATGGCAACCTTACACTACATAATTTAAAATTTAAAATTTTGTAGAACCTACTTCAATATAAACTATTAAGAATAACTCAAAAACTAATACTCAGACTTTGATCAAATTTATATGGAACCACATGTGAAGCACTAGCTTTCAAATTAAAAAAGAATCATCGAAATCACTTCACCCAGTAAATAGTTATGAGGTAACACACTTAAAAAAACATACAGTCGAATTGAGTACCGGCTCCTTTTTGAAGTCGGTAGAAAATTAAAAATTAGTTAGCTTTGATAACATATTTAGTATAAGAATTTCCGCAATCGTTGGTGATGATGGTGATCATTAGAACCCATCACAAGTTCAATAAGCTATGGAGATGGAGCTATGCTCAGAGATTCTCTGCGTAACAGAACTCGTATATATACGATATAAAGGAGCACACAGTCCATCCACCTAATGAAAAGAGCATGCTGTGGTCTATAATTCATCTACATTTATGCGTGATTAAGAATCACAACGCAAATGCGTATCATGCCTGAAAACTAAGATGGAATGCCTCGTAAATTCGCTTCGTGGTTTCCAGTAAAAAAGGTATCCGGTTCTCTATACTCACCATACGAAACACAGCAGAACTAAGCTGCTTTTACGCTGGTATTCTGTGAGAGCGTGGTCCTACCCTGGTTGAGCCGACACATTGTGCCACAACCGTGATATGACTGCAACTGCTCTACGACGTATAATAATCAATAAACATTTCTACTCTTTGATTGATAAAACCATTAGTTGAGCCCAAACCACACCGCACACCATGGATATATATATATATATATAGCATAAGCCAACAACACATAATAAATCCCCGCTGATGAGTGATAAGAGTGACACTAAATTATGCAAACTGAAAGAAACCAAAAATTCTACTACTAGAGCTACATAAAATTTATCTTGCAAATATTCAAATATCACAAAATTGTATACAAGAAGGAAGATTAGTTCAATGTTTTAATAAAAATATTATTAAAACACAAAATCCCGCCTACTGATCCAGGTTTATCTAAAAATATTATAATAAAATATTTTTAAATGAAATCTCGACTGTCAGAGTTTATACAGATAATATGGTTGACGTAGTATTTATGCAGGTTGATTTTCGAACACCGAAATATGGCGAAAATTTCTGCCTGGAAGATAGTGGTGAATTTCCTCAAATTCATACTAAGTTTGAATTTAGGGCGTTCCCAATACAAGGCCCAAAGCCTACATCGAGGCCCATTTTTGAACCATAGATATACCATATAAGGCTACCGAACTCACAGATAACCTGTCTATTAAGTAAGTCTTCTCTGGAGGGTATTTCTACTATGTACTTTTTATTAAAATTTATAGTGGACGCATGATATATGCGATCATGCATAAGGTCGGTGTTTCCTTTCGAAGTCGAGCATGGATCTGAATCTGTAGAAAAGCAAGCTCAGACCGCCTTGGGTTTTAATCCTATACAAACTAGCCCTCGCCTCCTTGTCTAAATAAAGATCAAGGGGCGTTAGGCATAGAAATACTTTAGGAACCGCTCCAGGCGATGATCGCATCGGCCCAGTTGCCTTTAAACTGGCAGTGCTTTGTAGACTATTTAGCCTGACCGCAGTCGTCTTTTTACTGGCCTTATTATACCAAACAATGAAGGCGAAGGTAAAAATTGGCCTCACTATGAAGCCCGGTGTTACTAGGTTTAGCTTTCGATAGCATTTTGTGTAGTCTTGCATTGCGAGGCAAATACTCAACTTCCTTGCATAGCTTCCTCCACGATGCTCTCTTAGCTTTCCTAATTTATTTTAGGTTACCTCATATTAATTAGTATTTTCAGTATTTTTAGGAAGATGCTGCAAACCATCTTCTTTTTCAGTTTCCCTCTGTTGTCTCTTCAGACACCCACGGGATGATATGGAGTAGCAGATTCTCATACGCCACCACTACACAAGACTATTGTTCCATGTATGACTTTAAATGGACATAATTACGCAAAAAAGTCCCTACTCACATGCATGTAAAAATATTCCTTATTTTCTTTTGAGACATTTTCGCGCAATTCAACATGAGCAATGGGAAAAGCCCAAAGCTAACTCTAGCCTTCAACTGGCTAATAACAAAGAAGAAGAAAATTATATAAAATAAATAAAAAAGCTATTAGTAAAACCAATTGATCATGCCTTCGCATTAAAAAAATTACGTATAGCATGATTATACGGATTTTTATAGTAGTTTAAATACACACAAATTTTCACTTATAACCTTATTATACTTCCAATTTTATGTCAAACTTCAATTTGAAAAAGTTTGGAATATCCAAAGTGCACAGCACGACTCATAATGCTCATATGATCATCATATCATCATTCATGTCACTCCAAAAAGTCCAAGACGTATTCAAGCATAGATATAATAATAGAAGGAGATATGCCCGATTGTTGAAAATGTATCGGAACCCGGTGTCTCCAGTTGGCCCCTACCACCCGCCTACTACTACACTTGCAAATCAGTAAAAGCAATATATACGCAGGCGCGCGCGCACTCGCATTTTATAAATCAGAACGTACTACACAATCAATTATAAACCGTATCCCTACAAACACAGCGTGCATTTACTATGCACCGTACTACTAACTCACACAAAAATATCGGGCGCTATCGTTACGCTGTGCAAAAGCCATTTTTTACATATACATTAGTGATTGACTAAATTGGAAAGTTATAGATTCTCTTCCATTTATAATAATATTGCACTAAAATCTATACAAATAAATAAAATTGAAGTGTCTGTTTGTAATGTCAAAATTAGAGCTTTTTACTAAATATATATGAAAGTATATGCGGTACTTATAACAAAAATACAATTTTTAAAGATTTTGTCTGTCTGTCCGTCTGTCTGTCTATCTGTTTGTTCCGGCTAATCTCCGAAACGGCTGGACCGATTTTGACGGGATTTTCACTGTCAGATAGCTGATGTCACAAGGAGTAACTTAGGCTACTTTTATTTCAGAAAAAGAATTTGGGTTCCACGCAAAAAAATTAAAACCCCAAATAACACGCGGGCGAAGTTGCAGGGAACAGCTAGTTGAAAATAAAATAAATAAAATACGATATGCACAGGAAATTATATAATAAAAATAAACAATATGCAGCTATACGCAACTTCAATCGACGGATTCAACTCGGCTGGGCAGCGTTCGGGAAACTATGACACATCTTCTCGTCAGACATACCTCAAAACCTTAAAACGAAATTGTACAACCAGTGAGTGTTGCCAGTGATGACTTACGGGTCTCAGACGTGGTCCTTCACTGCTGGCCATATGAGGAAGCTCAAGGTCGCTCAGCGAGCTATGGAGAGGGCTATGCTCGGGGTTTCACTACGTGATAAACTTAGAAATGAGTATATCCGCAGTAGAACCAGAGTAACTGACATAGCCCAACGGATTAGTAAGCTGAAGTGGCAGTGGGTCGGCTATATAGCTCGAAGAACCGACAACCGATGGGGAAGAAAGGTTCTTGAGTGGCAGCCTCGTACCGATAGGCGAAGTGTAGGGCGACACCCCACGAGATGGAGTGACGACCTGGTAAGACATGCAGGAAGTCGATGGATGCAGGTGGCTCAGAACCGTGCTTTGTGGCATTCCTTGGGGGAGGCCTATGTTCAGCAGTGGACTTATGAAAGGCTGTAATGATGATGATGATGAGAAACGTAAATTATTAAGTACCTAACCTACCTAACAAATACAATAAAAAAATCCGGTTATGTTGGTTTAGATTGTCATAGCGTATTGAAAAAGTAGGTATTTTGGCATATGGTACTAGTTAGTTTTTACTAGTAAGTTTTTGTAGTTTGGTGGCCTTCCTGTGGAATCAATTCATTTCTTTTTTAAATTAGCATCTTTTGGGAAGCTGAAAATGTACGATAATAATTTATTTATCATTTACATATATCCCACGCAACTTCTTAACCTCACCATGTACCTGGCAAGCTTTTGTTAAAAAACCCCTGGTTGGTCAATATATTGTTAAATATATGAAAACAAACACACACTCATGCATAACAAATAAATAGCAAGAAGAATTATGTTGACTTATTTTTAGCAAAGTCACTATTATAATATTATCTGAATTCTGAATCATGTCAATTAGGTATAATAACGCATTCGAAGCTTTTGAAAACATAAACGTATGGAATTAGCACGAAGATAAGGCATAATATACTATAATTCAACCCAAAACACTTCACCGATGATTAACCTAATTATTTAAGCAACTTACTTTATGATCGCTGGTTACGCATCAAGTGTAGTAAACGGTGAAAATAATCAAAATAATTAAATAACACTGTGTCACATCAGTCTTCCCACCGGGCTGAAACGGTTGACAAATTGAAAGAATAAACTATAATAGCAATTCGCCAATCGACATTGTTGTCGATAGCATACGTTAGTGGATCTGCACAAGCACAACACTAACTCATCGCAAGATACAGTGGCCGTACTACACGATGCATCCCCATAAATAAAGTATCGTTTTGTCATATTTACATCGCTTGTTCAGTCGCAGCAATGTATTTACTACAAAATAGTACCGTCGCAGTGATATTTGAAAACAAAAATAACGCATTAAAAGCAAAAACTATTTTACGATTTGTTGTTTTTCATGATTTTAAAGATAAAGATAGTATAACACTTATTCTTACATAATATGGTAAGTGATTCCATGATCTACAAAGATTTTGTTTTGGCTTCGGTTTTTACAAGAAACCACTGAATAACACGGCATTCTGATATTGTTTCACGATTACGGTTGAAAGTATACTAATACGAAGAGACGGTCGTTTGAATAGAACCTGAGCATTTTGATCATAGCGTGCGGACACAGACACGCCCCCTTGCCACTTCTCCTCTATTTAATATTTCTATGTATTCAGGATTCAGGTATAAATATTACATCCTAATTACTTTTAGTACGTACTACTATTATTTATTCTGTGCTTTTAAAATATTGTAATAAAAATCTCTGATTATTATAATAATCAAGTATGTATGAAATTTGTTTTTCGAATATTTTGTATTTATTTGTACAGCGATCTTTTTGAGCCGCTGCAAACAACCAATACAGTGTCCACTCACAACGGCGGTTGGTGCCGAACTAAGCGAGCGAGTGAGTAGTGTTGCCGTTTGGACAATCTAGTTTGTGGCTAAATAGAATAAAAAAGTGGCCAGCTTTTAAAAAAAATCGTAATCGAAAAGTAGCTAGAAGTGGCTAATATCACAATATCCTTTGCCTACTGTAATATTCTATATTGATAATTAAATAATATACAGGGTTAGGGATAAGTGGGTTTAATTAAAACCGGATCTAATTAAGTATTTATTAAAACTAACAATAATGTTTGTACATATCTACAATTAAAATTTAGTAACTAATTGAATTATTTGAAAAAAAAAATTAATAATCAATTTGTAGGTCTGCAATGTCATCTGGTAATTCTATAACCTCTTCGTCAATGGGTGATGATGATGTAGATGGTGTTACGATTTGTTTTAAAGGTTTGACAGTTTTTTTAATTTTTTTTAAAACCTCAGGCGGCAAAACATAGTTGTGTCAATTTTTCTTCTTTATTTTTAATTGATTTCTAATCATTATTATAGAATTGAGTGTCAATGAACACATTCTATTTCTCAATTTATTTTTTACAGTGTTCATCACGCTGAACAGCCTTTCTACTTCCGCATTAGAATGAGGAAGGGACATTGCAGCAATAGCCAAGTCAGCTAGTTCTCGAAATGTATTAACTCCTGCTGCATTCTTGTATTTTAAGACTTGCGCCCAGAATTTAACACTGTCTCCTGCAGTTTCCCATTCTATGAATTGTATAGTTTTCCATTGTTGAACAATTTTATCTGTTTTTTGGTCATCGAAACCCAATTCTCTTGCTAATCCAACCAGTGCATGAGGATCCTTGATCTGTTTTAATGTGTTCTCTGGACTTAAGAGTGTTACTTTTGCTAGGATCTCGTAATTAGAAGGTATTCTGTTCTGAATTTCTTGTACCAACTTGACACTGAAGTCGATGCATCGTTTTTTGATATTAGAAATTGCTTGCGGAGATAAGTTGCTATTACTGGCATGAGATTCGAAAAGATGTCCCAAATGTGCAACTGGATCTAGATGATCTTCTACTTTGATAGTGAGGAAATCTTTGTCTGTTGTCGCGGCGCCTGGTATTATTATTCTAACGCAGACAGATCGTAACAAGGTCATCAGAGTTTCTAACAGTTTGACAGGATCAATATTTTCACCTTCAAATACCTTAATGCCAATTTGAACGTCGTTAAGAATACTTTTCAAAAAACATAAGTAAAGACGATTACCCTCGTCATTGTACATTTCCCAAAGAAGTCCCGCTGTATAGCACTTCTCTCTGGCCAAAGAAAAATGTAGTTTTAACTCGTTCCATTGTGCCAATATTCTCAACACAGCAGGCTCTATTGATAACCAACGGGTGTCACAAACCTTTAATATTTTTAATGGTTCATCCTCGCAGTTAATTGTTTGAAACAGTGCTTTATATTCGTCTCGGCGTTTTGGAGAAATGGAGAACCAGTTGTACGTCTCTCTTATCAGAAATTCTATGTTACGTGGCAGATTGCTTTCAGAGGCATGGCTGACCGCCAATTGCAAAGAGTGACAGATGCATCTAATGAGGATCAAATTTGGTAAATTATATTCTCTTTTCAAAATTTCAATTACGCTGTTATTTCGGCCCGTCATGACCGGGCATTGTCGGTGCCGATCCCAATCAAATTATGTATTGGAAGACTTTGTGACTCCAAACATTTTACTAAAGATGTGACAATACCTCTCGCATCAGCTCTTTCAATAGGCTCCAGAGACAGAAATGACGACAAAATATTATTCGTATTCAGGCTAAAATATCGTATTATTATTCCCATGTATTTTGAGACGCTAACATCCGTAGATTCATCTAAAATAATACTATATTTCTGCGTGTCAATATCTTTTAGAAGAGTATCCTTAAAATGCGGCGCCAGCACTTGATTTATAACTTGCGTACATTTAGTTCTATGCATTTTTATATCTTTGGCACACGTTGAATCATGAAAAACTTCTTTACAAAGGTCTGTAAGGTGGTCAGTGTTGGATATGGAAGTATGTTCAGCAATGAACAAGGCAAGCTGGTCTTCAGCTTTTTGGCTGTTCTTTGAACCATCATCAGGTGTAGAGGTAAACTGGATCTGTCTATTTTTTGTGATTAATTCACATTTTGCTTTGTGTTTTTTAGATTCTCTGTGCTTACGTAAATCATAAATTTTGGCAGCAATTTCTACATGACAATACGTGCAAAAGGCTTTCGTTGGACTATCCGCTATTGGCTTTATCCACTGTTTAAAGTCTTCGTCATTCTCCCATTCAGTCCTATATTTTTGAATGTAGCTCTTTTTCTTGAGAGGAACATCCATGATATTTCCAATAACTTTCCAAGAACTCAAGACTCTCAATTCACCTTTAAAACTTAACAAAAATGAAAAATGTAAGAACTATCCACGCGTGAGAGGCTACGACTAAACAAGAACAATGCGATCTATCGTTTCGACTTTCGGTACTATATGAGTGGAGTTGGGGAAACCCCGATCATAGATTACAACTGCGGCGCGGAGAGTGAGCGGACCGCGGTAGTGTTGCCTTCTCAGCAAAAGGCGGTATCCACATGTTTCTTTAAAAGAACTTAGTAGCTAACAAAAATTACCAGAAGTAGTTAGAAGTAGCTAGATTCGTTTTGGTGGCTAAAATTGATTTTTTTTTTGGCTAAAACCTTTGAAAATCCGCTAGATCTAGCCACAAAGTGGCTAAAACGGCAACACTGCGAGTGAGTGAGCCACAGGCAGTCTCTGTTTACTGAAATAAATTCTAACACAAGGCGGCGATATCACCGAAAATTTCGCCATTTTGGAGCCGAAAAAAATTAATTATAGCTAAACAGAACAAAATCACACTGCTATTTACATTCAGTGGCTTCCCACGTGATAGATGAAGAGATTAAAAAATATATTGAGTTTAACAATTGATATTTTCAAAAGTTATCGTGTTTACAAGTCTTGAGGACTTAATAAATTCACACCATAAGCCACTAAAACCACTTTTTTATGTAAGAATAGCAATTAATCGATTTAAAAAAAATATTAATAAGTTCAACAATCATTTATCTTTCTGACAATGTGCTTTTTATATCATTTATATGTATAATATGATTCATCATCATCATCATTACAGCCCTTCATAAGTCCACTGCTGAACATAGGCCTCCCCCGAGGAATGCCACAAAGCACGGTCCTGAACCACCTGCATCCATCGACTTCCTGCATATCTTACCAGGTTGTCACTCCATCTAGTGGGGGGACACCCAACACTTCGCCTGCCGGTACGAGGCTGCCACTTGATTACCTTTTTTCCCCATCGGTTGCCGGTTCTTCGAGCTATATGGCCGGCCCATTGCCACTTCAGCTTACTAATCCGTTGGGCTATGTTGATCACTTTGGTTCTACTGCTGATATCCTCATTTCTGAGTTTATTACGCAGAGAAACTCCGAGCATAGCCCTTTCCATAGCTCGCTGAGCGACCTTGAGCTTCCTCATCCAGGCAGCAGTGAAGGACCACGTCTCAGTTCCGTATGTCATCACTGGCAACACGCACTGGTTGTACAGTCTCGTTTTCAAGTTTTTAGGTATACCTGACGAGAAGATGTTCCGTAATTTCCCGAACGCTGCCCAACCGAGTTGAATCCGTCGATTGACCTCTCGGTCGAAGTTGTACTTACCTAGTCGGACTATTTGTCCCAGGTAAACACACTCGTCAACAACTTCGAGTTTAGTGCACACAACAACTACCGGCATAGGTGTGACATGGACATTAAACTTGATCTTTGTTTTGTCCATGTTCATCTTAAGACCTATCCGTTGGGAAGCACTATTGAGGTCATTGAGCATAGTGCATAGGTCCTCCAGCGATTCTGCCATAAGGACTATATCGTCAGCAAATCGAAGGTGAGTGATGTACTCGCCATTGATGTTGATACCGTATCCTTTCCAGTCCAGAAGCTTGAAAACGTCTTCCAATGCCGCGGTGAAGAGTTTCGGGGATACGACGTCACCCTGTCTTATACCTCTCTGCAATTGGATTGGTTTTGTACTCTGGTTCTGTACTCGGATAGCCATCGTAGCCCCACTGTGCAAGGACATCAGCATTTCGATATACCGACAGTCAACTTGACACCGCTGAAGGGACTGCAGCATCGCCCAAATTTCGACGGAATCAAAGGCTTTCTCATAGTCCACATACGCCAGACATAGTGGCAAATTGTACTCCTCTGACTTCTGTACAATTTGCCGAAGGGTATGTATGTGGTCTATGGTGCTAAAGCCTTTTCGGGAACCGGCTTGTTCGGGAGGCTGGAAGTCGTCAAGTCTGCACGCGAGACGATTCGTAATGACTCTCGAAAACAGCACGTAGACGCGGCTCAGAAGAGAAATCGGTCTGTAGTTCTTCAAGAGAGCGTTGTCGCCTTTCTTGAAGAACAAAACCACCGCACTCCTGCTCCACGCCTCCGGTGTAATGCCACCATGGAGGACGGAATTAAAGAGCTTCTGAAGAACTTCAAGTACCGGTTTTCCACCTGCTTTCAGAAGCTCCGCTGTAATCCCATCCTCGCCTGGGGCCTTGCCGTTTTTAAGATGCTGGAGAGCCATTCTAATCTCGCTCAGACTGACGTCCGGGATATCATCGGAATAATGTCGGATAAGACTCGCTCTTGGATCGTTACTCACACTTGCGTGCGACTCCAACGATGACGTGTACAGCTGCCCATAGAACCTCTCAATCTCACTCAAAATCTCAGGTGCCCCGGAAACGATGCTGCCACACTTTTGACAGTTGGCTCTTTCTGACAGACAGATTTCTGGCAAAGACTTTGGAGCCTTGGTTCCGCTCGATCGCTTCTTCAATACGAGCTGTATTAAAGTTGCGTAAGTCCCGCCGCATGCATTTGGAGATCTGTCTGTTTGGTTGCCTGTATGCTGTCAAACCTGTTGAAGAATGTAGCTTCATCTCCCGTCTAACAGCCATGAGATTGAGAGTGTGATCGGAGAGTTTTTGTGTTCTTCTGCGGCGGGTCTTGCAGAATTTAGCTCCGACGGCATTGACAATTTCCACGAGCTTGTCATGCATATCGTCCACTTCATTGCAATTTTCAAGGCACTGAAAATGGTTTTGTAACTCGAGCTGAAAGGTTTCGGGACTTTGGATTAGAGCACGAGGGGGACGGAGCGTTCAATTCATTAGACGAGACCTCTCCAACTTAACGTTTAGGTTCAGTGTGCCTCTAACCATTCGGTGATCGCTGCTGGTTTTCACCCTCACGATCACTGAGACATCACTGAACAGTTGTCGTCTGGTTGTCATAATGAAGTCAATCTCATTTTTGTCGAACTGTCGGGGCTAGACCAGGTCCACTTCCTGTAGGGCCGCTTTTGGAAGAAAGAGTTCATCATAAGGAGTCCCTCTTTCTCCATGAAGTCGGTCAGCTGCTGGCCCCTTGGGTTCCGATGCCCTATTCCAAATTTCCAGACTTTCAGCTAACCATTCTCTCTTGTGCCTAGTTTTGCATTGAAGTCTCCCATTTTTTTTATTTATTTTATTTAATAACAACCTTTTTTACATATATTCATTGATTCCCTGGTCCCTGAGCTAGTATAACTGTGTTTCAGGAACCAGAACCAACAGAATTAACACCGTATATTGGGTTTTGGAGGAATGCATGGCTCTAGAGATATCCTCATACATTTCCTCCACCTCCTCATCGGGGTGTGCCGAGGTTGGTGCGTAAACCTGTATGACCTTCAGCGAATACCGTTTGGTGATTCTGAGTATAAGGTACGGAACCCTCGTCGATACACTCTCAATCTTTACAACGTTGTTAACGAGAGACTTGTGGACGATAAATCCGACACCTCCTTGGGACAGATGGTCGCCCTCTCGGTAATAGAGCAAGTTGCCGGATTCGAGGATTACCGTGTCCTCCCCCTCTCTTCGGACTTCGGATAATCCTATAATATGCCAGCGTAACTTGTTTATCTCTTCTTCCAGCTTCACAATCTTCTCGTCAGTCCTCAGGGTGCATGCGTTGTATGTTGCCAGGTCGAGTCGTCGTAGGTGGCAACCGAACCTCCACCGGCGATTCTTAGCACCCCCTGCCCCGCCGTTACCATGGTCGCCATCGTAGCCAGGAATAGCAGGGCCACCGGGGACTGGGGGCCGTCTCTTAGTTACTTTATCCATTTGGGGGGTATTTGCCATAGTTGCCACGCTTGGCGAGCGGGTTGGCAACCGCAGTTTTTTTATTGTATTTTTGGTGTTATCAGGAAGATGCTGTTGCCCATCTCCTGCCTGTTTCCCTATGTCGCCTTTTACGACACCCACGGGAAGATATGTGGTAGTGGATATTCTTAACCGCCTCTACACGGCAAAATAAGTAATATGATTGCTGGATACGATTTCATGCGACAAAACGTTGGAATCGTGATTTTTAGGCGCTAGTAGAACACCTATGCGCTTTGCGCTCGGCATGCAATAGTCAAAGTCTGCGCGAAACGTCTTTCAAATTTTACATCTTCTCTTATGTATTCCATGATGGTGTATTTCCTGTCGTTCTTAAAGTATCCATTATTAAACTACTATTTATACTAGTGGGATGGGGGAAGTAAAGACTAAGAACCTCCGAAGGAGGCGGAGTTATAGCCGAAATTAGATTTTTTATTTTTTTTGGTATTTGGCCATTTCGACCGCCTGGGAGTGAAATGAGAACTTTTTGTTCCTATTCACCAATGACCCCCATTACATTATCTACATTATGGGCTATTCAAACTGACTAGGCCTAAAGTTTGAGTCACCCTCCAACTCATTTCTAGTCTTTACTTCCAAAAACATGACATCCCTGTGTCCCCACGGACTTATCCTGTTACCATCCGATTGCTTTTACTTTTCGAATTATAGAAAAAATAGTTTATAACAATCTATATAATTACCTTCAAAATTCAATATTTTTGCAAAAGAACAAAAAGGCTTTCGAAGAAACAAATCTATTGATGTAGCAACTTATGAATTTTTATACCAAGTATTTCCAAACGTTGACAGAAAAGTACCAGCGACAGTCAAATATAAATGGACATTTCGAAAGATTTCCAATTTGTCAGACAATAAAATTAAATTTATACGGTATAAGAGGCAAGACACTTGAGCTTATAAAATCCTACTTGACAAATAGGATTCATATTACTCAAGTATAATGGATTTTTCCAAAGCCTAAATATGAATATATTTATTGGTCTTGTCTTCAATCCCCAAAATTTTGGTGTTGCTCAAGGAAGCATAATACTTTGGCCTTTATTATTTTTGGTATATATTTACAACTTACCTAATAGCGTAAACTTTCCTATGACTCTATTTGCAGATGATAGCTTTATGGTGTTTATATGTACAGACATAAATAATTATGAGCATATAATTAACTGTCTTAAGTCAAATAATTTAATAATAAACTTAAAAAAGTCTCAAATAATGAATTTTTATCGACGAAAATTACCCCATGATTTACTTAATATTCATAACGATAGAAAAACCGTTAGTGGAACTAAAGTAACAAAATTCTTTGGTCTTTATATTGATAACAACTTAAAGTGCAAGACACATCTACATCTACACTGCTATTATAAAGAGGAAAGATTTGTTTGTTTGTTTGAATTGAATAGGCTCCGAAACTACTGGACCGATTTGAAAAATTCTTTCACTATTAGAATGCTACATTATTCCTGATGAACATAGGCTATGTAATATTTTCAAAAAAGTTAGGGATCCGTATGAAAACTTCGTTAATGTAACCCAAGGTGTGAAAAAAAATACCAAAAAGAATCCTTATATCGCGTACGCTTCAGAAACTATTGATAATAGAGCAAAGTAATGTACTTCACTTTTATAGAGGATATTAATCTCTACAAAAAGTCTGCGATACCATATGTTTAACTATTACAGTTATGTCACAATAACTACTTTTTCATGTTAAAATGTGAAATAATAACGCCGGTACAAATACTACTAATACGAGTACGTACTGATACGAATAATGTGGCCTAGACATTATTTGTAACAGTACCTGTATCATGCATCTACATCTACACTACTATACTATTATTATTATTATTTATTTATTTATTTTTATTTTTATTACTATTATAAAGAGGAAAGATTAGTTTGTTTGTTTGTTTGAATTGAATAGGCTCCGAAACTACTGGACCGATTTAAAAAATTCTTTCACCATTAGAATCCTACATTATCCCTGATGAACATAGGCTATGTAATATTTTCAAAAAGTTAGGGATCCGAGTTAGGGAAACGCTACAAGGCGCGAAGATATCTGTATTTGCTAAAATACCGAATACAGAAAGCTGTGAACCACAATTTTAATCGTCATCGTCATCATCATCATCATCATTATCATTACAGTCCTTCACAAGTCCACTGCTGAAGATAGGCCTCCCCCAAGAAATGCCACAAAGCACGGTCCCGTGTCACCTGCATTCATTTATTTCCTGTATACAATTGACGTAAAAATAAAATTCATACAATTTCGTCAATGACAGCTTTACTTAGAAAAAGCATTTTCGGTATATTATCTAAAATCTACAATAAAGTTCCATGAAATGGAAAATATTCATAAGATTAAAAACGAATTTAAAACATTTCTAATTGAGAAATGCAACTATAAAATTAATGGATCAACCATTGGATCACAAGTTTTCTTTCAATTGGATCACCAGTCTCGCACATCGCGACAAAACTCGCGATACCATCCATACAATTTGGATGATTGGCGGTCCACCACTGTGCGATTTAGAAGAAGTTTTCTCCCTCGCACAACTTCCTTATGGAATTGATTACCACCAGTGATTTTCCGGACTGATACGACTTAGGGACCCTCAAGAAAATTGCCTACTCCTTTTTAAAAGGCCGGCAACGCATCTGCAATTCCCCTTGGGTTGCAGTTGTTCATGGGCGACGGTTGTCACCTACCATCAGGTGTGCCGCATGGTCGTTTGCTCCCTCTCCTGTAAAAAAAAAAATTTAAGCGACGTATCAGTAGGCATATTATAACGGCATTGAATATAACATTTTTTGACATTCGTTTAAAATATATACTACATTTGCGGTTAAAGAATGGGATTGAAAATGACTATTCACCTCTCGCTCTAACACTGTCGTTATCTATATCCTTACACCCACCGGTAAAGACTGCAAATAAAATACATTGCGACATGCGTCTTTCGTATGTTCTATAACTTCAGTCCAACTTGTCATTGGAATCAATGATATCAAAATGCCATAAATTATAAAAAATCAATTCGGTTTCATTCATTTGTGAGCTAGACGCGTTCTGAAAGTGTTCTTCATAATTATTGTTGATTTTGTTTTTTATATTTTTGTATAAAATATTTACATGCTATTGAGACATGATTAATCATTTTTTAAATTTTATTTGTCTGCATGTTCGAGCTAATCTTCTGGCTGAACCGATTGTTATAAAACTTCAGGAACAAATAGAGAGTATTCTAGATTATTATTTATCCAAAAAAAATTAGATACTTTATCAAATTCTTATTTTAAAGATAAAATAAATAGTCTTTAATGATATTCTTAAGTCTAAATAACATCACATAAATATATTCCAACCAGGTGAAGCCACAGGGGGTCGCTAGTTATAATTGTTATTTTAAAATTAATGTAGGTATAATTAATAGAAAGTTTCCAATTAACCGAATAATGTAACGTTACCACGATATACCGTTATTAGCGGGTTTTCGCTATTGCTACTGTGCATGTTGTGCATGGCTCTATGAACTGCCATTTCTAATCCGACTCTTTATCCGTACAGACTTTAATATAAATATCAAATTCTAATTAATAATTACATAATTGTTGAACATATTCTTTTATAGAAGAGGGATCAAACGAGCATGCGGCTCACCTGATGGTGACTACCGCCGCCCATGAACAACCGCAACACCAGGGGAATTAATAATATAATTATAATATAAATAACATAATAAGATAATAAATTAATTTAATTGTAAAATGTCATAGATTTAATTGTAATTATAATATTTGTATACCTAAGGGTTAAATGCAGTGAACATCATATTTTTAAATATCTCTTCCGTCTCATTACCTGTATTAACAAATAAATTAAATTTCAATTTGAATTTGAATCTTACATTGTCCACTAAAATTATTTTGCTTAGCCGAATTTTACAATATTAATTTTGAGAGATATTTTTGTAGTCCTATAATTACAGTTTCTCTGAAATTTGGATCGATATCTGCTACTGTAAAACATTGGATACATTTAGTCAAGCGAAAAAAAATCGCTATCGTAAAAGTTAGGAGATTAATACCCAAACTCTACAGAATAGAATTTCCCGCTATTTACCACATAATTTTACGTAAATAATGGATTAGAGATATTTACCATAACTACTTGAGACCAGTCTCAGCGTATTGGGTACTAAAAGCCATTCTACAAACATTGGACATAAAACTTCATAGTAGTACTTTAACTTGTTAAAAGAAATTTATTATCATAGTCACTGTTGATGAAACCTCGATTAGACAGTATTATCCACAAATCCAAAATTCAAACTAGGGTTTTAACACTAATGGCGACTAAATGCTTACAAACGATTTAATAAAAATTAATTGTTTACATCTTTTCGCATAGTAACGCCTGATTCCATTAATTATCTTAAAAATCTATTATTATATTTGTTTATCTACTAACTTATAATATTTAAAGGAACTCCATTCAGAATCGTCTTGAGTTCCTAGAATTCATTAATTATATATCCATATTAATGTCAAAATATTAGATACAGTATTAATTCTTCTAAACTCAACATTTCACTTCCTTCCTAAAACTCGAAGTTTGAAAGCTATTAAGAACTTTGTGTAAGATACCTTACTTAAATTTAATATACAATTTTATGAAAAGTTTCATCATGATATTCATCGTCATTTCAGACCATCATTAATCCACTAAGTACTGAACATAGGAATTCCCTTATTTTGCTACAACATATGGTCCTGACTTACCTGCAATCACCAACTTTGCTAGAGGTCGTTTATCCTTTGTACGTACAGAGATATTTGATATAGTTGCCACGCTTGGTAGGCAGGTAAGTAGCCGCAGCTTTTGCATGCCTTAAGCGCAAAGCGCGTAGGTATGTTCTACTAGCGCCTAAAAATCAAGATTCCAACGTTTTGTCGCATGAAATCTTAGCTAACAATCATATTCAACATATAAAAGATTTTTTTATTAAATTAATTATTAATTTTTTATTAAATCGATCAATTGCTATTTTTATATAAAAAAGCGGTTTTAGTGGCATAAGGTGTAGATTACTTTTGAAAATATCAATTTTTCAACTAAGTCTATTTTTCTTTTTCTTTTTTCTTTATCTATCATGTTGGAAGCCGTGGAATGTAAATGGCAGTTTAATTTTGTTTTGTTTATTTATAATTAGTTTTTTTCGACTGAGAAATTCCAAAATTTTCGGTGAGCAGCCTTGTATTAATTTATTTTACCAAATACACTTTGTCTCACTCCAGGTCACACAGAACTTCTTTATTCCAGGCTCAGCCTCCGTCGTAAATGGTCGTTCGTGCTGAAAAATATGGATCGCTGTAAAAATACAAAATATTCCAAAAACCAAATTTGATATATACTTGAACAAGGTAAGATATTATGTATTATTTTTGTAATCACAGATTTTTATTACACTATTTTGTTTCCCTAAAAGTACGCAGGATTTATATATAAATATACTTATACGTCTTGGACTTTATGGATTGTGCTCATTATATTAGTTATGATGAGACCTTATCCCCGAACTTGACGGAGTGACTTGAAGGTGTACTTCGGTGAATACTACTGGAACTCTTTAAAAAGTAATAATAGTAACAAGTTTGCTGAGTTTGGGCTCGTTTTGTTAGTTACGAGTATGATGAGACCTTACCTCCGGACAGTGGCAGATTATCCTTATCCTTTCAAACAAAAAAAATTTCGTCGTATTTATTACTCCTAAATCGCTGTTACGGATTCAACTCGGTTGGGCAGCGTTCGGGAAATTACGACACATCTTCTCGTCAGGTATACCTCAAAACTTGAAAACGAGACTGTACACCCAGTGCGTGTTGCCAGTGATGACATACGGAACTGAGACGTGGTCTTTCACTGCTGGCTGGATGAGGAAGCTCAAGGTCGCTCAGCGAGCTATGGAGAGGGCTATGCTCGGAGTTTCTCTGCGTGATAAACTCAGAAATGAGGATATACGCAGTAGAACTAGAGTAACCGACATAGCCCAACGGATTAGTAAGCTGAAGTGGCAATTGGCGGGCCATATAGCTCGAAGAACCGACAACCGATGGGGAAGAAAGTTTCTCGAGTAGCAGCCTCGTACCGGTAGCCGAAGTGTAGGGCGTCCCCCCACTAGATGGAGTGACGACCTGGTAAGATATTATGCAGGAAGTCGACGGATGCAGGTGGCTCAGGACCGTGCTTCGTGGCATTCTTTGGGGGAGGCCTATGTTCAGCAGTGGACTTGTGAAGGGCTGTTATGATGATGATGATGATGAATCGCTCTTACGCTCTCATCACATTTTTCATCATCATCATCATCATAATTACAGTCTTTCATAAGTCATAGGCCTCCCCCAAGGAATGCCACAAAGCACGGTCCTGAGCCACCTGCATCCATCGACTTCCTGCATGTCTTACCAGGTCGTCACTCCATCTAATGGTCACCCTTTACTTCGCCTACCGGTACGAGGCTGCCACTCGAGAACCTTTCTTCCCCATCGGTTGTCGGTTCTTCGAGCTATATGGCCGGCCCACTGCCACTTCAGCTTACTAATCCGTTGGGCTATGTCGGTTACTCTGGTTCTACTGCGAATATACTCATCTCTAAATTTATCACGCAGAGACACCCCGAGCATAACCCTCTCCATAGCTTGCTGAGCGACCTTGAGCTTTCTCATACGGCCAGCAGTGAAGGACCACGTCTCAGATCCGTAAGTCATTACTGGCAACACGCACTGGTTGTACAATTTCGTATTCAGGTTTAAGGTATGTCTAACGAGAAGATGTGTCATAGTTTCCCGAACGCTGCCCATCCGAGTTGAATCAGTCAATTGACCTCTCGGTCGAAGTTGAACTTCCTAGTCGGACTATTTGTCTCAGGTAAATATACTCGTCAACAACTTCGAGCTTAGTGCTCCCAACAACTACCGGCATAGGTGTGACATAGACGTTAAACATGATCTTTGTTTTGTCCATGTTCATCTTAAGACCTGTCCGTTGGGAGACACTATTGACGTTATTGAGCATAGTGCTTAGGTCCTCCAGCGATTCTGCCATAAGAACTATATCGTCAGCAAATTGAAGGTGAGTGATGTACTCGCCATTAATGTTGATACCGTATCCTTTCCAGTCCAGTAGCTTGAAAACGTCTTCCAATGAAGCGGTGAAGAGTTTCGAGGATATAACGTCACCCTGTCTTACACCTCTCTGCAGTTGGATAGTTTTCGTATTCTGATTCTGTACTCAGATAGCCATCGTAGCTCTACTGTACAAACACTTCAGTACTTCGATATACCGACAGTCACCATGGCACCGCTGAAGGGACTGCAGCACCGCCCAAATTTCGACGGAATCAAAGGCTTTCTTATATTCCACATACGCAAGGCAAAGTAGCAGATTATACTCCTCTGTCTTCTGTACAATCTGCCGCAGGGTATGTGTGTGGTCTATGGTACAAAAGCCTTTTCGGAAACCGGCTTGTACAAGAGGCTGGAAGTCGTCAAGTCTGCGTGAGAGATGATTCGTAATGACTCTCGAAAACAGCACGTAGACGCGGCTCAGAAGGGAAATCGGTCTATAGTTCTTCAAGAGAGCGTTGTCGCCTTTCTTGAAGAACAAGACCACCGCACTT
This sequence comes from Parnassius mnemosyne, assembly GCA_963668995.1. Classification (NCBI taxonomy): domain Eukaryota; kingdom Metazoa; phylum Arthropoda; class Insecta; order Lepidoptera; family Papilionidae; genus Parnassius; species Parnassius mnemosyne. The sequence continues at coordinate 12,981,296 of CAVLGL010000046.1, read as the reverse complement.
CTGCTCCACGCCTCCGGAGTAGTGCCACCATAGTGGACGGAATTAAAAAGCTTCTGAAGGACTTCAAGTACCGGTTTTCCACCCGCTTTCAAAAGCTCCGCTGTAATTCCATCCTCGCCCGGGGACTTGTCGTTTTTAAGGTGCTGGAGAGCCATTCTAATCTCGCTCAGACTGACGTCCGGGATATCTTCGGAATAGTGTCGGATAAGACTCGCTCTTGGATCGTTACTCACACTTGCGATGCTACCACACTCGGTCTTCAGCTTTGACAGTTGGCTCTTTCTGGCAGACAGATCTCGGGCAAAGACTTTGGAGCCTTGATTCCGTCCGATCGCTTCTTCAGATTGACAGATGATCGCCCTCCCGGTGATAGAGCAAGTTGCCGGTTTCGACGATTACCGTGTCCTCCCCCTCTCTTCGGACCTCTGATGATCCTATAATATGCCAGCGTAACTTGTCTATCTCTTCTTCCAGCTCCACGATCTTCTCGTCAGTCCTCAGGGTGCGTGCATTGTATGTTGCCAGGTCGAGTCGTCTTAGGTGGTAACCGAACCTCCACCGGAGATCCTTAGCACCCTCTGGGTGAGGTCGCCACCGTAGCCAGGAATAGCGGGGCCGCCGGGGACTGGGGGCCGTCTCTTTGTTGCTCTCATCATTGGGGCGTATTTGCCATAGTTGCTACGCTTGGCGAGCGGGTTGGCAACCGAAATTTTTCTATTGTAATTTTGCTGTTATCAGGAAGATGCTGCTGCCCATCTCCTGCCTGTTTCCCTTTGTAGCCTTTTACGATACCCACGGGAAGATATGGGGTTGTGGAGATTCTTAACCGCCACTACACGGCATTTTTCATGTATGCCCTTAATTACGTTACGAGTACCCTGTTAAGGGTTATTTTTGATTTATTGATTTATTTTTCTTTTTAAAGATGTTATCTCCACACTAGAACCTTCTCCTGCATCGTGGTTTACATGCATTAATTTCACAGGGACAAACATGCAGACCAGGAACAATTATTTGTAAGCCAAAAGATGTACCGTGTCGGATTCGAACCCGCGGTTCTTAGCGCAGCCACTGCGCCACGGAGCTGTCCGAAGGGTACTCGTATCCTAATTATTTTGCAATTATTAAACTATATTATAAATTATAATATAGTTTATTTGCAAAAATTAGTAGTTTTAATTTATAATAGATATAATATGGCCCCTAGAGGGGCGCCGATGAGGTAGTAGACTAATATAGGGCACAGTCGACATTTAATCCGCCTCTGCTTCCGGGCTTGATAGAGTGGCCTGAAAGTGTTCTTCGATGAATGCTACTGGAACTCCTGGAAGAGTAGAACTGGGTGTGCCGAGTTTGGCTTCGTTTTGTTACTTATGATGAGACTTGATAGAGTGAATTGAAGGTGAACTTTGATGACTGCTACTGGAACTGCTCGACGAGGAAAACTAGATGTGCCAAGTTTAAGTTCGTTTTGTTAGTTATGATGAGACCTTATCTGCAGACTTGACGGAGTGACTTGAAGGTGTACTTCGGTGACTGCTACTGGAACCCTTTGACGAATAGAACTACAATTTACATTTTTTTATTTTTTTCACTATCATATGAGCATTATGAGTCGTGCACTTTTGGATTTTCCAAACTTTTTTAATTGAAGTTTGACATAAAATTATCAGAAAATTGGAAGGATAAGGCTATCAGTGAAAACTTGTGTGTATTTTAAGTACTTTAAAAAATGTTGGTATAATCATGTTGGGTGTAATTTTATTAATGCACTTAAGGCATGTACAATTGCATTCACCAATAGGTTTTTTTTATATTATTAAGTTGTTATTAGGAAGATACTACCCATTTTGGCTCTTAACGACACCATTGAAATGATATAGATTAGCGAATTGTCACTATACGGGCATTTAATAAAGCAATGATGAATAAAAATAAAAAGTTATTTTTTTTTATTGAATAAGGGTGACAAACGAGTCACCGGATAGTAAGTGGATGTTGTAACCAATAGAAATCTAAAAATTAAAATGTAGTTGCATTTTCCTCAGACTAAGATAGATTGCCTCGTTTACAGTATTAAAAGATTCTCCGGTTATTTTCACTCACAATACGAAAAATAGAAACATTAAACCGACCCATTCGTGCTTCAACCATAATAAAGCTGCAACATGGCTCTACCACGTATTTATACATAATAATACATAGTTACAACAAAATAATTGATTTTGTAAAAAAATATTCAAGAGGCATATCGCACAATAATTGGTCGTATAGGTCATCGACTACTGTTCATTTCATTCATTGTACACGGGCGCGTGCGCCGTTTAGACGACAGTATTATCCAGACTACAATAAAAATAGGACGTTTTTGTTACTTAAATGCTTTGTTAATTGTTGTTTTTGTGTTGGCATTGAGTTTGATTACCGACTGTGAAAATTATATCACTGTGATGGCCGCCGGACTGGGATGGAAAGTGATTCTAGTGACCCTGGGATTATTTCTAGGTAAATAAACCTCAATGTCTATCGCCTTATTGGTATTTAAAAACTTGAACTATGATTGTAAAATCTTGTGACTCTTAAGGATAAAATTATGTAAAATAAATATTATTAATTAATTAGCTAAATGAACGGTACATTGTCTAAGGTTCGTTAAGTAGTCAGTAAACCATCCACTACAGAACCCATCTCTCTCATATTCGACAGTATTTGCCGTGATCTTAACTTCCATCACTCCTGTGATCGGGAGTATTTTGGCGAGTGATTAGCGGGTGGCTTGATGAACCATACCTCTAGTCCACCTATCTATTCCATTACAGCCTATAAAAGTCCTGTAAGAAACAAAACAACTTTTGTACGTGGTAGAGTCATACTGCAGCTATATTAGTAGTATAGTTGTAGCACGACTGGGTCGGCTCGACCGGGGAAGGATCACGCTCTCACAGAATACCAGCGTAAAATAGCAGCTTAACGCTGCTGTGTTTCGTATGGTGAGTGTAGAGAACCGGAGACCCTTTTTACTGGAAACGAGGCATTCCATATTAGTCCTCACGGGTGACAACGCATCTGCATTTTGTTGGATGTAGATGTCTATGGGCCACAGTAACCACTTACCATCAGGTGGACTGTGTGCTCGTTTGTCACCCTATCCTATAAAAGAAATCTTACGGCGAGCTACACGGCTCTCGCTTAAATAAAACTCATAAAAACTGGAAAGAAGCTTTTGCACTATTGTTCACCCCTTCTACCTTGTAATTTTTTTTAATTTTTTTAAAAAAACGTTACCCCCACACTAGGATTTTCTTCTGTGTCGTGGAGGCAGTTTACAAACATAAATTGCACGAGGACAAACATCTAGACCCGGAACAATTATTTGTAGGCCATACAAATACTTGTTCCGTGCGGGATTCCAACCCGCGGCCCCCAGCGCAACAACTCATTGCTAAGCCACTGCGCCACGGAGCCGTCAAATTAATTAGTCTGTCAAACTTTCTCATCATTTAGAGATGAAAATCTTACAGTCCACTTAATTTTGAACTACTTACTTAAGAAGTTGGTGAAATATAGCTATCCTGATGGACACTCAACATATTCAACTAAAGACATTATGTCTTAATGACAGTTTTGTGTACACAGTACTGTTAGTCGTTTTGCTAAAAGTGACAATAACGATAAATCATCCCATCAGATATGTTAAGTCTACAAATTTTGAATTCAATAGAATTCTCTTTAATTTCCATTTACTTTAAGAATTTAAAGCAGATGTGTTGTCAGCCCTGAGGACTAAGATGGAATGCCTCGTTTCCAGTAAAAAAGGTATCCAGTCTCTACATTTACCATATGAAACACAGCAGCATTAAGCTGCTATTTTACCCTGTAAAAGCATGGCCCTTCCCCGGTTGAGCCGATCCATTTAAACTACAACCATACCATAGCTGCAGCATGGCTCTACCATGCACATGAGTTTGCTGTTTCAGTTTTCCTCTGTCCGCTCTTACGGCACACAAGGGACGGTATGGGGTAGCGGATATTCTTACACCGCCACTACACAGTTTATACCTCTTATATATTAAATTTTTAATCATTTACTATTTATAAATTTACTGTTTCCTGAGATACAGGTGATAACCTAGTTCAGGAGACAGAGCTCCTTTGTATCTAGAAAAATTTGGTTGCTAATAAACGTTATTTTATTTTATTTATTTTATAAATACTAGATGGAGTTAGGATCGTTTTTTAGAGATTCTAACAGCAGTATTAAATTATGTACTAATTTACTCGTTTAGCATTATTATATTGATACGTGAATATCGTAACCATGCCATCTTGCTATTTTTGTTCCTTACTTTGAACTCAAATACAAATAATACTGTGTCAAAAAAATCCTGCATCTTATGCACTACGATCAGAAACTCGCGTGCTAAGCGTGGCTATTACCAACATCCAAATAAGGTGGTCCAAATAATCTAGTAGTTGGCTTCGAGAGATTATTACCAACCTCCAAATAAGGTATTGCTTAGATCTAGTAGTTGGCTTCGAGAGATTATTACCAACCTCCAAATAAGGTGTTGTTTAGATCTAGTAGTTGGCTTCGAGAGATTATTACCAACCTCCAAATAAGGTGTTGTTTAGATCTAGTAGTTGGCTTCGAGAGATTATTACCAACCTCCAAATACGGTGTTGCTTAGATCTAGTAGTTGGCTTCGAGAGATTATTACCAACCTCCAAATAAGGTGTTGCTTAGATCTAGTAGTGGGCTTCGAGAGATTGGCAGTAATGGTATTTTAATCATTAATAGACCAACATTTGATAAAGATTGAACCCGATGTTAAAAGATAAAGTTTATTTGGTAAATATGTTAGCCTATAAAATGCATATTTACTGTTACTTTGAAAACCTTACGATACGACTTCAAGAGAAGGGTCTACTCTTTTTTAAAAGGCCGGCAACGCATCTGCAATTCCCCTGGTTTCCCTGGTGTTACAGTTGTTCATGGGCGGCGGTAGTCACTTACCATCAGATGACCCGCATGCTCATTTGCCCCCTTTCCTGTCTGCATCTACGGTGTATGTTTGTATGTTAGTATATACATATACATGTTAGTTCGTTTGTGGCCAATACGCTTGACGGATTGTGAAGTGCGAGAAGTCGTTAGATTTATCTTCATCTCCGGAGTGTCACAGGCTATAAATTAAGGTATTGTCTTACCAGTACGACCCTCGTTAAAAGCAATATGTTGATTGATTGCAAGGAGTCCTGATTAATAAGGAATTTAATGATAGAATCGTTATTTTTTTAATCATCTTAATATTTTTAATTCACAATTTTTGCGGGGTAAGAGAATCACAACATTTCGTCTAGTAGGTGTCTTAAGAGATGACTAAGGGTATATATCCGTTCCCATCAAAACCTTTTAGTAGATATACACACCAGGCGTAAAATACGCAAACCAGCGACGGGAGGCAAGGTTAGTGGTGCGACGACTGGTATTCCAATTGTCAATCCTTCTGTCAAGGTAAATACGCAATATTTTTTTATAGATTAGGGGTGACAATCGAGCACGTAGTCGCACTTACATCTATCATCGATTGAGAATCAATATCTGATGCGTTGTCACCCCTGAGAACTAATATGGAATGCCTTCTAACCAGTAAGAAGGGTCTCCGGTTTTATACACTAACTATACAAAACACAGCGGCATTAAACTGCTATTTTACGAGGGTATTATGTGATAACGTGTTCCTACGCTGGTTGCGCCGTGTTTCGAGCTACAACCATAATACGGATCTGCCACGTATAATGCGTAATTATATCGATAAACATTTGTATTATTTAATTGATAGAACCAATAGTTAATCCCAAAGCACACTGGCCATATCCAGGTACATAGTATGCATCATTTTTGTAGCAGGTGGAAGGAAAAGGGGAGATCTCCCGCCGGGCACGGTGTTCTGCCCGGGGAGCGGCCAACGCTCCGATTGGTAGTTCGGAGCTATTCTATATATGCTGCCTTAATTTCGGAACTTTGATTTCGCGATTTAGGCTTCGATGTGTTTCGCTTGTGACGCGACGACAGCGCCGCCACATCACCCCCCTGCTCAGACCGGAGGTCGATAGTGCAGTCCGATTGCCGGTGCGTCCTTAATGCCGGTGGGGAATGCATGCTGTGTGCGTAAGGGCAAGTGACGCCGGTGCGAATGATATGCCGGTGTGTAATGCATGCCGTACTACGCACTTGCAAGTGATGCCGGTGAGAACGATGAGCCGGAGCAAGTGCCAGGGAATGCCTTGTAGTCTGCGGTGAGTCGAGAAGAAGGCAAGTAATCTGCGAGAGTGCCGTGAAGCAGAGGCGAGCAGTAAGGCTCAGAGCCGTGCCGAACACTGTAGCGCAGAGAGTAGCTTGAAGGAACAGGAAGCATTATTATTCCAGTGCTGCGATGAACCTTTTGTAAAGCTAGATGGCTTGCAGAATGTGAAGACTGCAGACAATGTCTGCTCGGGAGCGAATGAATGGGGTACTTGAGTAAGATGACGAAGTTTTTTGAAATTGTAGTTTCCGAAGATTGTTGGTTGCGTGTTCATATCACGTCGGTTGGTCACCAATGTAGCAGGTGGAAGGAAAAGGGGAGATCTCCCGCCGGGCAAGGTGTTTTGCCCGGGGAGCGGCCAACGCTCCGATTGGTAGTTCGGAGCTATTCTATATATGCTGCTTTAATTTCGGAACTTTGATAGCGCGATTTAGGCTTCGATGTGTTTCGCTTGTGGCGCAACGACAGCGCCGCCACATTTTGTTGTTACATTCTAGTAACAACAAAAGCTATATTATAGTTGTAGCATGAATGGGTTGGCTCGACGGGGGTGGGACCACGCTCTCACAGAATACAAGCGCAAAATAGCAGCTTAACGCTGCTGTGTTTCGTATGATGAATGTAGAGAACCGGAGACCCTTTTTACTGGAAACAAGGCACTCCATCTTAGACCTCGAGGGTAACAACGCATCTGCATTTTGATTCTTAGTCGAGGATAACAAGCATTAGGTGAGGCAGCAGCATCCACTTACCATCAGGTGGACTGTGTGCTCGTTTGTCACCCTTATTCTATAAAAAAAAACTATTTTGTGAGAGCGTGGTCCTGACCCGGTCGAGCCGACCCATTCGTACATACGTAGATAGCTGCAGCGTGGCTCTACCGCGTAAACAGATGAAGTAAAGGATATAACGTAAGAGGTCCATGTTCAGCAGTGTATTTATACGTGTTGATGAAAAAGAAGAATGATGTTGTTCTACACCGCAAGATCGCAAATAATTGTTTTCGTAACAACGTCTACGTTAGGCAAGTTAAATAAACTGGCAAAGTTGGTACGGTTGATATATAAGATACTCTACATATGGAAAAGTGCTACGAGTTTCTTGACATTTACGATCATGATCGATGGCAATAGTACTTTATCCACTTTACGTAAGTAACGTTTAAAGGAAAACTTATTTATTTCTGTAAGAATTACTT